>CM053038.1:60451499-60685282 GCA_028564925.1 Lithobates sylvaticus
CCTTGAGTAATGGGGAAGGTATGAATGACCGTCCTGATGCGTGTCAACTTGTCAAGAGGCAGGCTAGCCTGCATGGCGTGAGTGTCGAGTGTGACACTCAAGAAGGTGATGAGCTGTGCCGGGCCTTCTGCTTTCTTTTCTGCTATAGGCACATTGAGATTGTAGAAAACCTCTCTTAGGCTATTTAGATCTACTGGGGGCTCACTAGGTTTCTCGATTAACAGGAAGTCGTCCAGGTAGTGAATCACTTTCTGACAGGACGCGTGATGTGAGCGGATCCAAGAAAGGGACTGAGCAAATGTTTCGAACAGCCACGGGCTGCTTTTGGAGCCAAAAGTCAATTTAGTGACGAAGTAGTACTTGCCTTTCCACTTGACTCTGTGCCTCCTCCATAGGTACGGTTCGATTGGTAGTAACTTGAAGGCGTCCGATATGTCCGCTTTAGTGCCAAGCACCTGCTCATACACTAATGATAGTTTGAATAGCAAGGTCTACAGATGAATACTTAAGGGAGAACTCCTCTGAGGGTATGAGGGAATTTAAACTTGGTATATGAGAACAATAAGACGTGGACAAATCATAGACTAAACAAAGTTTATTAGAAAACTTGCCCTTAACATACCCGATAGGGCTGACTCTCCATACAGAGAAAGGTGATTGTGAAAAGGGGCCGATCATGTACCCCTGGTCTAGTTCAGTCTGCAACAAGGTGCTTATGGCTTCCTCTTCGGTGGCAGCTGAGAGCAGATTCTTGCACTCGTGGGCGGTGTTGGGAAGCGTGATAAGTCCGTTGTGAAATCCTGTGGTGAACCCCTGCATGAGGAAGGCGGCCAGTGAGGGTGTTGGGTGTGAGGATAGGTACAAGTGGAGCCATCCGACATGCACGTGGCTTAGTCATGCAGGATTAAGCTGCTTGACACTGCAGGTGTTTCTGGGGTGAGCTTTATGACATGCGAGGCAGATATGGAGGAGTTTGCAGTGAGGGAAATTGCAACCCCTGAAGTTGAAATTGTTGCAGATAGCTGCGCCCCCTAGTGCTCGGATGGGTCGTCCCAACCTGTCCTCCTGGGACGGCTGTGTAAATGCTGTTGAATTTTGAGCTGTACTAGAGATGAAGGAAAAGTTGGGGAGGCGTCTGCCACCTAACTCGGAACACCAGTTTTCCGTATGGGTGGAAGACTGGCAGTTAGTACAGAGTGGGGAGCGTAGGCCAGCGAAATGGCGACAGAACAGCTCTGTATCGATGGTGCTCCAGTTGGTAGTCACCTGGAACTGGGAGAGTCTTGCTGCTGCTTTAGCTGAAAATGAGCGGTGGTAGTCGTAAAATGAGCATCCTCCATACTTGTAGCCTAGAGCCGCTACTGCATGTAGATACAGGTCCAGTTCCTCCCTCCTTCGTCTCTGAGCATCCCAAAGGCCAGCACAAACTCTGTGACAGTAAGTGTGCGGGTAAGCCTATGGTCTTTGGCCTTCAGGATGACGGAGACGTCCCCGTATGAATATGATTTGTTTTCAGCCAAGTCGTGTACTGATATGAGGAGGGATGCTAAAATTAACGTACTTGCCATCCAGGATGTCCTTCCTGATGCCTGCTGGGACGAGATGCGCAGTGAAGACAGTGGTGCAGATCTCGGGCGTACCTGTAAGTGAAGGTACGGTGGTGACTGGAGATGGTAGAGCTATGCCGGCAGTATAGCAACACTGCCCATTCATATCAATGGGCAGGAGCGGTATACACACCGCTCCAAAGATGCTGCTAGCAGGACTTTTTTTTTTACCGTCCTGCTAGCGCACCGCTCCAGTGTGAAAGCCCTCGGGGCTTTCACATTGGAGAGTCCGCAGCGGCTCTTTCAGGGCGCTCTGCAGTCGCTATTTTTAGTGTTATAGCGCTTGCAAAATGCCCCAGTGTGAAAGGGGTCTAAGAAACAGAAGGATTTGAGGCCTGTTACATCCACAGAAGATTTGTGCTTGGTTCTCCAAGATGTCTGTAACAACCTACCTGCCAAGTTCCTTCAAAGACTTGGCACCTAGAAAAATTGATGCTGATTTGATTTATATTTTTCTTCTGTTCACTCACTTTGCATTTTGTAAATTGATTCCATTCCTGACATGTTACAATCTACAGTATTTTATAAAGACTTTTTTTTTTTTTATCACTAAAAAGTCATCATTGAGCTCCAGTCAAAAACTTTGCCTAGGCTGAGCTGTTATCATCAGTTTCCTGCAGGCAAGAGGGAGCATTACTTCAGTCTCTTCTCCAATGAGTAGACTGTAATATTGTAACTTTTTAGATAGAAAAAAAAAAAGGCAATTGTTCGATACATGGTGCTTTAGCAAACAAAATATCCTTTCTTAATGTTTAACCCCTTTCATGCCGACGTAACATCTATGCAGCCCAAAGGAAGTGGGCTTTTTTTTCAGCATCTTTACATATCTCCCTTTGTGCTGGGAGCGTGCTGCACGGGCTCTCATCAACGATCGTCACCCGGGACTGTCGGTTCTGGGTCACCTGATCAGTGTGATAGCCTCTGATTGGCTATCACAGTGATCAGTCACTGTGAGCCTGCCCCTGGGTTTATTTCCTCTTCAGAATGAAAAGGAAGATACATTGTATTTTCCTCTCCTTGTAAACAAAACCACAGCATGTAAAAAAAAAATAATAAAATAAAAAAATAACAAGATCAACTTTTGCCTGGATTAGTGTTCGGGTCAAGGTCAGCATATTTTAGGTAGAATTCAATTTTATTTTGTTAAAGTGGAGGGCCGGGCAAAAAAAAAAATTAAAAGTCAGCAGCTACAAATACTGCAGCTGCTGACTTTTAATAATCGGACACTTACCTGTCCCGGGGTCCAGCGATGCGGGGGAACGAGACCCCCCACCCTCGTTCCCCGCTCCGCTCACGACGCCGGCATTCTTAATGTGGGAACCCGGCTGGGCTTCACAGCCGGGCACCCACTGCGCATGCGCGAGCGGCGCCGTGCGCCGTGATTCGACGCTCACTCATCTGGGACACATGACATGTCCCAGATGACTGTGCGTTGCCTACAGGAAGTGACTTTTAGCCCGGGCAATGAAGGTGGCAGACTTCGAGGGACCCCCCTAGCAACAGGCATTTAGAGGTGAGTAAAAAAAATTTTTTTTTCCAATTATTTTTTTTTAATTTTTTTTATGATTTTTAAGCCCCTTTTTGTTTTTTGGTTGCAACCCCACTTTAATTAGTACTGTATCAGTGTGTTTTATGCAAGATAAGAAAAAAAATGCAAAATGCGCACTATTGTTTCTGGACTGTACTACGAGTACAAACAACTAACATACACATATGTGGTATCCCTGTGATTGTCAGGAGAATTTATTTTGGCTTGTTCTTTGGTGGTAAACTATGATAATAGCAAGAAATATACAGCTACATTTAAAAAAAAAAAATCTCCTTTCTTGAAATCTCGGCAAATCAGGGGATGCTTGTGCGATGCCATTACTTCTTAATGGCACCCCAATCACGACGTAATTTTGCCGTGATAAATCGTGCTGCAATCGTGGCAAATTGCAACGTGTGACTTGAGCTTGTCGCTTAAAAAGGAGCAGCTGCCTCTTTTCAGTGACCGCATTGTGATTTGCCACAGTTGCAGCACGATTTATCGCGACTTTGCACGGTAATGGCATCGCACAAGCATCCTGCGATTTGCCACAATTTTGATTTGGCGGGCAGAATCGCTGCGATTACACCCACAATTCGGAACGCTCAGGTGTCAACGGAGCCTTAAGCGCAACGGGGTTAAGGGGATCATTTGTCTACCCGTCATAGTTTTTATTTGACATTTAGACAATTGTTAGAGATGTAGGAAATTTGGATTTTTTTTTTTTTTTTGGAGAAGTTTTCCTTCAAGTAGATATTTTGTCTCTGCCTGAGGGATTCTGGGCATCTGTTATCCTGATTGGTATTATATAATCTGACCAAGTAGCAAAGTAAATATATTTTAATCTTTTGCGTTTTATTTGTCCTAAGCTGACCTATTTCTTTTTTTTTTTCGTTACAGCAAACAGGCCCCATCAGTGCTACTCTGGTGTTGACGCGACCAATCAAAGGGCCGCGTGATGTAATGTTGGACCTGGAAATGGTCTCTGTGAACACCGTGGTTAACTTCCGAGGCAGCTCCATTATCCGCTTGAGGCTATTTGTGTCTCCGCATCCGTTCTGAGCCAGGTCTTATTAATGTGATGACATCACCCCTTTCCTGGTGCGCAGTCTTGATGAGTTACACACCTAGAGGACACCACAGGAAAAAAATGAATGAATTCCAAGCACCCTTATTTGACCTAAAGCATAGGCAGCCCAAATCGCATTGGTCTTAGGCCCCTTTCACACTGGGGCGTTTTTCAGGCGGTATAGCGCCTGTACACCGCCTTAAAAAACCGGCCCCATTTACTCCAGTGTGAAAGCCGTCGGGCTTTCACACTGGAGCGGTGCGCTAGCAGGACGGTAAAAAAAAGTCCTGCTAGAAGCATTTTTGGAGCGGTGTATTCACCGCTCCTACCCATTGATTTCAATGGGACACCCCGGTAATACCACCGATACGGCATCGCTTTGCGGGGGATTTTAACCCTTTTTCGGCCGCTCGCGGGGGTTAAAACCACACCGCAAGCGGCCGAATACCGCGGCTAAAACTACGGTAAAGCAGCGCTAAACATATCGCTGCTTTACCGTCGCCGCGGCTTCCGCCCCAGTGTGAAAGGGGCCTTAATCTACCATGAGCACTGCGTTTCATAACATTAGAGGCTTAAAAATGTCTATTAATTTCAAAATCGGACAGATCAGGTTTGGGAGGCTTGCCAGGAGAAATCAGGCTCCTTAAAATACAGAGGGGAATTCAATAAAGTACTTTCACTGCTTTCCTATTGGTAAAGCCCCAGATTCAAAAAAAAAAAAAAAAAACCTGCCGCCAGTTTCAAGTAGCTTTACCAACATGTGTGTCAGATTCAGGTAGTTCTTCATAGCGGCGCTTTTACAAAGTGGTTATGGCTCCACTAAATTCAACAATAACAACCTCCAGCTTGTAGATAACAAAACTGGATGAAATTCAAGTGATACTAAAGTCTTGTATTTTTTTTTTTGTTTAAAAAATAACAAAACCTGTTATACCTACCTGCTCTGTGTAATGGTTTTGCACAGAGGGGCCCAGATCCTCGTCTCTAATCCCTCACTGACTCTCCTGGCCCCTCCCTCCGGCCGAGTGCCCCCACCGCAAGCAGCTTGCTATGGGGGGCACCCGAGCCACTGCTCTGTTTGTCTATTCAGACACAGAGCCGCGGCTTGGCCCCGCCCCCTCTCTCTCTTTATTGGCTCACTGGCTGACCGCAGCGGGAGCCAATGGCGCAGTGGGTCTCAGCCAATCAGGAGGAATAGCCCTGGATAGCCGAGTCTCTCGTGAAATATTGCTGGATCGAGATGGGGGCTTGGGCAAGTATAAGGGTGGCTGCTACACACAGGTTTTTTTTTTTTTTTTTTAATCTTAATGCATAAAATGCACCTTCTGGCTTTAGAACCACTGCAGCCCCGGAAGATTTTACCCCCTCCCTGACCAGAGGACGTTTTACAATTTAGCACTGCGTCTGACAAATGCACGGTTGTTCAATGCTGTACCCAAACAAAATTTGTGTCCTTTTTTTTTTTCTCCACAAATAGAGATTTATTTTGGTGGCATTTGATCACCTCTGCAGTTTTTATTTTTTGCACGATAAACAAAAAAAGAGAGACAATTTTGAAAAAAAATATTTTTATATATAAATTTTTTTACTTTTTGCTATAATAAATATCCCCCAAATTATTTAAAAAAACGAATTTCTTCATCAGTTTAGGCCAATATATATTCTTCTACATATTTTTGGTAAAAAAAATAAATCGCAATAAGCACATATTGATTGGTTTGCGCAAAAGTTATAGCGTCTACAAAATAGGGCATAGATTTATGGCATTTTATTATTATTTATTTTTCTACTAGTAATGGTGGCGATGTGTGATTTTTATCAGGACTGCGATATTGCGGCGGACAAATTGGACACTTTTCACACATTTTTGGGACCATTGACAATTATACAGCAATCAGTATAATAGGGGTAACCAGTGCGCTCAACCAAAAACTATTAAATCAAATAAGGAGAAAAATGGAAAAGGAAAGCAGCCAACATATAAGTGATCTCACACTTGTAAAGGTAAAATTGAATGAAGAGGGTATGTGGCGCTAACCCTTATGTAAATCAATAAATAATCTAAAAATAATCTAAAATGTCCAGTTTGCAAAGCTCAGAGTATCCGAAAGATGAGTGACCTTTCACATAAATAGATATATAAAAACATAAAATAATGAACTAAATAGATAAACTTCCTTAATAGCAATACACATAAAATATTGAATAAATATAAGACGTGTGTAAAAAATGAAAAAATATTCAATAAAAGTGATGGTGCTAAAATAACCGTGCTGAAAATAAATATGTGCTGGGGTAAAAATGATGATGGAGTTGGGTTAAAAATAGTGAACACGAAATCTTCTAGCAATAAAAGGTGCACAGTGCAACGTGCAAAATAAGTGAATAAAGAACCAATAGAGAACCGATAAATTGGTTCTGAAAGTGCAAGGGAATTGCAAGGAAATTGCAAGGGAAATTAATGATTGAATGTGCAGAAATATCCAAAATAATGACAAAGTGACCATACAGATGAAAAGAGTGCGTCACTGTAGGTATGGTATAATCAGATGATACCAAAACAATAATATCGCTGAAAAAAATTATTAAAAAATAAAAGTAAAATTTGGTGCACTACAAGTCCCAGCTTGTAAAAAAAAAAATGGCGGAAAATAAACGATAAAGTCCACAATCTGGAACAATGAAGAGCATAATGCTCTGGAATAAGTGAAGGTGAGTAGAAATATTCAGGAATCTTTGTGTTGATCACAGTGATGATCCGTGCAGGCAGTGCTCTGTGCTGACTTCAGGGGTGCACCCTACTAGTTCCCCCAGCCTCTCACCTCTATTTGCGGCCCCTACAGGCCTAGTGGAGCAGATAGCCTCTAAAGTGGCAAGCCTGGTCACTTTCCGGGTCCTCTTTCTTATGGGCTCCTATGGGCTCCTATGGACTCCTACTCCGATCCGAAAAGGCACTCCAGGGGTAAGGGGTCACTCACGGGTTAGATCAGCATGTAGGGGTTAAAGGTACAAAGAAGCGCTCCAATGTGTAGTAAAAAACAGGTTTATTGAAACAAAAATAATATCCACTCACATTTAAAGTTTTCTTGCATCAGCATAGATGAACTTCCGGTCGCGGCCGCAAACCGGAAGTAGAGCGATAGGCTTTGACAAAGTCACGTGTGCTAGTGACGATACTAGTGAGGGAGGAAGGAAGTCAGGTGCCTATCGCTCTACTTCCAGTTTGCGGCCGCGACCGGAAGTTCATCTATGCTGATGCAAGAAAACTTTAAATGTGAGTGGATATTATTTTTGTTTCAATAAACCTGTTTTTTACTACACATTGGAGCGCTTCTTTGTACCTTTAACCCCTACATGCTGATCTAACCCGTGAGTGACCCCTTACCCCTGGAGTGCCTTTTCGGATCGGAGTAGGAGTCCATAGGAGCCCATAGGAGCCCATAAGAAAGAGGACCCGGAAAGTGACCAGGCTTGCCACTTTAGAGGCTATCTGCTCCACTAGGCCTGTAGGGGCCGCAAATAGAGGTGAGAGGCTGGGGGAACTAGTAGGGTGCACCCCTGAAGTCAGCACGGAGCACTGCCTGCACGGATCATCACTGTGATCAACACAAAGATTCCTGAATATTTCTACTCACCTTCACTTATTCCAGAGCATTATGCTCTTCATTGTTCCAGATTGTGGACTTTATCGTTTATTTTCCGCCATTTTTTTCTTTACAAGCTGGGACTTGTAGTGCACCAAATTTTACTTTTATTTTTTAATAATTTTTTTCAGCGATATTATTGTTTTGGTATCATCTGATTATACCATACCTACAGTGACACACTCTTTTCATCTGTATGGTCACTTTGTCATTATTTTGGATATTTCTGCACATTCAATCATTAATTTCCCTTGCAATTTCCTTGCAATTCCCTTGCACTTTCAGAACCAATTTATCGGTTCTCTATTGGTTCTTTATTCACTTATTTTGCACGTTGCACTGTGCACCTTTTATTGCTAGAAGATTTCGTGTTCACTATTTTTAACCCAACTCCATCATCATTTTTACCCCAGCACATATTTATTTTCAGCACGGTTATTTTAGCACCATCACTTTTATTGAATATTTTTTCATTTTTTACACACGTCTTATATTTATTCAATATTTTATGTGTATTGCTATTAAGGAAGTTTATCTATTTAGTTCATTATTTTATGTTTTTATATATCTATTTATGTGAAAGGTCACTCATCTTTCGGATACTCTGAGCTTTGCAAACTGGACATTTTAGATTATTTTTAGATTACTTATTGATTTACATAAGGGTTAGCGCCACATACCCTCTTCATTCAATTATACAGCAATCAGTGCTATAAAATGCACTGATTACTGTAAAAATTTCACTGACAGGGAAGGGATTAACACTAGGGGGCGATCAAGGGGTTAAGTGTGTTCCCTCTCTGTGTTTTAACTGTAGGGAGGATGGGACTTGCTAGGGGAAGAGAGAGATCGGTGTTCATACTTTGTATGAACACATGATCAGTCTCTTCTCCCCTCAGAGAACCGGGATCTGTATGTTTACACGCACAGAACCCTGTTCTTGCTGTGTCACGAGCGATCGCAGGAGCCCGGCGGTCATCACGCACGCTGGGCACTTGCACTGGCTCTGGGGGCAAGCAGTAGGTGTGTGGCCGCAGGGCAAAGCGACGTAACATAACGTCGTTTCGCCCAGCCGTGCCATTCTGCTGCAGTAAAACTGCGGCGGCTGGTCAGCAAGTGGTTAAAGTAGAAGTAAACCCTCCTATCATTTTCAGCCAAGGAAGCTGCCATCTTAGCCTCTGTTTAATCTACAACTGCCATGATGCTGCCCATGTCATCAGTTATGACACCAGCAATTGGATGGTTTGGTTGAGAGCACAACCAATGGGAGGGTTACATTCCCGGCACCTGCTGGAAATGTAACTGTTATTTGAAACAGTTAAATGGATGGGTTCAGCTTTAAGACCAGGGTTAGCTTGGCGTGCAGAGTGCCTGTCTCTGTATACTGTGTAGCAGAGCCGCAATAAAATTGTCGGCTTCACAGTCAACAGTCTTATAGCAATCAGTAACTGATAGAGGGCGGAACGTGGTGGGGAAGCTGAGGCACTAATTTTCCATTAGGTCTACATTATCTTTGTGATTGACAGTAGGCAGGTCCTAAAGCCAATAGCAGGCTGTCTATTGGCTATGGATCTGCCCACTGCCTGCTGTTAATCACATAAGGTGAGGTCGGCCTGAGGAGGAAATAGTGTCTCTGAATCCCCAGTCAGGCTCAGGCCACCCAGCCACAAGACTCCTTGGTCTCTGCGCTGTCAGTGACAGCAGCACTTGGTGGGAAGGACCTAAGCTGCACTGATGGCCGGTTCACACAGGGATCGCACAGGAACATTCACGTTCTGGAGTGGTTTCTTTGCTGTTTTTTTTATTTTTAAACAGCCCATTTATTTGCATGTGCTGCAAAATGCACTGGACCCCGAAAAAAAGTCTACTTTAAAAAAAAAAAAAAAAAACACTGCACCATAAAGCATGGTACTGTGGTACCATAGAATTTGGTGCCCACAAGCACACTGCATTTGTAATCTGCTTTGTGGTGCTGTAAACAATACATTGGCACCTGCATGCAAATTGCAAGGGCAGTGCGTTCAAACGCTGCACAGGAAATGCGTACAGAACGCGCTTTTCCCAGGGCAAGTTCTGGTGTGAACCGGCCCAGAGTTTGGAGTGTTGGTATAGAGACCAGTCCCCAGTGCTCCTCTGCACATGGTGCTTGCTCCAAATTCATGTACCTGTTTATAACAGGTACACAGATCTTCCGCTCGCACCGATATTTGTCATGTGGAAGGACGATGGAATTTTAAAGAGTGTCATAGACACGGACTATCATAGACCCGCTTTATAAATTCCCCTGACTGTGCAGTGCTAAAAAATATATATATTACCAACTGTGCAATACCAGCATTTTTTTTTTTATTTTACATTTCTTGTAGCTAGACATTAACCACTTGCTGACTGCCCTATAGCAGTTTTACTACTACATGGTGGCTGCTGTGCGCAGGAACACATATATGTAATTCTGCACTGCCAGGTAGAGGGCGTGAATGCTTGCCGCCGGGGTGCAGCTCGCTCCTGCTGTGATTACACACAGCAGGAGCTGATCGGTGGGGACCGCAGACTCAAAGTCCGCCGGCACCCGCCAATCATCAGAGACATGACGGCGATCTGCCTCTGTAAACAAGGCAGATAGCTGTTCTGGCAGGAGGGAAGGCATGGATCCTGTGTTCTTGCAAAGCAGGGACAAGGATCCATATCTTCCCCTAGTAAAATCCTCCCCCACACTGTTAACCCTTTGATCGCCCTGATGTTAACCCCCTTCCCAGCCAGTGTCATTAGTACAGTGACAGTGCATATTTTTAGCACTGATCACTGTATTAGTGTCAATGGTTCCCAAAAAGTGTCAGTGTCAAAAAGTTGGCCGCAATATCGCAGTCGCTGATCACCACAATTACTAATAAAAAGAAAAACAACAATATCCCATAGTGTGTAGGCGCTAACATTTTTGCACAAACCAATCAATATACGGTTATTGGGATTTTTTTTTTTTTTCCTAAAAATATGTAGCAGAATACATTTTGGCCTAAATGTATGAAATTTTAATTTTTCACATTTTTTTCGGATATGTGTTATAGCAGAAAGTAAAAAAATTGGACTGTTTTTTTTTTTTTTTGTTTATAGCAGAAAAAAAAAAAAAAAAAACGCAGAGGAAATCAAATATCCCAAAAAAAAAAGCTCTATTTTTGGGGAAAAAAAAGGGGCATATATATTATTTGCTTACAGTGTGCAGGTGGCAGTTAAAATTGCGCAGTGCCGTATCGCAAAAAATGGCCTGGTTGGGAAGGGTGGGGGGTAAATCTTCCGGAGTGGTAAAGAGTGATAAACCCAAATAAATATTTTATTTAAAAAGTCACTTTAAATAACTGGTTAAAGTTGGAACCAGCTAAAGAAATTCTACCATTTAAAAAAAAACAAAAAAACATGGATTATTAGAACTGACCGATATCAGTACAGTTATTTTCCAGGCCAGAGATTGTCTATACTTATCTGATACATACTGTGAGCTGTATAATATATACCAAGATAAATATATATATAAGTCATTGTCTCTCCAGTCCCCGTGAATTCTTTTGCACCAGGAAAGGGGTCTTATTTAAGCAATATACTTTTTTTAAAATGTTTTTGTTTCCTTTCAAATTGAAAAATTAAAAGTTTAAAGAGTGCTTTTTTTTTTTTGGTGAAGAATTTCAGAAAATAAAATGTTTTGGAAATACATCTGCATCACGAGTAGTTCATTTTTCCAAGTTTAAATAACAAGAAAAAGGTGAAAAAAAAAAGAAAGAAAAAGTTACTGTGTTGGTAATTGGTAAAGGAGTTGTAAAATGCGTGCTAAAATTACTGCTTTATATTATCTACTTATGTCTGGAGTGGCCACTCCCCCGTGTACCCTATTCCTAGTGATTAGTGCATATTTTATTCTTGGTTTCTTATTTTGCCAGACATATTTAATTACCATTTTTTTTATAATCTTGAAAAAATTTTGTGGGATCTTTATTGGTAGCATTTGGAATTTGTACATTATTTTTGGTAATATTACCATTTTAAGCATATTAATTCTTCCCATCCAGGCAAGTGACTGTAAACTAAGTTTTTTCATATCCTCCCTCACTTCATTAACCACTTGCCGACCGGCGCACGACGATATACGTCGGCAGAATGGCACGTACAGGCAGGAGGGCGTATATACAAGTCCCTCCTTTAAGCCTGTCCGTGCCATCGGGAGCGCGCCGGTCGGGACCCCCGTGAGTCCGGTCGCGGTCCCCGCGGACTTGATCGCCGCGGGGACCCCCGCGATCGTCTCACGGGAAGGCTGAACGGGGAGATGCCGAGATAAACAGCATCTCCCGGTTCTGCCTAGCAACTAGTGACGCCGATCTCTGCTCCCTGTGATTGGAGCAGAGATCAGCATTCACTAGCTGACAGCCACGCCCCCCCACATTAAGAAACACACCCCTAGGCATACTTAACCCTTACACTGCCCCCTTGTGGTTAACCCCTTCACTGCCAGTGTCATTTATACAGGAATCAATGCATTTAAATAGCATTGATTGCTGTATAAATGACAATGGTCCCAAAAATGTGTCAAAAATGTCCGATGTGTCCGCCATAATGTCGCAGTCACAAAAAAAAAAAAAATCGCAGATCGTCGCCATTACTACTAAAAAAAAAATTATTAATAAAAATGCTATAAAACTATCCCCTATCTTGTAAACGCTATAACTTCTGCGCAAACCGATCAATAATCGCTTATTGCGATTTTTTTTACCAAAAATATGTAGAAGAATACGTATCGGCCTAAACTGAGGGAAAAAAAAGTTTTTTTATATATTTTTGGGGGATATTTATTATAGCAAAAAATGAATAATGCGTTTTTTTTCCAAAATTGTCGCTCTTTTTTATTTATAGCGCAAAAAATAAAAACCGCAGGGGCGATCAAATACCACCAAAAGAAAGCTCTATTTGTGGGAAAAAAAGGACGTCAATTTTGTCAAGTTAATTGTCAGTTAAAGCGACGCAGTGCCGAATCGCAAAAAGGGGCCTGGTCCTTTGGCTGCAAATTGGTCCGGTCTGAAAGTGGTTAAAGCGGTGTTTCACCTTACAAAATTTTTTTTTTAAGATCAGCAGCTAAAAAAAAAGTAGCTGCTGACTTTTAATAAGTACACTTACCCTCCTAGGGCGCCCGCGATGTCGGTCGCGGAGGACGAGCTGTCCCTCAGCGATCCGGTTCCAGGGCCGCCATCCTCAGTAAGGGAAACGGCTTCCCGTATCCTACTGCGCATGCGCGAGTCGGCGCGCGGTCTACTGCGCATGCGCAAGTCTAATTTGTGAATGGGGAACGCGATGTGTTGTGGGACATAGTTCCCATAACACACCGCGCCCCATTCACTAGAAGACGGAAGGAGAGAAGATCACCGCGGCGCTGGAGGAGGCAGATTAGGACGATCTGCCTAGCAACAGCCATTTCTTGTAAGTAAAAAAATATATATATATATATATATATATATATATATATATATATATATATATATATATATATATATATATATATATATATATATATTTTTTTTTTTTTTTTAAATTGTTACTAACATTTTTTTAAAGTTTTTTTTTTTCAGGGTGTCCCACCACTTTAAGTAGTGGGATATAATTTGTGGCATATAGTTTTTCATAGGTTGCGGTTACCTTAATCCCCAAATATTTTAGTTCTTTTACCCATGTAAATGGAAATTCTCTCTGGAGGTTCTCCTTTTCTGTCTTTTTTACTCCGATATTTAAGATTTCGGTCTTAATCAGGTTTATTTTGAAGTTTGAGAGCTCCCCGTATCTTTTTATTTCCTTAATTACATTTAGCAAAGTCACCCTTGGATTTGACACGTATATCAGGACGTCGTCTGCATAGGCAGCTATTTTATGTGTTTCTCTGCCTACCTTCACCCCGCTCACGTTCTGATTTTTCGGTAGCGATTAAAGAAAAGGCTTTTTTTTCCCTTTTCTTTCTCCTCGTCAGAAAACTCCCCCTTAGCGGGACTTTAGTGGCCAAAGTAATTAAATCTATAACATACAGAACCCAACAAAAGAAATATATAAAATACAAATTAATTTAACAATGAGTTAAAAAAGAAGCAACAATAGTGGCCAATACCGTGAGTGTCAACGCAAAGATATAGGGAAAACAGAAAGCAATTGAAGTTCTAGAAAGGTCATTGGACTACCGTGATGAGATCACCATGGCAGGTACCATGGACAACATCCACGTGTTTCAGAAACTTCTTCTTTCTTCAGGGGTGTATAAATTACTAGAGCAGATTATTTCTAAACAAAATGAAGAATGAAGAAATCACAAAATGCATACAACCACTCTTTGTTCCTATGTCATGTAGACAGTTTTAGACTTGCATATTGACAAAATCTGTGCAGACACATGCAAAAGCCACAAAATAGTTTAAAACCAAGCAACAATGTCCATCCAAGGATCCAAAAAAGAACTGATTCTCACAAAGATGGTACTAGTCCAGTGAAGACCAGCGAGACCAGGCAATATTGAACGCCCCCAAAAAGACGGAAGCGCACTGGGGGATGTATAAAGTGACCAAATCGCAATCTATGTAGATAAAGGGGGGTTGAAAAAAACATAATAGAAAAAATAGATCTAGCACAAAATGTTCAAAAAATGGCAATAATATAATTAATCCATATCCAAGTGCCAATCAGTCTATTATTACTTTTTAAATTTGCATGGATAACTGACATAGATATCAAAAGCTCAGCTAAATTGAAATCATATCAATGCATCAGTATGCATTGATTTACCGTAATTTTAATTTGGCTGAGCTTTTGATATCCGTCAGTTATCCATGCAAATTTAAAAAGTAATAATAGACTGATTGGCACTTAGATGTAAAATGTACCGTATTTATCGGCGTATAACCCCCAAGTTTAGGAGGGAATTTTAAGGAAAATAAGTTTTAGGAGAGAAGTTTAGGGGGAAAAAAAAAAACTTACATTTTAAGCGTCATTTGCAGCCTGCCCAGCTTCTTTTGCAGCCTTGCCCAGCTTCTTTTGCAGCCTTGCCCAGCGTCATTTGCAGCTTGCCCAGCTTCTTTTGCAGCCTTGCCCAGCGTCATTTGCAGCCTTGCCCAGTGTCATTTGCAGCTTGCCCAGCTTCTTTTGCAGCCTTGCCCAGCGTCATTTGCAGCCTTGCCCAGTGTCATTTGCAGCTTGCCAGCGTCATTTGTAGTTTGCCCAGTGTGATTTGCAGCATTGCCAACGTCATTTGCCTTGCCCACGTTTAAATTTCCCGCCGCGAGACAAACCGCGCATGCGCCGCCGAAAAAGACCGAACCGCGGCCGAAAAAGACCGAGCCGACTGTTCGGCTCCGCTCGGAGTCCTGCCTCCCTGCTGTTTCGGGAGCGAGCGCAGGGAGGCGGGACTACGAGCGGAGCTGAACAGTCGGGTTTGGCCTTTTTCGGCCGCGGTTCGGTCTTTTTCGGCGGCGGTCGCCATTTTTCGGCGCCGCTCGCTTTTTTGTCATTTTTTTGGGGGGTATCGGCGTATAACACGCACCCACGACTTTCCACCGATTTTAAGGGGGGAAAAGTGCGTGTTATACGCCGATAAATACGGTGCCATTTTTTGGATATTTTGTCCTATATCTATTTTTTCTATAATGTTTTTTCATATTTTTTTCCCCCTTTTTTTCTGCATAGATTGCGAGTTGGTCGGTTTAAACATCCCCCAGTGCGCTTTCGCCCTTTTTGGGGGGGGTTCAATATTGCCTGGTCTTGCTGGTCTTCACTGGACTAGCACCATCTTTGTGAGAATCAGTTCTTTTTGGATCCTTGGATAGACATTGCTGCTTTGTTTTAAACAAGTTTGTGGCTTTTGCATGTGTCTGCACAGATTTTGTCAACATGCAAGTCTAAATCTGTCTAAACAATATAGGAACAAAGAGTGGTTGTATGTATTTTGTGACTTCTTTGTTCATTTTGTTATAGAAGTAATCTGCTCTAGTAATTTATTCACCCCTGAAGAAAGAAGAAGTTTCTGAAAAGCGTCAGTGTTGTCAATGGTACCTGCCATGGTGATCTCATCGCGGTAGACCAGGGTACCTTTCTAGAACTTCGGTTGCTTTCTGTTTTCCATATGTGTTTTTGTTGACACTCATGCGTATTGGTCACTATTGTTGCTTCTTTTTTCAACTCGTTAAATAAATTTGTAGAATTTTATATACTTTTGTTGGATTCTGTATGTTAGAGATTTCATTACTTGGGCCACTAAAGTCTCGCTAAGGGCGAGTTTTCTCCATTATCTCTACTATTCGGGATGTGGGCCCACTCCATTGCTCAACCATACCACAACTCTTTTAGAATGGTTGTCACCAGAACCACAGTGTTCCCACTGCAAGATTTACTATCAAAAACTATAAAGTTAGTCATAATATTATTATTTAAAGTGGATGTAAACCCACTCTCATCCTTTCTAAACTACTGCAATATTGGTTATCTAGAAGGATATATATGCCTCCTGCATGGATACTTATCTGTCAAATGTCTCCCCTCTGTCTGCTATGAGACCCGAAAAACTGCAGATTTTGTGGGTGGGTCTGTTTTCCAGGGCTCAGTGGGTGGAGTCGTGATGTCAGTAGACTCCCCGCCCACCTCTACACTTCCCTTATCAACATGCATTTTCTCCTGTGTATTTCTTACACTAAACTTCTGCTATGCTCACTAACATCCAGTCAAAACCCAGAGAAGTCCCCACATGACTTCAGCATGCCAAATCATGCTGAGGTGTGTAACAGCCAATCCTTGCAGAGCAGCAGAAGAAAGAAGTGGGAGGGAATTAAAAAATAATGCATGTCTCTTAGGCTAATGCACGAGATATGTAAATTACCTGTCACTCACAGCAAGGGGGAGGATTTGACAGTTTTTCTCTGTTTGTCAAGATTTATTTAACTGAACAATAAGAGGATTGCTCAGAGCTGGATTAACTCTTTGTGGCAAGACTGGGCTCAAATGATAGGAAATCTTATACACTACATTATGACATAAAAAAAAAATATTCGAGTTTACATCCACTTTAACCGCTTCAGCACCAGGCGATTTCCCCCCCGTCCTTACCAGAGCACTTTTTGCGATTCGGCACTGCGACGTTACACCCAAACAAAATTGACGTCCTTTTTTTTCCCACAAATAGAGCTTTTTTTTGGTGGTATTTGATCACCTCTGCGTTTTTTATTTTTTGCGCTATAAACAAAAGAAGAGCGACAATTTTGAAAAAAAAACACTATTTTTTACTTTTTGCTATAACAAATATCCCATTTTTTAAAAAAAAAAATCGTTTAGGCCGATACGTATTCTTCTACATATTTTTGGTAAAAAAAAAAAAAAAAAAAAAATCGCAATAAGCGTATATTGATCGGTTTGCGCACAAGTTATAGCGTCTACAAAATAGGGGATAGATTTACTGCATTTTTTTTTTTTTACTAGTAATGGCGGCGACCTGCAATTTTTTTTCATGACTGCGACATTGCGCCTGAAACTTTTGACACATTTTTGGGACCATTCACATTTACACAGCGATCGTTGCTATAAAATTGCATTGATTACTGTGTAAATGTGACTGGCAGGGAAGGGGTTAATATGTTCCCATTCTAACTGTGGGGGGAGGGGACTCACAAGGGGAGGAGACCGATCGGTGTTCCTCGGTACTGGGAACACATGATCGGTCTCCTCGCCACTGACAGGACGTGGAGCTGTGTGTTTACACACACTGCTCCACGGTCCCGCTGTTTTAAACGGGCAATCGCGGGTGCCCGGCGGACATCGCGGCCGCCGGGCACGCGCACCGGGTCCCAAGCGACGACGCGGGCACGCGCCCCCTAGGCGGCCGGGAATGGGAGGACGTCATATGACGCCCACCCAGGATGGGAGATCCACCTTGTGGGCGTCATATGTACATGGGCGGGTATTGAAGTGGTTAAAGGTACTTGTATAGCGCTGTCAATTTACGCAGTGCTTTACATATACATTCACATCATTCTCTACCCTCAAGGAGCTTACAATCTAAGGCCCCTGACTCGCATTCATATACTAGGGGCAATTTAGACAAAAGCCAATTAACCTACCAGCATGTATTTGGAGTATGGAAGGAAACCGGAGGAAACGCACGGAGGACACAGGGATAACATGCAAACTCCAGGCAGGTAGTGTCTTGGTTGGAATTCGAACCAGCAACCCTTTTTACTGCTAGGCAAGAATGCTACCCTCTACACCACTTATTATAGGAGATGTAGCACCTCTTATACACAAAACTCAAGCAACAAAAACCCGATTAGGGTTCTAACCCCTTCCAGCTCTATCCAAAAAAAAAAAAGAGAAGATTGGCCTTACAGACATTTTACCAAACAATAAGGACAGGATGTTAATTGCCAAATCATCTCCACGTGAGACAATACAAATAAAGAAAGAGGCGCCAGACCAAATATAATCTTAACTGTTCTTTAAATTAAAGTCATATTAAAACACCTAATGCATTTCAGGTTGGGGAACACCACTTCCTCTTCATCAGGGTTGAGCGTTGGCTAAAACTTGGATAGACCATCAATGCGTTTCAGGGACACGACTCCCCTTTCATCAGGTCTAGATTAGAACCAGTATTAAAAACTCTCCTCATGGACTAGCAACTTGACAGGAGTTGCTGAACAGCAATGAAGGAAGCAACTGTTGTCAAGTTTCTACTCTATATGGAGTGTTCAAAACTGGTTCTAATACAGTATAGCCCTGATGATGAAAGGGGCGTGGTGTTTGACGCGTTGACGTTTTTGTATGACTTTTTTTTTGCCAACATTTAAAATTATGTTGGGCATTTTCATCCAGTTTTGTTCTGCTGCTCCTTTCTGTAATTCTATGGCAGGGGTCTTCAAACTATCTAAACAAAGGGCCAGTATACTGTCCTTCAGGCTTTGGGGGGGCCGGACTGAGGCCAATGAGAGTAGAAAATGTCCTGGAGTCAGTGGGAATAAACAATGCCCCCATTCTTGGTGGCAGTGGTAGGAACACCTTCACTTGTGTCCTTAGGAGGACATAAGCCCAATTGTTGGTGTCACAGGGAGGAATTGTGCACCTTCACTGGTGCCATTGGGAGGACATATGCCCAAATGTTGGTGTCAATAGGAGGACCAGGGCAGCCATCGGAAACCTTTGGACCCCTTACACAGCTTTAGACCTGGCCCCCCCCCCCCAACCTGACCACATACATTCCCACGAGCAATCCCACCGAAACCACGCACAGGCCACCTCACATGTATGCACTCAGCCCCCCCCCCCCCACACATGTGTATATATATATATATCAGCCCCCCCCCCCCCCCACACCTGTGTGTGTGTATATATATATATCAGCCCCACACATACACAAATCTGTAAACACACAAGCCTCTGGCCCCTCCCTGTACAAAACCAGTGACCCTCCCTTTCCTTTACAGCCCCTACTTGTAAAGGAAATCTTCCTACCTAGTTCTTAGCTCGTTTTCACAAAGCTGACACAGAGGCGCACAGTACAAG
Source organism: Lithobates sylvaticus (assembly GCA_028564925.1). Taxonomy (NCBI): domain Eukaryota; kingdom Metazoa; phylum Chordata; class Amphibia; order Anura; family Ranidae; genus Lithobates; species Lithobates sylvaticus. The sequence goes on from CM053038.1 coordinate 60,470,904, forward strand.
TAGGGGGTGCACATGCACATAGTAGCCAGAGGTGGCAGTAAAGAGGTCGATGTCTAAGCACAATGACACAGAGAGCAGCAGAAGCTGCAAGATCATTTCTATAGTGCACAACATGCCTCCCCTTCACCCATTCTGCCTTCTTCTGGCCCGGGCGCGCCCCTCGAGCCCCTCACAGTTGTATCGGCTGTACCCCTCTGATGGCAGCCTTGAGGAGGACACATGCCCAGTTGTTGGTGTCAGTGAATGGAACAGTGCTCCAAGAGCTGGATAAAAGCAAACGAAGGTCCACATGCGCCCCCGGGCCGCCATTTGGAGACCACTGTTCTATGGCTTGAGCTACTCTGTTAAACTATTGTTGTGTGCCCATTGAAGAAAGCATTGCTGAGCGGTTGTTTGAAGTTTCCTTCATCAGATTATAAAATGCAAGTCTTATGGCCCGTACACACGATCGGATATTCCGGCAACAAATGTTGGATGTGAGCTTGTTTGTGGAAAGTCCGACCATGTGTATGCTCCATCGAACATTTGTTCCATTCACTGACACTAACTGGGCAGGTTCTCAAAATTTCCGCCAACAAGTGTTTGTTGTCGGACTTTCCGATCATGTGTACACAAGTCCGTCGGACAAAAGTCAACGCATGCTCGGAATCAAGTAAGTGCTCAGTCTTGTAAAACTAGCATTTGTAATGGAGATATCACGTACATCTTGTACCGCACTACGTTCGGAATTGTTGGCCAACATTTGTGTGACCGTGTGTATGCAAGACAAGTTGGAGCCAACATCCTTGGAACAAAAATCAACGGTTTTGTTGTCAGAGTCCAATTGTGTGTACGGGGCATAAAAGTTCCCAGCCCCCTTTTGAGTATGTTGTTCTGGAGTCCTTACATAAGACATTGATGGGAAGTGACATCTCTTTGCGGAGATCGTAGAAGCGTTTGCTTTGTTAGGTATTGTTCTATGTCCAGGTCTTTTCAGAGCAAAAACAGATAGTGATTGTAAAAGGATTGCCTGTCTTCTGTGCAAATAATGAAAGCTTTAATTAAAAAAGCAAAGGGATTGGGGCTGCGGGGGGTTCCAGAGATGGGCCGGATGTGTACTGAGCAGCCATGGAGAAAAGTGTCACCCACAGCCCCTTCCATACATTCCTGGCTGGAGGTATCTGGGACCGGCTGCTGGTTACTATATATCAGAGTGCAGGAATGACGGAAGTAACAGAGGGAGGCGCAGGAACAATGGGACAAGATGTGACCAGATTAAAACAGACGGTTATCGGCTATATCTTGTCTTTATTTAGTGGGTGATGTGACAAAAGCTTCAAGACCTCAAATAATCTATTGGGAGGGGGGGGGGGGTGTATTCAGACAGACGTGGGACTGGCTTCCCTGCCGCTCGGCAAAAAAAAAAAAAAAAAGATTTAAACTGGAAAGAGATGGAAAGTTTAATTACAATGAAAGTCTCCATTAATTTGAGAAGAAAACAGCTTGGAGATGATGACTGTACGAGATCAGGGGACACTAGGTGAAGGAAAGATGACTTTGTTGAACAATAGGTGTGCGGGTAGAGCGCTGAACCCAAAACTGAATTTCAGGTATGGCAATTTTTACATAGTCCCATTAAAAACAGTTATACACTAGTTGGTGACTTTGAGGTCCACCTTCCTAGTCCCGGGTTGGACCCCCTTTTACCTTCATTCTTGGTGGCATAGATTCAACAAGGTGTTGGAAACGTTCCTCAGAGATTTTGGTCCATAGTGATATGATGGCATCACGCAGTTGCTGCAGGTTTGTCACCTCCACATCCATGATGCAAATCTGTTCCACCACATCCCAAAAGTGCTCTATTGGATGAGATGTGGTGAGTGTGGAGGCCATTGGAGATCTGGTGAGTGTGGAGGCCATTGGAGTACAGGGACCTCATTGTCCAGTGGTGAGATGATTGGAACTTTGTGACATGGTGATTATCCTGCTGGAAGGAGCCATCAGAAGATGGGGACACTGTAGTCATAAAGGGATGGACATGGTCAGCAACAACACTCAGGTAGGCCGTGTTGCAGCTGAAATCCAGACTCATCAGACCAGGCAGTGTTTTTCAAATCTTCTATTGTCCAATTTTGGTGAGCCTGTGTGAATAGTAGCCTCAGTTTCCTGTTCTTAGTTGATAGGATTGGCACCTGGTGTGGTCTCCTGCTGCTGTAGCCCATCTGCTTCAAGGTTGGATGTGTTGTGTGTTCAGAGATGGTATTCGGCATACCTTGGGTGTAATGAGTGGGTATTTGAGTTACTGTTGCCTTTCTATCATCTTGTCCATTCTCCTCTGACATCAACAAGGCATTTTCCTCCACACAACTGCCCCTCACTGGAGATTTCCCCCCCCCCCCCCCCACTGGTTTTTTCCCCCCCCCCCCCCCCCCATTCTCTGTAAACCCGAGAGATGGCTGTCCTTGAAAATCCCAGTAGATCAGTCATTTTTGAAATACTCAGACCAGCCTGTCTGACACCAACAACCCTGCCACGTTCAAATCCCCTTTCCTCCCCATTCTGATGCTCGGTTTGAACTTCAGCAAGTCATCTTCATCACATCTAAAAGCCTAAATGTACTGAGTTGCTGCCAATGCCATGTGAGTGGCTGATTAGCAATTTGTGTTACCAAGCAATTAAACAAGTGTACCTAATAAAGTGGCCAACATTTTTTCTTCCGGGTATCGCGGCTCCAGCGCTGTGAGTGGCCGGAGCCGCGATGTCACTCCCACGCATGCGCGCGGGAGACTTCTTTCCGGCAAGGTCCGGCGTCTGCCAGACCTTTCAGCCGGGAAATTCAGAGCACATGTGCCGCTGAAGTCAGCTGCTGTATGCAAGGGGAATATCTCCTAAACCGTACAGGTTTAGGAGATATTCTTTTTACTTACAGGTAATCCTTATTATAGGCTTACCTGTAGGTCAAAGTCAAAAAAATGACTTTACTACCGCTTTAAAGGAGAAGTACAGCCAAAGCTCGTCTGGTTGTACTTCTCCTGTGGATCACAGGAGTGCAGTTTGTTCTACTCGTTTTCGGCCGACAGCAGGCAGCTCTCTGCTCACAGAGTATCAGCAGTTCGAGAGCCAGCGGGGGGACAGATGCTGCATCCACCTAGGTAAGTATGATTTCGAAAAAAATCCCAAACTAAATACAAACAAAGTCCCTGCACTTTCCAATAAGATGTGAATGGGACCCAGAGGAAAGAAAGTTACAGTGCCTTGCAAAAGTATTCCCCCCCCCGGCTTTTTACCTATTTTGTTACATTACAGCCTTTAGTTCAATGTTTTTTTTTAATCAAAATTATATGTGATCAGAACACAATAGTTTAAGTTGGTGAAGTAAAATTAGAAAAATATATACATAAAACTATTTTTCAGAAATAAAAAAACTGATAATTGTCACGTGCGTATGTATTGACCCCCTTTATTATGAAGCCCATAAAAAGCTCTGGTGCAACCAATTACCTTCAGACGTCACATAATTGGTGAAATGATGTCCACCTGTGTGCAATCTAAGTGTCACATAATCTGTCATTACATAGACACACCTTTTTAAAAGGCCCCAGAGGCGGCAATACCTAGGCAAGAGGCATCACTAACCAAACACTGCCATGAAGACCAAGGAACTCTCCAAACAAGTATCTGACAATGTTGTTGAGAAGTAGAAGTCAGGGTTAGGTTATAAAAAAATATACAAATCTTTGATGATCCCTAGGAGCACCATCAAATCTATCATAACCAAATGGAAAGAACATGGCACAACAGCAAACCTGCCAAGAGACGGCTACACACCAAAACTCACGGACCGGGCAAGGAGGGCATTAATCAGAGAGGCGGCACAGAGACCTAAGGTAACCCTGGAGGAGCTGCAGAGTTCCACAGCAGAGACTGGAGTATCTGTAAATAGGATGACAATAAGCCGTACGCTCCATAGAGTTGGGCTTTATGGCAAAGTGGTCAGAAGAAAGACATTACTTTCAGCAAAAAACAAAATGTCACGTTTTGAGTTTGCGAAAAGGCATGTGAGAGATTCTCAAAATGTATGGTGGAAGGTGCTCTGGTCTGATGAGACTAAAATTAAACTTTTTGGTCATTAAAGAAAACGCTATGTCTGGCGCAAACCCAACACATCACATCACATCACCCAAAGAACACCATCCCCACAGGGAAACATGGTGGTGGCAGCAATCAGGACTGGTCAGAGTTGAAGAAAAGATGGATGGTGCTAAATACAGGAATATTCTTGAGCAAAACCTGTAGCACTCTGTGTGTGATTTGAGGCTAGGACGGAGGTTCACCTTCCAGCAGGACAATGACCCCAAACACACTGCTAAAGCAACACTTGAGTGGTTTAAGAGTCAAAGCCCAGACCTCAATCCAATAGAAAATCTGTGATCAGACTTAAAGATTGCTGTTCACAAGCACAAACCATCCAACTTGAAGGAGCTGAAGCAGTTTTGCAAAGAGGAATGGGCAAAGATTCCAGTGGTAATATGTGGCACGCTCATAGAGACTTATCCAAAGCGACTTGGAGCTGTGATAGCTGCAAAAGGTGACTCTATAAAGTATTGACTTTAGGGTTGTGAATAGTTATGCACATTGACCTTTTCTGTTATTTTGTCCTATTTGTTGTTTGCTTCACAATAAAAAAAATAAAAAACATCTTCAAAGTTGTGGGAATGTTCTGTAAATTAAATGACGCAAATCCTCAAACAATCCATGTCAATTCCAGGTTATGAGGCAACAAAACACGAAAATGCCAAGGGGGGTGAATACTTTTGGAAGGTCACAAGAAAAGCAAACCCATTTTGGGAGGGAGTCAATACTCCACCTTCAGCAGGACTGGGAAACAAGATAACACAAAAAAACACTTAAAAAAAAAAAATGATTTTGTTTTATGTGATGAGGTTTCCCAGCCATGAGGAAGGGGAAGAACTGAGGCCCTGAAACGTGTTGGATTTTTCAACATATACCAACAAACATTTGGCCGATCCATCAGGGTCAGCCGAATTTCGTACAGTGTGTGACCTCCCCTGCTCCAAAAAGTTGATTATTTAATTGACTTCTGTCGAAGGGACATGACGGAAATTTTTCCGACAATCAGCGGTTGCAGCCACTGATCAGTGTTTTCTGACAGAGGTGGGTGTTGCTGTCAGAATACAATGTCCAGGCGGGGTTGATGGAGGAATCTCGTTCACCCACTGGCTGAAAAGACAAACAAACCATGTAATACTAGCCTAAAGCCTAGTACACATGGGCCAAATGTTGAGCGGCATCAGCCAGTTCAATAGAAACCGGCTGATATTTGGCCCGTGTGTTCAGGAACCGGCTCATGACTGAAAAAGGTCTGCTGACTGCCTCCGGATCAGCACTCTCGAGCAATGGCTGGCAGAGTGTTCTGATTGGGGGGGGGGGGGGGGGCGAGGCGTCCCACTGTCAGAACACAATACAGAAAAACCTCGGATTTGCGAGTAACGCAGTTTACAAGCGCTTCGCTAAATACAAGCGTTTTTTTATTTGTTTTTTTTAATCCTGACTCGGTTTGTGAGCGATGTCTCGCAAGACAAGCAGGATTCAAGCCTCTGGGGTGTACAGTACCTTATTTGGCCAGAGGTGCGGGGGCGGTGCTGGTGATGCTCGGAGACACTCAGAAACACTCTGCTCCCCAGTGTTTCCGGCGCCATCCCACCACCTCTGGCCACATGCGGTACTCCATAGCTTTGCGGGTGGTTTTAAACCCTTTTTCGGATGCTAGCGGGGGTTAAAACCGCCCCACTAGCGGCCGAATAGCTCTGCTAAAAAGACGGTAAAGCAGTGCTAAAAATAGCCCCACTTTACCGCCGACGCCTGCACCGCCTCAGTGTGAAAGGGGACTTAGAGTCTCCATTTGCCTACATTTTAAAAGCAATAGGCAAGATGAATTTAAAAACAGTATGTCTACCCCAACATTACATATTCCTGATATGTATATGCTGTGTCCCATGTACGTGCATTAAAAAGGATCCTGTTCTTTATGAATTGCTTCCTTTGTATGAAATACCTGGTGTTTCTGTCAGTGCGCCTGCTTTCCTTTTTCAAGTGCTAGCTATAGAAGAACATCTATCCTAGGCTAGTGTGGTCAGTTTTCTGGCTGTGCTGGGTGAACAAGCCTGCCTGTCCTCCAATGCCCAAGACTTGTGCTGACATGCCCTGCTGCACAGCCATTCACTGGGAAGATCAGCATACTGCCGTTTCTATATCCCCACCTCTCTGAGCCCCTTATGCAGCTGAGAACCAGGGCCATGCGATGCCTTATTAAAAATAAAAAAAAACTTTTGCCTTTCATTTCTATATTAAACTGAATGGGTTGTTTTACAAGGCGAGGGTTCACATATACTTTAAGGTGGTTTATAAGGTCTCTATGGGCTTAAAAAAATAAAATTTTATTTCACGCTAATTTTGCCCGAGTGGCTTAGTGAGTGAAATTGAGAGTTCCTGCTTTACTCTGCTCATCGCTAAACGCAATTTAAAGCGTAACTGTAGTCTGCTCACATAATTTGTAATAAAAACATTTTTTGCCATTCTGGAGCTTCCCTCCAACCACTTTGCATATTTTATATATACTGTGATTCTGTACTTGTATGAATATGCTGCAGAAATCTCCCTCCACCGAGTCTGGCTTCAGCAATTTTAACTGTGGGCAGCTGAAGCTGCTGCCTGTTCACTTCCTGGATTTACACAGACACACATCCAGCTCTCATTGGCCCTCTTATGACTCACCCCCTCCCTTCCTGGCAAACTCTCATGAGAGTTAGAGAGAGCGCTGTGCATGATGTCATAAGCCTAGTCTAATGACCAGACAAGAAACAGGAAGTGGGCTGTATAAGGGATTTACTGGCAGAAAAAAAATGTTTTACTATCCAAAGTTAAAACAACAACAAGGGCAGAAGATTTAATAGATGGAAAGATGAAAAAAATGGCTGAAGGCCCACTTTAGATGGACGCATTAAGTGGGTGATATTGTTTGCTAAAGCCATAGCTCCCAACTGTCCCTGATTTCGAGGGACTGTCCCTGATTAGGAGCAATGTCCCTCTGTCCCTCCTCTCCTGGTCATTTTCCCCTCATTTTGGTCTGCTCTATATAGTTGTATATAAAATGCACTTTTTATCTTTCAAAAAGTGTTTCCCAGTGCTAAACCTTTCATCCCAATTCTAAATTGCTGCATTTGTACATTTTAAAAGCCAATATAAAGGAATAGTAGTGGTTAAAAAAAAACCTTGTGGATTTAATTAACCTTTTATTGGGGTTAATTCTCCTTGCAGGGGGGCGTGTCCTATGCCTACATATGTTTGCTAGTAGGTGTCCCTACTCTCAAAATGTTGGGAGGTATGCTAAAGCACCATACATCATAAACAGTTGGCATCCCGGGATGCACGGATAATAGGGAGTTCTCTCTTCTATACACAGTGCTACAATCACAGAGCAATCTATGAAGTGCAGCCTGTGCTGTTCTCTATTCCCAAATGATCTATCTGATAATTGCATTCCAAATCCAATAATTCTTCTGCAGTCATCTCTCTAATCCTTGTCTGGGTGGAGCTGTGTCACCGCTGACCTGGGAAAGTCTCCGCACTGCCTTCACACATCTACAGCTACAGCCTCCATAGCGTCAAAGCTTGAAGGCGTCTGCTCACCAGCATTAGCCCCTCCAACTGAAACTTTAGGCTACAGAAAACTCTCTTGACCTCTACAACATAGAGGGAGCCTTGAAATAACTTTCCAGGTCTCATGAAACCCCTGCTAATGACTAAGGCTGGGTTCACACTGAAGCGCCTCTAAACTGCCAGTAAAAACACTGAGCGCTTTTGAAGAGCTTTTCAGGCGCTTTTGAAGAGCTTTCCATTAATTTCAATGGGGAGGGGAGTTTTTTACAGCCCTGCCAGCACACTGCCCCAGTGTGAAAGCGTTCATTGATTTTAATGGAAATAAGTTTTTGTGAGCTTTTTAGGCGCTGTTTTTAGCGTGAAAGCGCCTCAGTGTGAAAGTGGTCTTGGGGCTCTTTCACACGGGGCGGATCAGTGCTGATCCGCCCCGTGGATATCCACTTGCTCAGCGGGGATCGCCGGAGCGATCTCCGCTGAGCAGGAAGATGACAGGTCCGTCTCTGCACTCTGCACAGGGACGGACCTGTCAGAGCGCCGTTCTCCCCTATGGGGGATCGGGTGACGACGGACCGTAGAGTCCGTCGTCATCCGATCCGCTCTGCAGACGGATGGAAAAATAGGGTTTTCCTCCGTCTGCACAAACGGAGCATAGCGGGCACGGACGAGAGCAGATGTCAGTGGATGCTCATCCGCTGACACCCGCTATCCCATAGGGATACATGTATGTCCGCTTTTCATCCGAAAACGGATGGATGAAAAACGGACATACGGAACGTCGGTGTGAAAGAGCCCTTAGGCTGGGTTCACACTGACGGGAATTGGATGCAGGTTTTCACTGCATCCAATTTCCATGACAGGAGAGAGTGTGAGCTTCCAATGGAGCCGGTTCACACAGCTCCGGGGCGGCCGCATTCCACATTCGAAAAGGGTCCTGTGCGTCTTGGCTTCTGATTCAGGTGCGTATACAGAAAAAAAATGAAGACCTGAAATCGCTGAACAGGGACGGCACTGAACCCGCTGCTGTGCCCCGCGGCCACATCAGTGTGAACACAGCCTCAATCTTGATCTCTCAGTACATTACAGCAGCATTTCTCAACCTTTTTTTTTTTTTGCAGCGCCCTTTAAGCACTTGCCGACTGCCTACCGCATATTTACTGCGGCAGGTTGGCTCTATTGCGTGAAATCATGTACTTCGTTACATAGTAGGTGAGGTTGAAAAAAGACACAAGTCCATCAAGTCCAACCCATGTGTGTGATTATATGTCAGTATTACAGATCAAGCCCTCTCTCCTCTCCTGTCCTGTCCATGTATGGGGGTGGGGCCCATGAGCACACCTATGCACTTGGCAGTTGTGGTATTTGGTTACTTGGGGAAACCACAGTCCAGTCTGAATATTGTGTCCACAATTCAAAACCCGGATGGTTTGGGTGAATCCCGGACAGGTGGCAACCCTAGCACCTGATGTCCGCTGGCCATCCGTGATAGTTTCCAGGAAAGGCAGGACGGCGATGTAAACATGGCAGATCGCTGTTCTAACAGGGGAGAAGATGATGGAGATCTTGTGTTTCTGGAACACTGATCTCGGTCTTCACCCAGTCACAGCAACCCCCCCCCCCCCCCCCACACACACACACACACACACACAATTAGCAAGCACCAGCTTGGCATATAGATAACCCTTTGGTTGCGAGAAAAGGGGGGGGTTTAGGGACATATAGAAAGTCCCTAAAGAGGTCTGTACCTCGAAAGAGGAATGGGAACAAACAGCGGGGTGCTCCTAAATATACTTTATTCAAAATACAAAAACGATCAATAACAATTACAATAGGCTAATGCAACAGTTACAACGTTCCCTTCCCCCTTTTTTCCCCCTACCTTGTGTTACAACCCTTTGGTTGCCCCTGATGTTAACCCCTTCCCTGCCAGTGTCATTGGTACAGTACAGCATACTTTTAGCACTGATCACTGTATTGGTGTCACTGGTCCCCAAAAAAGTGTCAAAAGTGTCAGTTAGGTGTCCGATTTGTCCACCGCAATGTCACAGTCCTGCTAAAAATAGCTGATCGCCGCCATTACTAGTAAAAAAATAAACAAATAAAAATTCCATAAAAATACACCATTGTTAATATACACACTGTTAACCCTTTGATCGTCCCTGATGTTAACCCCTTCCCAGCCAGTGTCATTAGTACAGTGACAGTGCATTTTTTTTTTAGCACCGATTACTGTATTAGTGTCACTGCTTCCCAAGTGTCAGAAAGTCAAAACATTCGTTAATTCGGAAAAAAAACGAATTAACGAAAAACTGTTAAATACATTTTCCCGAAAACAAATTTTCGATAAGAAGGAAAATCCGAAAGAAGGAAAATCCGAAAGAACGAGAATCCGAAATATGGAGAATGCGAAAGAACAAAAATCCGAAATTCGAAAGAACGAAATTCTGAAAATAGGAACGAAAATACGAAAGAACAAAAAACATTTGGATAATTTCTATTATAATTAAATTAGGTTTATTAACCATTATTATAGTTTTTTTTATTATTTAATGACATTGATAATAAAAATAAAAACTATAATAGTAGTTATAAACTATTAAATCATAGGTATTGGAAGTTCCTTTCAAATTTGGCTGTTCGTGAACGTAACAAATTATTAACCATTATTATAATTTTATTATTTATTAATAATAAACAATAATAATTAAAACTATAATAATAGTTATAAACTATTAAAATGATATGTATTGGAATTTCCTTTCAAATTTGGCTGCCCGTTAGCGTAACAAATAAAAAAAATTCTGAATTGCCGTAATAACGAATACCGCATCTATACGAACGGAATGTACCGAATTAAATTTTTTTACGAATTTAATCAAAATAACGAATTTTGAACAAATGATCCGGGAAAAAAAAAAAACGTGCCGAGGGACAGGAAGGACACGAATGCCTGTGGATATTGATTGCAGAACCTGCAGCGAGGTACCAAGTCATGTGCAGAGCCAAAGTCAGGAATGGAGCCGGGTCAAGGGTAAAGAACAGGTCAAGAACATGTCAGGTCAGCAACATGGAGAACATGGAGGATTGATCAGGGCACAGCTTGTCTGGCGCCAAGAGGGATTGTGCCTGTGTGCGTTTGCGAATTCCTGCGCGCCTGTTAGCTATTCTTCGGGAAATACAATGCGCATATCTACGTGGCAGACGTTTTGCAGGAAACTCCCTGACAGACATGCTGTTCATACTCACTCAGTCACTATGAGATTTATTTTCTGTATTCTGCAGAAATCCTGGTTAATCCTGCTGCTCTCGATCTCTCCCCCTTCTGTTCATGTCCCCAATGTAGCTAGAATTTTTGCAGCTGTGGTGGCAAGTCTGCACATGCTCAGTTTTCAGTGAGTTTCTATGCTGAGCATTTCCTTTCTATGACATCTGAGCAGCCCATGTGATAATAGAGTCACATACACAGTGGTAAATGACAGCCCACTCCCTCCATGCCCACTAACCAGCTAAACACAATGGGTGTGGGATATTACATCTAGATTGATGGAGGCTTCACCTCCCTCTTATCATAAGACACAGGCTAGGTCTGGCAGAAATCCGCCAACACCATGTTATTGCCAAAAGATAATAAAAATTTGATTTCAAACATGTATCCAGCAGCAGAGGACTAAAAGCTCCTCCTGCTTATGTTTCCCTGTAGACAAGCTGGGAGAGAGCTGGGTCATGTGACAGCTGGATAGCGATTAGGAAAAAGGTACTTAGATGTTTATTTTAACCACTTCAGCCCCAGAGGGATTTACACACTTTCTGACAAGGCCATTTTTTGCAATACAGCACTGCGTCGCTTTAACTTACAATTGCGTGGTAATGCGAAATTGATGTCCTTTTTTTTCCCACAAACAGAGCTTTCTTTTGGTGGTATTTGATCACCTCTGCGGATTTATTTTTTGTGCTATAAAACGTAAAAAGAACGACAATTTTGGAAAAAAAAAAAAAAAAAACAATATTTTTAACTTTTTGCTATTATAAACATCCCCGAAAAATGTAAAAAAACATTTCTTCATCAGTTTAGGCCAATCTGTATTCTCTACATCTTTTTAGTAAAAAAAAAAAAAGTTGCAATAAGCGTATATTGATTGGTTTGCGCAAAAGTTATAGCGTCTACAAACTAGGGGATATATTTATGCCATTTTTATTATTCATTTTTTTTTTGTTACTAGTAATGGCGGTGATGCTGGACTGCGACATTGCGGCGGACAGACACTTTTGACACTTTTTTTGGGACCATTGACATTTATACAGAGATCAGTGCTAAAAATAGCCACTAATTACTGTGTAAATGTCACTGGCAGGGAAGGGTTTAACACTAGGTGGCGATAAAGGGGTTAAATGTGTTCCCTGGGAGGTGTTTCTAACTGTGGGGGATGGGACCAACAGGAAGAGGAGAGAGATCGCTGTTCCTGATTATTTGGAACAGCAGATCTCTCTCTACTCCCCTGTCAGAACGGGGATCTCTCTGTTTACATTGACAGATCCCCGTTCTGGCTCTCTGTGGAGCGATCTCGGGGTGGCCGGTGGTCATGGCGGGCGTCGGCCACGCGCATCGGCTCTGGTGGTGCGCCTCCCACAGCTCTTAAAGCGGCCGATGTACACCTATGGCGGTTTGCGCAGCCGTGCCACACAATAACGACGGCGACTGATCGGCAAAAGGTTAATTAAAATATTTACAGTGCCATCATCCATATACAGAAATAGAAGACAATGTAAATGAAACAGTGTGTGCTCAGTATCACTTTAAGGATTTTTATATGTTGGGAGTTTCCTCTCCCCTCCCATGTCTTAGACAATTCGTTGTATGATGCTTAATGAAAGTTCAATACATGTTTTTATGAAATAAAACCTGAAGTAGCAACGATAAAGAGAATTACGGATTTTCGAGGGGCTGTCCCTGATTTGGAAAAAAGTCCCTCTTTGCTCCTCATTTGTGTCTGATCTATATAGTTTGTACTATTTATCTTTCAAAAAGTGTTTCCCAGTGGTAAACCTTTCATCCAATTTCTAAATTGCCGCAGTTGTAAATTCCAAAAGGCAATATAATGGAATAGTAGTGTTAAAAAAAAAAAATAAATAAAAGTTTACATTTTACTCACAAAAAAAAAAAAAGATTGGTTAAACCCACTAATGCTTTTTTACCACTACTATTCCTTTAATTTTAAAATGAACAAATGCATCAATTTAGAAATTGGATGAAAGGTTTAGCACTGAAGAACACTTGAATGATAAATAGTGCATTTTCTCTACAGAAAGTGATGGGTGTCCCGGGAGCCGCACATCATGTCAAAGCCTGCTGTGTGATAGTGAATGTCAGTCTCAGCCTGGACCCCAACCAGACCACACTTCCAACGCATTCCACTTCACCCACCACGGCATGGACTTCTCCAGCACCCCCCACCCACTGTATGCCCGCCGCTTACCCCATCTTAGTGGTGGGTCAGGCAGCGGGTGAAGGGCGGCAAGCTGTGTCCCAGGAAGTGGCTCCGGTTTCCTCTTATAGAAACGCTGTGCGTCTCTTCTCTCCTTCCTAGGCGTCCAACAGGATCGCCTGTACTTTCAGCCGGCTCTCAGACCCGCTTCTGGATTGGCCAGGAGGAGGATCAGTGTTGCAACAGCGAATGTTCATTCACTGTTGCAACACACCTGGGTGGGCTCCTGACGCAATGCTCTGCACCCCAAGCCCACCCTTTTTTGAAGCCTATTAGAGCCTCTGGCTCTAATCAGTGCTTCAAAAAACACACCATCCCCAACATAGGAATTCATGAGTCCGGCGTCGTGAAAGGGGCGGGGCGCATGGATAGGGAGGGCGGCGGCGCTCGTGCGCCCACAATGGACGCCACTGCTCATGGGGATCATTTTAGATCAGACCAAAATGGGGACAAATGAGGAGGAAAGGAGGGATAGAGGGACTTTGTTCCAAATCATGGACAGTCCCTCAAAATCAGAGACAGCTTGGAGCTATGCACCCCCCTTCACCAGGGCTGCTGATAGGGGGGGGGACCACCAGTCCTCCTGTAGGGGGCCCGGGCACACAGGGGGGCCCAAACAGCAGTGGGAATTAGTGTGGTCAGTTGGAGAGGCAGTTACAGAAGGATGCCCTGTGCGTCTCTCTGCAGCAGCTGAAAGACAGTTTCTCCACCTCCTGCTGGCTTTCAGCTGCTGCAGGGAGAGACACAGACTTCCCTGACACTTCACTGACACCCTGTTCTGCCTGCCTCTGATTCCCCCCCCCCCCCTCCTGTGTGCCCCCATGTCACGGTGACATGACAGGCTCCCCTGTCCTGTAAAAAATATAACAAATTGTAAAAAAAAATAATTAAACATTGTAATCATTTTTAAAAATTGTAAAATAAAATAATTGTAAAAATGTTAAACATTTATAATAATTTTTTTTTCTTTTAGTGTAAAAAACAATTAAAAAGGGCTACTTCACACAGGTTCTCTGTTTGTTTGTGTCCTCTAAAAATGATCTTAGTGTATTTTTAGTAAAAATATGGTCTTGATATATTTGTGGGGGGGGGGGGGGCCCTGCCAGGTAGGCCGTACAGGGCCCTGTGATGTCTAACATCAGCCCTGCCCTTCACACAGGAACAGAGCTGAGACTGTCAATCACGGCTGTGTGCTGAAGCTCCCTCCCTTGTCACTTTTTTTTCTCTTGGTGTCAGGAAATCTTGTCAGAAGTGACTCATACTGATAGCAGAGGAAGGAGGCAGCAGACAGAAATGAAATTTAATGCTCTGGACTGAGACAAGTACACACTATAGAGGGATGTGCTTTGTTCATATTACATGTATGAGATTTACAGCCACTTTAACCGTGTCTGTTGGAGCCACGGGTGCCGTTTGCAGAATGGCAACACGTGGCGACACTCCTGTAACCGTTGATGGTTCTGGGATTGGCGTTGACACATACAAAGCGCACACAGCTGTTGCACCCTGGGTGTGGGAAAAGCCATTTGCGTGAGACCTAAGAGGTAATATGGTCTTGGCAGGTCATGTGACATTTCTTTAAAAAAAAAAAAAAAAAAAAACACATTATTACAGTTATCATTTGTCTACATTATTACAGTCATTGAAAACCGCACGGGGGAGGGTGCCGCATGTAAACGCTGACAAAAGAAAGAGACAAAGTATACCTGAGACCTTTGAGATAAAGAAGTCGTGTTTTGTTCCTGCTAAATGTGATTATAATTTCTGGACAAGAAATGAGGAATATTTCTGTAACGGGAGACGGGCTCCCAGGTCCGTGTGATACCCGAGAGGGGTTATTTCTGATGGAGGGGACAAAGGGCCGTCCCCTGGGGTCCATTGTCCCGCTCCCTTTTGTCTGCTTTGTATCCTCATCGGCCAAATACTTCCTCCGTCATATCTGGCAACAGTAACACACACCTGTTCTATGACCAATAAACTAGAAAACAGAAAAACCCTACGAGTAAATCATATAAATAAACCAGCGCTGAATCACCGCGTTCCGATAAGTTGGGTGGCCGGCCTCACTCGCCATCTGTCTAAGAAACGCAGTCCTCACATGACACGTCTTTCCGTATAAACAATCACTTCTCAAGACACAACGTGAGACGCCAGGAGACAGACTAGAGGTAAGTCTAATCATTTACAATACAATGTATCTAAACCCAAGATCAAAATGTAATATACTGCACTTTACTGGTCCTCAGATGTGGTGGCTGCATTCGTTTTCTCTTTTCACGCTTTTTTTCCGCCCTTTATTTTCACCTGGTGAGCTTACCAGTAACACACATCCAGTTCTAGGGCGACCGTTCTTACTCACTGTACTGTATATGTGGAGGGGCAGAATTGTGACTTCAAGTGATTGTAAGTAGACATGTGCAATTTGTTTCGTTTTTTTTCGTTATTTTCGTTTGTTCGTTTTCGTACAAATGAACGAATCGTTCGAATCCGAATAACGAATCGTTCGAATCCGATTAACGAATCATTCGAATCGAACGAATCAGAAAAACAACGAAAATCCGAAAAAAAACTAATTAGAAACAACGAATATACTAATGAAGAAAATCCGAAAAACGAAAACGAACGAAAAAATTCGTACATTCGTAACTTTTTTTCTTTTGTTGAATTGGTAATTTTCTGTGTCCCTTACAATGGTGCTGCTTAACGTCCTTCGAATGGATTGAACAAAAAAATTCGTACATTCGTAACTTTTTTTTTTTCGATTCGTAACTTTTTTTTGTTTCGATTCGTAACTTTTTTTTTGTTTCGATTCGTAACTTTTTTTTTATTCGATTCGTAACTTTTTTTTGTTTCGATTCGTAATTTTCCGTGTCTCTTACAATGGCGTTGCTTAGAGTGCTTCGAATGGATTGAACAAAAAAATTTGTACATTCGTAACAACGTGAGACGCCAGGAGACAGACTAGAGGTAAGTCTAATCATTTACAATACAATGTATCTAAACCCAAGATCAAAATGTAATATACTGCACTTTACTGGTCCTCAGATGTGGTGGCTGCATTTGTTTTCTTTTTTTCATGCTTTTTTTCCGCCCTTTATTTTCACCTGGTGAGCTTACCAGTAACACACATCCAGTTCTAGGGCGACCGTTCTTACTCACTGTACTGTATATGTGGAGGGGCAGAATTGTGACTTCAAGTGATTGTAAGTAGACATGTGCAATTTGTTTCGTTTTTTTTCGTTATTTTCGTTTGTTCGTTTTTCGTACGAATGAACGAATCGTTCGAATCCGAATAACGAATCGTTCGAATCGTACGAATCCGATTAACGAATCATTCGAATCGAACGAATCAGAAAAACAACGAAAATCCGAAAAAAAACTAATTAGAAACAACGAATATACTAATGAAGAAAATCCGAAAAACGAAAACGAACGAAAAAATTCGTACATTCGTAACTTTTTTTTCTTTTGTTGAATTGGTAATTTTCCGTGTCCCTTACAATGGTGCTGCTTAACGTCCTTCGAATGGATTGAACAAAAAAATTCGTACATTCGTAACTTTTTTTTGTTTCGATTCGTAACTTTTTTTTTGTTTCGATTCGTAACTTTTTTTTTATTCGATTCGTAACTTTTTTTTGTTTCGATTCGTAATTTTCCGTGTCTCTTACAATGGCGTTGCTTAGAGTGCTTCAAATGGATTGAACAAAAAAATTTGTACATTCGTAACTTTTTTTTCGATTCGTAAATTATTAAAATGTAATAATAGCATACACATTACATAAAATTATGAATTATGCTCCGATTACGATACTACGAATGTTACGAATGTACGAATAAATACGAATGCGTCCGAAAATCAAACTAACAAAAAAACTAATCAACGAAAAAATAACTCTTACGAATGTACAAATCGTTACGAATACGAACACCGACGACTTACGAATGTACGAATCGTTACGAATCAACGGAAGCAAAAAAACTAAACGAAAATAAACAAATTTTTTTGTTGTGCACATGTCTAATTGTAAGTGTAGCGGTGACACTTTTGCAAGGTGTCCGCTATGTGTAAAAAAAAATTTTTTTTCTCAGAAGAGTAAGGCTGGCTTCACACTGGGGCGGTGCGGGGGCGGTGACGGTAAAGCAGCGCTATATTTAGCGCTGCTTTACCATTGTTTTACCCGCGGTATGCGGCCGCTAGCGGGGTGGTTTTAACCCCCGCTAGCGGCCGAAAAAGGGTTAAAAACCTCCGCAAAGCGCCGCTGCAGCGGTATCCCCGCGGTCTCCTATTGATTTCAATGGGAAGGAGCGGTATAGGAGCGGTGAACACACCGCTCCTTCACCGCTCCAAGGATGCAGCTAGCAGGACTTTTTTTACCGTCCTGCTAGCGCACCGCTCCAGTGTGAAAGCCCTCGGGGCTTTCACACTGGAGACACAGCAACAGCTGTTTCGGGTCGGTTTGCAGGCGCTATTTTTAGCGCAATAGCGCCTGCAAACCGCCCCAGTGTGAAAGCAGCCTTAAGGGGTTCTGAGAGCTAATTGTGTAGGTTAACTTTGGCATCAGTTTGGCTGGGCTGTGTTGGGGTTCTGCCTGATCATGGTGGGCAGTAAGGTGCCCATGATCGGTTTAGAACCAGGCCTGGTTGGATGTTTGGGTACCGGCGTTCCCCGGAGCCAATCAGTGGGTGCGTTTGGCCCCGCTGAGGAGTCTGGGGAAGGGTACTTAAGATGCTGGAGTCACGTGTTCGGGGTTCGTTCGGCATTAGCTGCCTGTTCCTGGATCTGGACCGGGGTAGCCCCGCTAGGGGTCCCGGTCACGGGAGCGTGTGCCGCCCCACAACATGGTTGGTTTGACAAGCCCCACCGACCTGCTTGGTCTGGGGCAAGGATCCATCTGTTCCCGAGTCTCGGAACCGGCTGGTCCGAGGCGCAATAACTGAGGGAGGATTTAAGGCATCCGGGTGCGCTCTCAACTTGGAGGGGCACCGCAGTTCGTGTAAGCGACCGGGAGAGGACTCTTCGGAGGAGGGCCAACAAGCTGGCATCCTCAGAAGTGCCTGGTTGCTGGGTTGTCAAGGACATTAGAGAATACACGCTTCCCCAATACTGCCAAGGAGAAGGATAACGTTCCAGGTACTGAGGAAAGGTTCCTGTTTGCTTCTGATTGCTACTTTAATTCAAGGTCAGAGACTTTGAAAATTCCGAATTCAAGAGCTGACTGCCATAATCTCTGGCTAGAGATTTGTTCAGCTTTGAAGCACCCAGTTGCGAGTGGCTACTCTCTGGGTTGGCAAATAGAGACTTTCATATACTTAGCAGTTCAAGGTGCCTGAGTTTCTTCACCCTTACCCTCTGTTCCCAAATGAGACTGTCTGTTGGATGTTACCCCTGCAAATAAAAACCTTTCAAAAGGACTTATGTGTCAGCGTGCAAAGTCGTTGGGTACTAACCCTGGGAACCCCTAGAGCTGGAGGAACAAGCCAAGCAGAGATAACTGGTAAGCCCAAAAGTCAAGGCCGCCCCATCAAGGGTTATGGCTGCTACATAAGGGTTCTTTTTTTTTTTTTTTTTTAAATAACAAACATGTCATACTTACCTCCACTGTGCAGCTCGTTTTGGCCCCGATCCTCCTCTTCTGGGGTCCCTCGGCAGCTCTCACGGCTCCTCCCCACATCAGATAACCCCCTAGGAGAAGCGCTCTCCGGAGGGGTTACCTTGCGGGCGCTTTCCTGAGTCCAGCATTCGGCGTCCATAGCTGCCAAATGTATGACTCTGCCCCATCCCTGTGTCATTGGATTTTATTGACAGCAGCAGGAGCCAATGGCTGCGCTGCTATCAATCTATCCAATCAAGAAGTGAACTTCAGTCTGCCCTCTGCTGAAAACGGGTCACAGGAGTGCAAAACGAACTGCACTCCTGTCATCCATAGGAGAATCCCAGCCAATCAAGCTTTGGCTGGACTTATTCTTTAACCACTTGCCGACCAGCTGCCGTCATTATACGGCGGCAGTTTGGCTCGTTGCCGTAAATTTCCGTAGCTGTAGGGCAAATAGAGACTTGAAATTATTAAAGAGAACCGTTAATAATTTCAGCGGGCGCACGCGTGCCGCTGGAGGAGCCCATGGCGCAGTGGGAGGAGAGGGGGGGGGCGATGTGCATGGCTGACACTCGTGATGTTCGCTGGCTACCCACGAACGGGAGCCAGAACGGGGATCTGTCAATGTAAACAAACAGATGCCTGTTCCGACAAGGGAGTACAGAGTGATCGTTTCTTACTAGTGATTAGGAACAGCAATCTCTCTCTACTCACAGTCAGTCCCCTCCCCCCACAGTAATAAACTCCTCCCAGGGAACACATTTAACCCCCTAGTGTTAACCCCTTCCCTGCCAGTGTCATTTATACAGTAATCAGTGCATTTTTATAGCACTGATCGCTATATGAATGTCAATGGTGTCAAAAGTGTCCGAACTGTCCCGCTAAAAAAAAAAAAAAAAAAAAATCGCTGATCACCACCATTACTAGTAAAAAAAAAAAAAAAAAAAAATAAGAATAAAAATCTATTCCCTGTTTTGTAGAGGATATGACTTTTGCTCAAACCAATCAATATATGCTTATTGCGATATTTTTTAATCAAAAATATGTAGAAAAATACATATCGGCCTAAACTGATGAAGAAATTATTTTTTTTGCACTTTTTTGGTGGATATTATAGCGAAAAGTAAAAAATAGTTTGTTTTTTTTTTCAGAATTTTTATACTTTTTTTGTTTACAGCGCAAAAAAAATAAATAAATAAACGCAGGGGGTGATCAAATACCACCAAAAGAAATCTCTATTTGTGGGGGGGGGGGAATACATAAATTTTGCTTGGGTACAGCGTCGCACGACCGCACAATTGTCAGTTAAAGTGACGCAGTGCCGTATCGCAAAAAATGGCCTGGTCATTAAGGGGGCAAATCTTCTGGTCCTCAAGTGGTTAACTACTTGAAGACCAGGCTTTTTCTGGCACTTTGTTTACAGCATTTTTTGATAGAAAATTACTTATAAACCCCAATCATAAAAAGGGGGGGATTTGGGACTTTGAATGAAGCCATGGTCATGTGCCTCCATCCCTATTATGAGGAAAAAAAGCAAAAATGCAGCAGGAAAAGCAGCAAAGATGCAACAAAAAAAAGGGTGAGACTTTATATGAAGCTCATGGTAACAAAATGAATGGAATGGTGGATAGTAAAATATTTAATAATACATAGATACATGTTTACATTAAATTTCCTATACATAGAAATACACACTTCCATGGTACCAATTTCTAAAACAGTAATATCTGGTAGTAACATATTTATAAACATTAATCACATGATAAGATTAAGGAATCCACCAACATTTATGATTAGATATACACATATTGAAAGATAGCATCTGCACAGTCTATGGTCTTTCGGATCCCTGTCACAATAAAAATTGTATATATGAGCACATATCTTAATGGCTGTTTAATTGAAGTATGTGACATCTGGTAGCTCGACGCGTTTCGCGGCTTTAAGCCGCTCTAGGAGCAGACATGTGATGTATCTGCAATGGGAGAGTAAAGTAACTAAGTAAACTAGCTTGTATCAATATACGGGAGGATAGATAGAACCCCCCCCCCCCCTCTATTTTAAACAAGATCACTTACAGGTAGTGGTGCAACGGATCGTCATCGATCCGGGATCCGAACGGGTCAACCTGTTCGGATCGGCACACCACGTGATCCGCGGAGCACTCCTCTGCCTCGGCCTTAGGAAAGACCACGGCTTCGGCCTAGCTCCAGAGCGGAAGCCATCTTGGTACACTGATATACAGTGGCTATACAGTGTGGGGGATGTCTGTGGATATTACAGTGAGTGGGGGAGATGTCTGTGGATATTACAGTGAGTGGGGGAGATGTCTGTGGATATTACAGTGAGTGGGGGAGATGACGTGGATATTACAGTGAGTGGGGGAGATGTCTGTGAATATTACAGTGAGTGGGGGAGATGTCTGTGAATATTACAGTGAGTGGGGGAGATGTCTGTGGATATTACAGTGGGGGAGATGTCGTGGATATTACAGTGAGTGGGGGAGATGTCTGTGAATATTACAGTGGGGGGGAGATGACGTGGATATTACAGTGGGGGGGAGATGACGTGGAGATGACGTGGATATTACAGTGAGTGGGGGAGATGACGTGGATATTACAGTGGTGGGGGAGATGACGTGGATATTACAGTGAGTGGGGGAGAGGTCTGTGAATATTACAGTGAGTGGGGGAGATGTCTGTGGATATTACAGTGGGGGAGATGTCGTGGATATTACAGTGGGGGAGATGACGTGGATATTACAGTGGGGGAGATGATGTGGATATTACAGTGAGTGGGGGAGATGACGTGGATATTACAGTGAGTGGGGGAGATGTCTGTGAATATTACAGTGAGTGGGGGAGATGTCTGTGGATATTACAGTGAGTGGGAGAGATGTCTGTGGATATTACAGTGGGGAGATGACGTGGATATTACAGTGGGGGAGATGTCTGTGGATATTACAGTGGGGGAGATGTCTGTGGATATTACAGTGGGGGAGATGACGTGGATATTACAGTGGGGGAGATGACGTGGATATTACAGTGGGGGAGATGACGTGGATATTACAGTGGTGGGAGATGACATGGATATTACAGTGGGGGAGATGACTGTGGATATTACAGTGGGGGAGATGACTGTGGATATTACAGTGGGGGAGATGACTGTGGATATTACAGTGGGGGAGATGACGTGGATATTACAGTGGGGGAGATTACGTGGATATTATAGTGGGGGAGATGACATGGATACATGGATATTACAAACACTTTAAATCAGTACCAGCTAACTTTCTTGTTCTACGGGGCTTTGAATACACATAATATTTAGTGTATGTAATGCTACAGAAATCTGTCAAATACTGCAGACACATTACAGGAGACGGTCAGAGACAGCAGACACGCTACAGGAGACGGTCAGAGACAGCAGACACGCTACAGGAGACGGTCAGAGACAGCAGACACGCTACGGGAGACGGTCAGAGACTGCAGACACGCTACGGGAGACGGTCAGAGACAGCAGACACGCTACAGGAGACGGTCAAAAACTGCAGAAAGGCTACAGGAGATGGTCCGAGACTGCAGACACGCTACAGGAGATGGTCAGAGACAGCAGACACGCTACAGGAGACGGTCAGAGACAGCAGACACGCTACGGGAGACGGTCAGAGACCGCAGACACGCTACGGGAGATGGTCAGAGACCGCAGACACGCTACGGGAGACGGTCAGAGACCGCAGACACGCTACAGGAGACGGTCAGAGACAGCAGACACGCTACGGGAGACGGTCAGAGACCGCAGACACGCTACGGGAGATGGTCAGAGACCGCAGACACGCTACGGGAGACGGTCAGAGACCACAGACACGCTACGGGAGACGGTCAGAGACCGCAGACACACTACGGGAGACGGTCAGAGACCGCAGACACGCTACGGGAGACGGTCAGAGACCGCAGACGCGCTACGGGAGACGGTCAGAGACTGCAGACACGCTACGGGAGATGGTCAGAGACTGCAGAAAGGCTACAGGAGATGGTCAGAGACTGCAGACATACTACAGGAAATGGTAAGAAAGGAGAAAAAAAAAAAAAAAAAAAACATACGAATAAAAAGAAATGGAGTCAAAATAATATTTTTTTCTTCAGTGGGCAAAGGAAAACAAAGACTTCTGTCTGCAGAGGCCCCACAAAAAGTGCCAAATGGCCCCAATGCCGCCCCCAGTTTGCAGGTTTGGCATTAGGATATCAAATGCAACAGTCTAGACGTTGTTCTCATAATACAGCCACATCAGATCCTCACACAGAGCCCTTGTATCGCTCAGCTGGCACCATACCTTTAATCTAGGCTGACACAGGTAGCTGAGTCTGGCAGTGCCACCCCTTCTCCTCCTCCTCCTCCTGCTGCTGTACAGCCCTTGGTGTGTAGGGGAGTGTGCAGAGGTGACACCCAGCTATGCCTCCAGGTAACCCACACCCTGCGCTGGCTGCTGTCACAGCTGGGTCCAACTGGTGAGGTTCTGGGATTCCCTGGTGTTGCTATGGCAGGTAGGTGCCCTCTGTGCTGCAGATTGCAGTGTTATGTTTTATATTCACCCAATTCATACTATACTAGGTGTATTCAATGTAGAAGTCGAGCAGTGGTACTTGTACAGGTAGGCAGGCGATAGCCAATTACAGATCTTCCCCCGAAAAATCATATATGTCTGAGACTGACAGCCTCAGACAGGATCCAACACAACCCTTGTAGAAGGACTGAAGCTCAAGAACGGTACTTTGCTTTTCCATCATCCCACCTGCAGAATCATTTTCAGCTATTTATAAAAAAATCTTCCTGACGGATAACCTCATACTGCGTTTGGCACTTTTCAGGAAATTGAAAATAGCTTAGAGACATACCACAGGAGAAGGTGAGAGACTTCAGACATACCACAGGAGAAGGTGAGAGACTGCAGACACAGTACAGGAGATGGTCAGAGACTGCAGACATACTACTGGATGATCAACGACTGCAGACATAATACAGGAGATGGTCAGAGACTGCAGACATAATACAGGAGAGATGGTCAGAGACTGCAGACATACTACAGGAGAGATGGTCAGAGACTGCAGACATACTACAGGAGAGATGGTCAGAGACTGCAGACATACTACAGGAGAGATGGTCAGAGACTGCAGACATACTACAGGAGAGATGGTCAGAGACTGCAGACATACTACAGGAGAGATGGTCAGAGACTGCAGACATACTACAGGAGAGATGGTCAGAGACTGCAGACATACTACAGGAGAGATGGTCAGAGACTGCAGACATACTACAGGAGAGATGGTCAAAGACTGCAGACCTATTACAAGAGATGGTCAGAGACTGCAGACACACTACAGGAGATGGTCAGAGACTGCAGACACACTACAGGAGATGGTCAGAGATTGCAGATATACTACAGGAGATGGTCAGAGATTGCAAACATACTACTGGATGATCAAAGACTGCGGACATAATAAAGGAGATGGTCAGAGATTGTAGATATACTGCAAGAGATGGTCAGAGAATGCAGACATACTACAGGAGATGGTCAGAGACTGCAGACTCATTACGTTGGAGGTCAGTGGGAGGAGGATGACATTACATATGTGATCAGTGGGAAGGATACACCCTTGGGATAGCTAAAAAAAAATAAAAATGATTGCTGTCAGCAGTTACTTATATGAAAGGTGAAATCTACAGATTTCTTTAACCTCTTATTTTTGGGTAATGTGGTACAATAACATTTTTCCTGAATGCAAATCTACACAAACCAAAAACCCATGACAGATGGAGAGTAGAATGTGTTATGATGACATTCCCCCTGCATGCCTTTAAAAAAAAAAAGGGCAGTCATTTTATTTGTAGTAGAAGGAAAATCCGGGTGCAGGTGCCATTGTGGTTCCTGTACTACTGTGGCGGTACAAGTTCACAAATCAGTCTGATTTTCTGACCACATGCTCACGACCAGTGATGGGGTCAGCCAAAAAAATGACTATAATAGGAAGGCAGTAACAGCAGTTTTTTTTCAGGACAGGTTTCCGCCAAGGAAACAGTATATGACATTTGCATGTGTGATTTGTTTACATAAAGTTTTGGCCCAGACAGCTCACTTGGTTTCCAGTTCTGGTTAACCAGCGGAGGAACTTCTGTTCAGACGTCATTGCACTATCCAGATCCCCTACAGCCATTGGAAACCACTTCGTCAATATGGATGGGCGAGTTTCCTTTACACGCTCATTATGCCTGACGATTTAATTATGACAGACCTCACAGTAACGCATGCAGAGGATTGCATTTGGATGTTTTATTTAGTACAGGTACTTCTATAGCGCTGACAATTTACGCAGCACGTTTCATATATATATTACACAGTCACATCAGTCCCTGCCCACAAGGAGCGTACTATCTAAGGTCCCTTTCACACTGGGCGGTTTTCAGGCGGTACATCGCTAAAAATAGCGCCTGTATACCGCCTGAAAAAAAAAACGGCCCCATTCACTCCAGTGTGAAAGCCGGCGGGCTTTGACACTGGAGCATTGCGCTAGCAGGACGGCAAAAAAAGTCCTGCTAGCAGTATCTTTGGAGCGGGATAGGAGCGGTGTATTCACCGCTCCTATACCGCTCCTTCCCATTGCTTTGAATGGGACACCGCGGTAACACCGCGGCAATACCGCCGCAAAGCGCCGCTACGGCGGCGCTCTGCGGGGGATTTTAACCCTTTTTCGGCTGCTCGCGGGGGGGTAAAACCGCACCGCGAGCGGCCGAATCCCGCGGGCAAAACGACGGTAAAGCAGCGCTAAATATAGCGCTGCTTTACCGTCACCGCGGCTCCCGCCCCAGTGTGAAAGGGGCCTAACTCACATTCATACATAGACAACAGACATAGTAGCATATCTGCCAACCTTTTAAGATGGGAATGAGGGACACCTATCAGCAAAAAAAATGCAGGAATAGGACACACCCCCCTCACCACGCCCCCTTAAAGGAGAATTGTACAAAAAAAACAAGATTGGTTAAACCCACGAGTGCTTTTTTTTATCACTACTATTCCTTAATTTTGGCTTTTGGAATTTACAAATGAAGCAATTTAGAAATCAGATGAAAGGTTTAGCACTGGAAAACACTTTTTGATAGATAAAAGGTGCATTTTATATACAACTATATAGATCAGACCAAAATGAACTACAAATGAGGAGGAATGAGGGACAAATTAGGAGGAATGAGGGGCAGAGGGACATTGCTCCAAATCAGGGACAGTTCTGGCAGAGGGCGGTGCCTGAGCATGTCACGTGATGTCATGGTGCAAGGTAGCAAAGCGGAGCTGCCGGAGCCTCGTGTGCAAGTCTGTGGGATGGGAGCAAGGCAAGCCAGGAGTGGGCCTGTCAGTGCTGTTTGGATTGGAATGAACTGAAGGGACCACCTGGCATGGAGAGAGACTGACCCGGTGACTTAGGACGGGATGTGTCGTGTCCGTGAGGTGTTGTCATCCTCTGTGTTGCTGCCCACTGCTGTCAGTGTCACTGTGAGAGTCAATTTCATGTGTGCGTCCCGTCCATTCGAATTCCTTGCCCTCCTGAGTCCTGTCCCTGAGCTACTTGATTACTATATCAAAAAATAAATAAAATATGTTTTTTGACTTAATATCTACATTAAATGACATTGCTAATTGCATATTGTACTTGTTTGTAGTCTAAAATACTGAAATTTGCACTTAAAACTGGAATTAGGCAACTTTTGGATATGCCAGTAAAAACTTGGCTGTGCCAGTAAATTTTGGGTTTCGTGTAAGTAAATTTCAATCTGGTTGGCTGGCAATGCTGATGTCTATGGAGTGTGGGAGGAATTCGGAGTACCAGGAGGAAACCCTCTAGGGTTGCCACCTGTCCGGGATTCACTCAGACAGTTCGGTTTTTGAATCATGTATCCAGGTTTCAGTCCACCTTAAACCCGGACACATTATTCAGACAGCAATGCGGCTCGGAACAGGGTTTGGCCGGAGGGGCCACTATGTGCGCTGCTTTACTATTCTCTATGGAGTGCCCAAAGGTGTCCCAGGTCTGTTACAATCCTATAGTGCAGTGGTCTCCAAACTGTGGCCCGGGGGCCAGATGCGGCCCTTTCCTTGCTTCTACCTGGCCCTTGGAGCACTATTTTCATCCACTGATACCAACAATGGGGCATAATGCCACCCCACTGACACCAATGAAGGGGCAGAATTCCTCCCAATGACATCAAAGATGGGACATAATTCATCCCAATGACACCAACAATGGGGGTTCAATGACACCAACAATGGGGCTCTATTCCTCCTACTGACACCAAAGATGGGGCATTGTTTATTCCCACTAACATCAGGACCCTTTCTACTCCCAATGCCTACAATCTGACCCCCCTTAGACTCCTTTCACACCGATCTGCCTATAGCATCAGCGGTAAAACGCCGCTATTGTTAGCGGCGTTTTACCGTCAGATTTGCAGCGCATTTCGGCCGCTAGCGGGGCGCTTTTACCCCCCGCTGGTGGCCGAGAAAGGCTTAAAACCCCCGGCAAAATGCCACAATAGCAGCGTTTTGCCAGCAGTATTACAGCGCTGCCCCATTGATTTCAATGGGGAGGAGCGGCGAGTTCACCGCGCCAAAGAAGCTGCTGGCAGGACTTTTTGTGAGGCCCTGCCAGTGCACCGCTGCAGTGTGAAAGCCCTCGGGCTTTCACACTGCAGACAATGAAGCAACAGTTTGAGGGCGGATTGCAGGCGCTATTTCTAACGCTATAGCGCCTGCAATACGCCCTCGGTGTGAAAGGGGTCTTAGGTCTGAAGAACAGTCAACACGCCCTTTGTTTAGAAATTTGAGACCCTTGCTATAGTGTATACTAAAACAAATAAAAAATGATTGTGCGTCGCTAAAGTGTTGGGGCTTGGCTTGAAGAAAAAAGTGGCAACCCTAAAACCCACGCAGGCACAGGGAGAATATGAAATCTCCAGGCATGTAGTGCTATGGTTGGGATTTGAACTGACTTGTATTAGAAGGTCTTTTAAAAAAATGACATGTATATTTTTTTTCTTCTTTACTCCCATACCCCTTTGTTCAATAACTAGTGCAGTGGTACTCAACCACCAGGACATAGCCTCCCACATCCTGGGCCTCCAGCTAGCTGCAGACCCCCTAACCTACCACCATGCCTCAACTCCCATAGTGCTCCTGACCTCCCATAATTGTCCACAGTGCCTGCAACCCCCCACAGTATACTTAAGCCCCACTAAGAGCGCTCAGGCCCCACCCCCCCCCAGTCTGCTGCAGTACCTTCAGCCCCTCATAGTGTCCCACAGTGCCTCCCAGTTTCACCAGTCTTAACGCACTCCATTAACTGTGCTTGGTATATGATGTGTGACCCTTGAGCCACAGGTTGGGCACCAGAGGCTTAGACAATACTGTAGGCCCTTTAGGCTCATGTTAAAATTCTCTGGATGATGTCTGGTGCCCAACCAGTGGCCCTTTAGTCTATGATGTGACTGCATACCTCCCAACTTTTGAACTTCCAAATGAGGGACACTGGAGGAGTAAAAAGACATGCAGCGTGCTACGTCGCTGTAAATTGTGGGTGTGGCCAAGCGCTTAGCAGTGGGAGGGGCTTAAGTGATGTGGTTAAACAAAACCCATGCTTCCTTGTACCTATAAAATATGCTTTGATTGCTTTGTCTGAGCTCAACTTAAAGAACTTCATTAAAATAATCAGAGACTGCATAGCAGAGATATGGACATAATACAGAAGATGGTCAGAGACTGCAGACATGATACAAGAGGTGGTCAGGGACTGCAGACAAGATACAAGAGACATAATACAGGAGATGTTCAAAGACTGCGGAAATGCTCTGAGACTGTCAGAGGTGCAGACATACGCCAAGAGACTGTCAGAGGTGCAGACATGCTCCAAGAGACTGTCAGAGACTGCAGACATGCTCCAAGAGACTGTCAGAGACTTCAGACATGCTCCAAGAGACTGTCAGAGACTTCAGACATGCTCCAACAGACTGCAGACATGCTCCAACAGACATGATACAGAAAATTGTCAGAGACTGCAGACATGATAAGGAAAATGGTCAGAGATTGCAGACATGATAAGGAAAATGGTCAGAGATTGCAGACATGATAAGGAAAATGGTCAGAGACTGCAGACATGATACAGGAGATGGTTAGAGACGGCAGACATGATACAGAAAATGGTCAGAGACTATGAACATGCTACAGGGGTTGTTGGAGACTGGGGGCATGCTTCAACAATCAATCATAGACTGGAGACAAAGTACATGACACATTACAGATAAGTGTCTGCAGGGGACCAATGGGCCACACAAAAAGTGGCAATGGGCTACATGTGGCCCCAGGTACTAAGCACTGCATTGTACATTTGGAGGGAATTGTGCATGCTTTTTCCAAAACCCCAAGAGCTAGCCCTCTTCTACAGCTCTGGCAACACTGCCAGTATGCTTGCTATGAGAAATGAAATGCAATATATTGCGGAGATCGGGGAAATGCAAGGGACAGTCTTCACTAGGGTGACCACATTTCCAAACTGCCATTCAGAGACATTGATTTCATGTGCTAATGCTGGGACCTGTAGTTCTTCACTAATGGGGGGGGGGGGGGGCGGCATCACATCTTCAGTTCTGAGGGTTTCACGCTGGGACCTGTAGTCCTTCACTTTTGGGGGTCACATCCCCTAAAAGTGAAGGACTATAAGTCCCAGCATGAACCCTGCCCTGATATCGAAGGATGTGTCCTCCTTCCATCCCTCTGTCAGTGTCCTCTCTTCTGCCAGCATACTTATCTACTTATCTTCCCACCCCTTATCTGCCTACTGTCCTCTCTGCACTTATCAGTGCTAGCTCCAGGTTCACAGACACACACACTGGAGCTCCTGTAAAGTGCTCACAGTTCAGCACAGAACACTGGCTGATGGGGTAGAGCTGACTGATGATTTTAACCCCGATCTGTCCATAGTGAGTGCTTTGGATTTACTTGCCTTTCTTCAAAACTCATATCTCCGTTTGTGCACTTCTGCATGCTGCTGGCTGGACGATGCAGGGAGAAGGTGGGTGGAGCTAAGAACTAGGTGCAGAGAAGGAGGAAGATCCTCCTCCGCTGTGAATGCTGGGTCTCTGCCTCTCTCCTCCTCATGACGTTACTGGTTACTAGACGCCAGGCGGGCCGCGGCTAGCAAACATTTGGGCACATTTGAGCCAGCAACTGTGTAAAAGGGGGGTATCACCAGCCAGAGGTCCACAACAGGCTGACGTGAGGGCTATTTTAGGGGGCATCAGATCGGCCCAGGGCCAGGGGGAAATTCAGTGACACTGTATTGTGCCGAAATGAGGGTGCCCGGGACCTGGGACCGAGCTGCCAATTGCGGAACTGTCCCACCGAATCAGGGACAGTTGGGGAGGTGTCACATGTTGGGCACCAGAGACTTAGACAATACTGTAGGCCATTTGGCTCATGTTACAATTCTCTGGATGCTGTCGGGCTACGATGTGCGGCTCTTGGGCTGCAGGTTGGGAACCAGGGATATGGACAATACTGTAGGCACTGCCTACAAGCCGGGCTTGCATTTACCTGCAAGGACCATGTTAAATACTGTTGACAAATTACCAAAAATGTACCCCATCTATACTAATTTCCCCTAATCCTCTGCAAAGCAGACATCATCCAGAGAATTGGAACATGAGCCTAGGGCAGTGGTCGTCAACTAAAGGGGCCTCAAACATTAGGGTGACCAGACATCCCCGGTTTCCGGGGACAGTCCCCAGATTGAGGATACTGTCCCCGAACAAAGTCTGTCCCCGGTTTTGTCCCCGGATTGGATTTGAACAGGGGCTGGGGCAATTTCAAAGACAGTCAATGCAGAATTAAAAAAAAAAAAAATCAGATTTACACCAAATTTTTTTTTTTTCATTATCTGTGCTCCTTTCTGATGATCATGTGCTGGTTGGAGTGGAGAGAATATTTCTTCAGTTTCGGGGTGCATGCCCGTTCTGCTCCAGCTCGCATGTTCTTCTGCCTTGGCGCAAGTCCCGGCCAGCCACCTGCCCATCTCCTTGCCTTCCCTGGCGGAGTGATCTTACTCTGCTTTCCACCGAATAGTAGCTGGGGCCCGGAGAGTAAGACTTGACGGGCAGGGAGTCGCTAATTGCCACCATTACTAGTAAAAAAAAATATATATCGGCGTATAACACGCACCGGCGTATAACACGCACCCCAAGTTTAGGAGGGAATTTTAAGGAAAAAAAGTTTTAGGAGAGAAGTTTAGGGAAAAAAAAAAACTTACATTTAAGCGTCATTTGCAGCCTTTCCCAGCGTCATTTGCAGCCTTTCCCAGCGTCATTTGCAGCCTTTCCCAGCGTCATTTGCAGCCTTTCCCAGCGTCATTTGCAGCCTTTCCCAGCGTCATTTGCAGCCTTTCCCAGCGTCATTTGCAGCCTTTCCCAGCGTCATTTGCAGCCTTTCCCAGCGTCATTTGCAGCCTGCCCAGCGTCATTTGCAACCTGCCCAGCGTCATTTGCAACCTGCCCAGCGTCATTTGCAACCTGCCCAGCGTCATTTGTAGCTTGCCCGGCGTCATTTGTAGCTTGCCCGGCGTCATTTGCAGCTTGCTAGTGTCATTTGCAGCTTCCTAGTGTCATTTGCAGTTCGCCATCATTTAAATTTCCCGCCGCGAGAAATACCGCGCATGCGCGGCCGAAAAAGACCGAACCGCGGCCGAAAAAGGCCGAAGTGCGGCCGAAAAAGACCGAGCCGACTGTTCAGCTCCGCTCGGAGTCCCGCCTCCCTGCTGTTTCGGAAGCGAGCGCAGGGAGGCGGGACTACGAGCGGAGCTGAACAGCCGGCTTCGGTCTTTTTCGGCCGCGCTTCGGCTTTTTCCGGCCTTTTTCGGCCGCGCTTCGGCTTTTTCCGGCCTTTTTTCGGCCGCGGTTCGGCGCCGCAACCGATTTTTGTCGGGTATCGGCGTATAACACGCACCCACGACTTTCCCCCGATTTTAAGGGGGAAAAAGTGCGTGTTATACGCCGATAAATACGGTATGTCCCCGGATTTCATTTAAAAAATCTGGTCACCTTATCAAACACGGCCCCTGACATCACCAAAGGTCTGCACACAATGTTCAAAATATGTAATGCTTGAGAGGACTCTGCAGACTTAATAGTGGAAATGATGGTCAGAGAGTGTGGACAGGATATACTGTTGGCTGGGGATATGCCACAGAAGACAATGCGAAGCTGGGAAGATGTTATCTGAGGCTAGTGGAGATCAATGCCATTACCCTAATCAATGTTCCTACTACATACTGCGGAGGTCCGAACATCATACACCAAAAGGCCGCATGCAGCTCTCAGGTCACAGGTTGGGCACCATGGGCCAAGGGGCTCTATTGTATTACATAGCGCAGTCATCCAAATATGATTCAGGCGTTGGCGGCTGCATGGGGAGGTGCAAAGGCAGCTTACAGGAGCACAGAAAAGACCGTACCAATGCCATACTGCTTATTACAAATCCAATAAGCTGGGTAGAGGATGCGTAGAGCGGCAGCGAAGAGAGATGGTTCTCTGGCAGCGCAGGGTGGATGGGGTGTGTCAGACACAAAAGTGGCAAAACAGAATAGCACGTTATTTGGCAGGTAAAACTTTTCACATGTACACAATTCAACTGTGTATTTAGCTGCTTGGCTGGAGTTCTATTTTAAGCAATAATGGTCTCAAGACAGAACATTGGCGTACTCCGCTTTCTCTTGGCTTTGTGTATGTCCCTTGAAGCTGACCTTCAACCCTCCCTACAGTCTTGCACAGTTGTACTGGCTCCTCTCCTGGACTGCAATGGCTTACTCTGATTTCACTGCACACTGTGAGCTTCTCACGGTGTGCATTAGAAGATTTAGAATGTCAGATAAAGCCTGCTTCAACTTCTGGCTGGAGGACATCCAACATCATCTAGCTCTTTCCTCCCCGGTATGAATGCCCCTGCCCCCCCCCCCCCCCCCAGTATATTTGCAGAGGCTGGAGTTATTGGTAAGAAGGTACCAATGTATGTTAAGTCAAAGCCCCCCCCCCCCCCCCTCCCAGTATATTTGCAGAGGATGGAGTCATTGGTAAGAAGGTACCAATGTATGTTAAGTCAAACCCCCCCCAGGTCTGTCGGTCAGCGGCACACCCCCACCCCACTGTAAATCGGTCAGGTCACCCCCGCACTACCCATCCCCCCCCCCCCCGCACGGGCAGTGTCGATCGGTCATCCAGCCCTGCACTTACCCCATGTAGGTTGCGGACGGGCAGCCGCTTGCGGCTTCCATGGGGTCTTCTCCTCTGCATCACGGTGGGTTCCGCTGTGCGTCTCCTCCCTCCTAGGTGTCCAATCCAAACGCCTGTCCTTTCAGCCAATCGGGTCACAAGTCTCAGGACCCACTTTCTGATTGGCCAAGAGGAGGATAAGTGTGACAATAGTGAATATTCATTCACTATTGTAACACACCTGGGTGGGCTCAGTTTGCAGTGCTCTGCGCCCCGAGCCCACCCCCTGGCTCTAATCACCTGCTTCTAACATAACCCCCCCCCCCCCCCCCTATTGGAATCAATGCACCTGGTGTCCTGGTGTCCTGCATGGGGGCCGTATGCATGGATGGGGGGGGGGGGGGGGGTGGCGCCCTTAATGGATGGGCCGCCTCTGATTAAAAGAGGGTACAAGGAGAAATTGAGGGCAAGGACTGATGTGAATGTACAATATACAGTATATGTAAGGCGCTGTGTAAATGGACGGCGCTGTATAAGTATCTGTAATAGATAAATGTGTTTTAAAGAAAAGAATGTGCGACACATGTTGGCGTTACTTTAGGGTGATCATCATACAAAGACCCACTACTCCCAACAGGGCCGGTGAAAGGATTTTTGTCTAAGTTAGGCGAAGGTGCCGTTTAAAGTTTAAACATCAACTTTAAGAGAACCTGACAAAATCTTTATCAACAGACCTTTTCTATCGTGTATTTTTTCCCTGCTGATTCCTACGCAATGAGAACTTTGAACCATTCACCTCAGTACTTGTCCTTGAAGGAACTTTAACCACTTCAGCCCCGGAAGATTAGGCTGCTCAATGACCAGGCCATTTTTTGAAATTCGGCACTGCGTCGCTTTAACTGACAATTGCGCGGTCGTGTAACGCTGTACCCAAACCAAATTTATGTCTTTTTCCCACAAATAGAGCTCTCTTTTGGTGGTATTTGATCCCTTCTGCGGTTTTTATTTTTTGCGCTATAAACAAAAGAAGAGCAACAATTTTGAAACAAAAACACAATATCTTTTACTTATTGCTATAATAAATATCCCACATTTTTTATCAAAAAAAATGTTTTTCTTAGTTTAGGTCGAAATGTATTCTTCTACATATTTTTGGTAAAAAAAAAAAAAAAATTGCAACTAGCGTATATTGATTGGTTTGCGCAAAAGTTATAGCGTCTACAAAATAGGGGATATATTTATGGCATTTTTATTATTATAATTTTTTTTCTACTAGTAATGGCGCCGTTTTGCGATTTTTATCGGGACTGCGACATTATGGCGGACACATCGGACACTTTTGACACATTTTTGAAACCATTGACAATTATACAACGATCAGTGCTATAAATATGCACTGATTACTATATAAACATCACTGGCAGGGAAGGAGTTAACACTAGGCGGCGATCAAGGGGTTCCCTATGTGTGTTTCTAACTGTAGGGGGGATGGGACAGTCTAGGACAGGGATATGCAATTAGCGGACCTCCAGCTGTTGCAAAACTACAAGTCCCATCATGCCTCTGGCTGTCATGCTTGTGGCTGCCAGAGTCTTACTATGCCTCATGGGACTTGTAGTTCTGCAACAGCTGGAGTTCCGCTAATTGCATATCCCTGGTAGGAGGAGAGAGATATCGGTGTTCATACATAGTATGAACACACAGCCTGTCTCTCCTCTCCCCTGCAAGAACCGCTTTGTCACGAGCGATCGGGGGAGCCCGGCGGTCATCGTGCCCGCTGGGCACTTGCATCAGCTCTGGGCACACGCCGAGGGGCATGTGCGCGCGCCTCCGGCGCCGTGCCCCTAGTGGCCGAAAGGTGAAGCGATGTAGGATAACGTCGTTTCGCCCAGCCATGCCATTCTGCCGCAGTAAAACTGCGGCGGCTGGTCGGCAAGCGGTTAATATATTGTAACGTTCCTGCCAATGTCATCCTACCTACACACACAAAACAGAAAAAAGATAATTAAAGTGGAACTTCAGCCAAACTTCTCTCCCAAGTTCTGGACAAAATAGAAAAAAAGTACTTGTCCTTGAAGGAACTTTAACCACTTCAGCCCCGGAAGATTAGGCTGCTCAATGACCAGGCCATTTTTTGAGATTCGGCACTGCGTCGCTTTAACTGACAATTGCGTGGTCATGTAACGATGTACCCAAACAAAATTTATGTCTTTTTCCCACAAATAGAGCTTTCTTTTGGTGGTATTTGATCCCCTCTGCGGTTTTTATTTTTTGCGCTATAAACAAAAGAAGAGCAACAATTTTGAAAAAAAATACTTATTGCTATAATAAATATCCCACATTTTTTTATCAAAAAAAAGAACCGCTTTGTCACGAGCGATCGCGGGACCCCGGCGGTCATCGTGCCCGCCGGGCACTTGCATCAGCTCCGGGCACACGCCGCGGCGTGCCCCTAGTGGCCGAAAGACGAAGCGACGTAGAAAAACGTTGTTTCACCCAGCCATGCCATTCTGCCGCAGTAAAACTGCGGCGGCTGGTCGGCAAGCGGTTAATATATTGTAACGTTCCTGCCAATGTCATCCTACCTACACACACAAAACAGAAAAAAGATAATTCAAGTGTTACTTCAGCCAAACTTCTCTTCCAAGTTCTGGACAAAATAGAACCTCTGTCAGGTTTTTCTTACTGTCTGAGGCCCCATTTAGTGTGTATTTTGATTGTGGGAAGAAACCCAAAATATGGGACAGTGATAGGGCCACCCGTTAACCCTTTCACTGCCAGAGCCGTTTTTTGCATTTTTTTTTGCACGCGTTTAAAAAATAATTTTAGGCCTGAAGATTACACAAAACCCACAAATATTATATATTTTCTGAAAGCAGACACCCTAGAGAATAAAATAGTGGTAGTTGAAATTTTTTTGTCACATGATATTATCGCAAAGGTCTAGGAAATGCAAAATTTCAGTTCAAAACAGACTAATGTGAATTTTAACAAAAGCAATAAAATGACCCAAATTTTTGGTAAAATATAAAAGATGAGGTTGCACCTAGTAAATAGATACCCAACATACCAAACCTTAAAAATGTATGAGCGCCTGTGAAATGGCGACAAACTTCAGTACCCTATATTTTGCTTTAAAAGCCCCCTATAGGTATCAGATTAGTGTTACGGAGGAGGTTTGGTGCTAGAATTATTGCTCTCACTCCGGCGTGCGCTGCGATATGTTACATGTGTATCGCAATCAACATTTTCACGCATAGGCGCCCCGATGCATGCGTTTTCGTGTGTGTATATGTGGGGGTGGGGGGCCTCAACATTTCTTTTTTTGGGGGGTTGTGTGTGCTTGGGTGTAACTTAATTTTTTGGGCAATTTTCTTTTTTTACTCTTTTTTTTTTTTTCCAACACATAGGTGACAGGTTCTCTTTATTGAGATATGCCGGGTCTAAAAGACCCCCAATGTCTCCCCTGTACTCCACTGAATGTTTTGCAATGCACATTGCAAAATCGAATTTCCCAACAAAGAGAGCCGGGGACAGCACAGTGGTGTAGTGGTTAGCACTTTCACCTGGCAGCAATAGGGTCACTGGTTCAAATCCCGACCACAACATCCTCTGCCTGGAGTTTGCATGTTCTCCCTGTGCCTCCGTGGGTTTCCTCCGGGTACTCCGGTTTCCTCCCACACTCCAAAGACATGCTGGTAGGTTAATTAGATCCTGTCAATAAAATTGGCCAAATATATGTATGTGTATGTGTTTGTAAGCGTGTCGGGACCCCACAGGGCAAGGACCGCGCTATACCACAGATGGACACCAGTGGAAAAAGCGCCCTGAGGCGATTCTGTTCGCATAGGTAGTGCTATACAAGTCATTCATTCATTCACCGAGAGCTTGACCCCGGAAGTGACGTCAGCGACGTTGCTTTCCGGGTCACAAGAAGCTTTCCGGGTCACAAGAAGAAGGGAAGGAGAGCGGACGTGTGTCTGCTCTTCTCCTTCCCCTCTACCCGCGGGCACCCGCCATGGAGATTCCAGGCCCGCCGATGGGTGCTGCTGCGGGTGAGCGCCGGTACCGGGGGTGTGATTATAAACAATCACTTTGTAAAACAACCTATTCTGTTTAAAATAGAAATGAGATGCAAAACATTTGTGTATAGACATTTAAGAAACCCTTTTTCCCTTTTTTATAAGTGATCACATTCCCTCTGTTCTCAGACGCATAAGAGCTGGGGGGGGGGGGGGGAAGCCAGTGGAAGGCTGCGCAGAGGGGGCGTATCAGAACAAGTCAGATCAATGGAGGAGAGCATACTGAGCTCAGTGTGGTCAGTTTTTAATTGGAAAGCAGAGGGACTGCCAGGAACACCAGGGATTTCACACAAAAGGAAACAATACAAAGAGTCTTTCTCATACAAGTACATGGTATGGTGTGTCCATAGACAAACAGAGCGCAACTTTGCCCTGCCCCCCTGCTCCCTCCTCGCTGACTATGATTGAAAGCAGTGGGAACCAATGGCTCCTGCTGTTGTCTCTCGTGCACATCGCTGGATCGGGTTATGGTTGCTGTTCGCCTTCAAAAAAACTGCCTGAACTTCTTTGGTTGAGTTTTTGGGAGCGTTTTCCCAGCAGCAAAAAAAAAAAAAAAAAACGCTACTAAAACACTAAACAGCTTTTTTTTTAAGCATTTTGTTTTTCTTCATGTAAAAACGTTAATAAAACACAAACACTCCTAAAGCCCCGTACACACGGTCGGACTTTTTCATGGATTCTGTCCGATCGGACAAGGTTGTTGAAAAATCAGACCGTGTGTATGCACCATCGGACAGTGTTCGTCGGTTTGTCCGACGGACAAAGTCTTATCTCCTGCTGGAAATCTTTGCCGTCAACACGGTCCGATCACACCAAATCCGATCGTGTGTACGGTTGTCCGACCGGACAAAGTGCCACGCATGCTCAGATCACATTACAAGACCAAAGCTATTGGCTACCAGCCTCTACGTAGTCCCGTCGTAGGCAACAAACGTCACCACGTTCAGAATGATCGGATTTTCCGACAACTTTGTCCGACCGTGTGTACGCAAAACCAACATCGGACAAAGTATGACGGACAGGATCCGACCGTGTGTATGGGGCTTAAAAGCTACTAAAATGCTACTACAAACCGGCACAAAATCGATATTAGCATTCTTCATCCAGCGTTTTTAATTTTTTTTGAAAATTCTTTTTATTGAGTTTCAAAATCGGATACAAAACAGAGATTCAACGTTTTTTCTAGCATTTTTTGAGCTTATAAAGAACACCAGTGTGCTTGGAGCGAGCCTGAAGCGTAACAACTTGACAACAAAATAATGTTCTTTAGCAAGGAACACATTCCACATTAAAGTGATTGTAAAGATCACCTTGTAAAACAACCCATTCAGTTTAAAATAGAAATGAAAGGCAAAACATTTGTGTATAGATATAAAAAAACATTATAAATATATTTTTCCCTTTTTTTTTATAAGTGATCACATTCCCTCTGTTCTCAGCTGCATAAGAGCTGGGGGAGGAGAAGCAACAGCACACTTAACCCCCCAATGGATGGATGTGCAGTGGGGGGGGCGTGTCAGGACAAGTCTGATCATTGGAGGAGAGCAGGCTGAGTTCCCAGCATAGCTAGAGAACTGACCACGATGAGCTCTCCTGCTTAGTGTGGTCAGTTGTTAATAAGAAAGCAAGGGGACTGGCAGGAACACCAGAGATTTCAAACAAATGCAGCAATACAAAGAGAACAGGATACATTCTTATACAAGTACATGGTACAGCAGGCACTTATATGGGATATGAAGTGTTGGGGGTAACGAACGCTTTAATAATTCTGCTATTAAAATGTGTGTACTGTAAATTGCCTCCAACATTGTTCCTGTTTCTTCTTGCTGGAGGCTGCCATTTTTCTGAAGCCCAGAACCCCTGAGCAACAGTAAATCTTAAAGTGGAGCTAATCCCATCGATTTAGCAGTTTAAAAAAATCGATACATTCCAGGAATGCCAGGTTTTGCTCGTTTTCTCAACCAAACTGTCAAACCATCAAATGGCTAACTGATCACATGTGCAGTTGCAGATCAAACAGAAGCAGCATCCTTGGCTGCAAACAATAGGAGGGTTTAATTCAACTTTAAGGCTGTCAGCAAATCGGCCTCTACAAACTCAGCAGTGCCTAAAAACGGAAAAAGCAACTGAGCACATACAGAGCAGGGCGAGACAGTATTACTGGATTTTACACAGCATAGACCAGATGCAGGCAACCTTTCAGAGGTTGAGATCTACCTGGACAACATGGAGAAAAGCAAAGTTTGTGGCTACTATGCTGCGCCTTTAAACAAAACAAAAAATTACAAAGCTCCCAATAAAAAGAGTGTATAACAGTAGTGTCCTCTGTCTCCTTCACATCACCCTCCCCGTGTAGTGCCCTCTACCCCCCCCCCAGTAGTGTTCTGTACCCCCCAAACGCAGTGTCCTCTGCCCACCTCTCCACCCACAGTAGTGTTCTGTACCCCCCAATGCAGAGTCCCCTGCCCCCTTCAAATCACCCGCCCCCCACTGTAGTGTCCTTAGCCCCCCATAGTAGTGTTCTGTACCCCCAATGCTGTGTCTTTTGCCCCTTCACATCATCCCCCTGCTGTGGTGCCCTCTGCCCCCCCCCCCTCCACCCACAGTAGTGTTCTGTACTCCCCAATGCAGTGTCCTCTGCCCCTTCACATCATCCACCCCCACTGTAGTGTCCTCTGCCCCCCCTCTCCACCCAGAGTAGTGTTCTGTACCCCCCAATGCAGAGTCCACTGCCCCCTTCAAATCACCCGCCTCCCACTGTAGTGTCCTTTGCCCCCTCCCCACATAGTAGTGTTCTGTACCCCCAATGCTGTGTCTTCTGCCCCCTTCACATCATCCCCCCGCTGTGGTGCCCTCTGCCCCCCTCCACCCACAGTAGTGTTCTGTACTCCCCAATGCAGTGTCCCCTTCAAATCACCCCCCCCCCCACTGTAGTGTCCTCTGCCCCCTCCCCCATAGTAGTGTTCTGTACCCCCCAATGCTGTGTCCTCTGCCCCCTTTACATCACCCACCTCCCACTGTAGTGTCCTCTGCCCCCCCCCC
Organism: Lithobates sylvaticus; assembly: GCA_028564925.1. Taxonomy (NCBI): domain Eukaryota; kingdom Metazoa; phylum Chordata; class Amphibia; order Anura; family Ranidae; genus Lithobates; species Lithobates sylvaticus. The sequence goes on from CM053038.1 coordinate 60,511,062, forward strand.
CCTCCCCCATGTACCCACCCTCTGATTTATTTATTTTACTTTACCACCAAATGGCCAAATTTGTCTTAAAAAAACGAAGTTACTTACGGTAACGTTCTTTCCGGGAGTCTTTCAGGACAGCCACCTGAGAGACCTTGGCTCCTCCCCTCTGTAGGAAACACCTGCGCCAGCTTGCTATAAATTTCCTCCTCCCCTGCTGCTCCTCAGTTCTTTGAAGAGCACCTCCAGTTTGCTGGGGAGACACAAGAAACATATGATACACATATAATAATTTATATCACATTTCCTGTAAGGAAACCTCATACTTGATATACATTTGGGTGGGTACCCGGCTGTCCTGAAAGACTCCCGGAAAGAACGTTACCGTAAGTAACTTCGTTTTTCCCCTATCGTCTTTCAGGACAGCCACCTGAGAGGATAACCGAGCACTTACCCCTAGGGCGGGACCACAGCTTGTAAGACCTTACGTCCAAAGGTCTGATCTTTAGCTGACCATAAGTCCACTCTATAGTGTCTTACAAAAGTGGCAAAGCTGGACCATGTTGCCGCTTTACAAATCTGTTCCGGCGTCGCTCCAGCTCTCTCTGCCTGTGACGCTGCCATTGCCCTTGTGGAGTGTGCCCTGATTCCTTCTGGGATCTGCATACCCCCTATTTTGTAAGCCTGCTCTATGGCTTCCCTTAACCATCTGGCTATTGTACTCCTTGAAGCCTTGTGCCCTTGCCTGGCTCCAGTGTATAAAATAAATAAAGACTCCGTCTTTCTGATTGACTTTGTTGCCTCTAAATAATGCAGGATGCATCTCCTGACATCTAAACTATGAAATTTCACCTCCTTCTCCTGAGAAGGATTCGGACAGAATGATGGTAATACAATTTCTTGACCCCTGTGAAATTTTGAGGCCACTTTAGGTAGAAACCCCGGATCCATTTTGAAGACTATACGATCCGGAAAGATCTGGCAAAATGGGGGTCTGATAGATAGGGCTTCCATCTCACAGACCCTTTTTGCTGTAGTAATTGCTACCAAGAAGATTGCTTTAAGTGTCAGCATCTTCAGGCTGCAATCCTTTAATGGTTCAAAGGGATCTGCTGTCAGAGTTTGTAACACCAATGACAGGTCCCACTTGGGAAAGGCTGTGTTTTGTGGCGGCCTTTGTCTGCTCACGGATCTAAAGAGTCTGATTATCCAGGGGTTTGAGGCTAAACTCCTCTCCTGGTAAACTGACAGTGCTGACACTTGACTCTTTAACGTGCTGAGGCTTAGTCCTTTGTCTACACCACTCTGTAGAAACTCTAGGACTGCTACTGAGCTTTGTGTTTTAAAGTTGTTCTCTGTACACCAACGATTAAAACATTTCCATACCTTCTGGTAGATGTTACGTGTCTCAACCTTCCTGCTTTTCAGCAGTGTGTCTATCAGACGGTTTGAGAACCCTTTGGCTCTTAATAGCTGTTCCTCAGATACCAGGCGGCTAGTTTCCACTTTCCCACCTGTGGACAGTGCACTGGGCCCTGGGCTAGCAGATCCTCTTGGATTGGTAGAAACCAAGGAGGCTCTATGGCTAGTTCTTTGAGCATAGAGAACCACGGTCTCCTGGGCCAGTGAGGTGCTATAAGGATTAATGACGTGTCTTCTGTACGAAATTTCCTTATTACTGCGGGTAGTAGTACTGGTGGGGGAAAAGCATAACATCTGCTGAACGCCCACTTCTGCGCCAATGCGTCTACCCCGAGTGCTTCCTCCTCCCTTTTTAGGGAGAAGAAGGCTTGGACTTTCCTGCTTTCTCTGGAAGCAAATAAGTCCACCTGAGGTATTCCCCATTTTTTGGCAATCTGGTTGAATACCTCTTGTTTTAGCACCCATTCTCCTTCTCTTACTTTCTTCCTGCTGAGAAAGTCTGCCACTCTGTTTAAGTCTCCTTTTAGGTGTACTGCTGAAAAGGAGAGTATGTTTTTCTCTCCCCATCTCAGGATCTCTTCTGCTAGGGCCCACAGAGCTCCGCTTCTGGTTCCCCCTTGCTTGCTTATGTAAGCTATTACTGACGAGTTGTCTGATCTGATCTGTACATGATGTCCTTTTAATTCCTTCTGGAAGGACTGGAGTGCGAACCATACCGCTTTCAGTTCCTTCCAGTTGGACGATCTTGTCCGTTCTTCCCTCCCCCAAGCACCTTGTGCTAACTGGGAGTCCAGGTGTGCTCCCCACCCTACACCGCTTGCGTCTGTGGTTAGGATTCGGGAGATAGGTAGGATCCATAGCCGTCCTATGTCTAAATTTTCTGTCTTTCTCCACCACCATAAGGACTTTTTTACCTTTGCTGGTATTGATACCTGCAAATCCAGAGACTCCTGCCTGTGATCCCATCTTTAATAGGAACATTTGCAGTGGTCGGAAATGCAGGTTTGCCCACTGAACTGCTGGGATTGCAGATGTTAGCAACCCTAGTGTTGACATTATTTTTCTTATAGAACAGGGTATACTGGCCTGTATTGCCTTTATTTCTCTTTGAATCTTTGTTATCTTTTCCTCGGGTAGAAAAACTCTTTGCTGAACCGAGTCTATTACATAACCCAGGTATTTTAACCGTTGCGTGGGTTGTAGACTTGATTTTTCCACATTCACCAACCAACCTAGACTCTCTAGGAATACCCGAGTGTACTCGAGGTTTTCTAATAACCTTTCGGGTGTCCTTGCAAACAGAAGAAGGTCGTCTAAATAGGCAATAATGGATATGCCTTTTAGTCGTAGTGGTGCCAAAGCTTCTGCCAGAACCTTGGTAAAGATTCTTGGCGAAGATGATAGGCCAAAGGGCAGAGCCTGAAACTGAAGATGTACAGTTTCTTTTCCTGTTTCTATTGCTAGCCTTAGAAACTTCTGGTGATTTGGGTGTATGGGTATGTGCAGGTATGCATCCTTTAAATCCAGCGACGCCATATAACAGTTTGGAGGCAACAGGGCCTTCACTGAATATATGGAGTCCATCCTGAACCTTTTGTAGGTTATGGATAGATTTAGTGGTTTGAGGTTGAGGATCGGCCTGACCTTTCCTGAGGGTTTCTGTACTCCAAATATATGGGAGTAGAAGCCCTGACCTCTTTCTGCCCCTGGTACCCTGATGATTACACCCTGTTTCTTGAGGTCCTCTATGGATCTCATTAACCCTCTGGCTTTTTCCTTGTTGTTTGGCAGCTTGGTGATGTACAGTCTGTTTGGGGGGAATTTTGAGAATTCTAGGGAATACCCGTCTCTTATCGTCCTTAAGATGTATTGACTGGAGGATATTTTTTCCCATTGTGAGATGAAGGCCCCCAGTCTTCCTCCCACTGAGAGGACTTCAGTCCTTATTGCGGGTCTGCTCAGGAGGGCGAAATATTGCTCCTCCTTTGCTATTCCCTCGCTGACCCCAAGGTTTCTTTTGATTAGTTGCCTTGGGTACTGAAAACCGGGACTTGGTGTCCCTCTTTTGCCTCTTTCTATTTTGTGGAGGCTGGGCCCAGGGTGCTTTCCGTTTTAGCGGAAAAGCCTTCTTTTTGTCCGCTGTACGGTCTAACACTTTCTCTAAGCCTGGCCCAAATAACAGGTCTCCCGTAAACGGGATCCCGCATAACTTGGCTTTGGATGCAGCATCCCCTTGCCAAGTCTTTAGCCATAGGGCCCTTCTGGTAGAATTGGCTAAAGCCGAGGATCTGGCTGCCATGCGTACCAGCTCTGCTGATGCATCTGCTATGTATGCAACGCCTTTGAGAAGAGTGGGAAAGGAGGACAGAATCTGCTCCTTCGCAGTACCTTCCTCAATATGTGCCTGTATACGGTTCAGCCAAAACTCTACATTTCTGGCTACCACCGTGACCGCCATGGCTGGTTTTAGGCTTCCCACTGTGGAGTCCCATGACCTCTTTAATAGGGTATCCATTCTTTTGTCCATTGCTTCAGAAAGGACCCCCATATCCTCAAAAGCTAGATCGGTGTGCCTGGAGACTTGTGAGAAGGCAGCGTCTAGTTTTGGGATTTTGTTCCATACTGATGACTCATCATCTGAAAATGGGAACCGTCTCTTTAAGGCTTTAGAGAAGAATGGTTTCCTTTCAGGTTCCTGCCATTCTTTCTTAATTGCCTCTACTAAGACGTCATGAACAGGAAAATTTTTCTTTTCTTGTTCTCCTAAACCCTCATACATCTGATCATGCAGGGATAAAGGTTTCTTTTCCGTCTGTATACCCAGCGTGGTATGAATGGCTCCCAACAGCTGGTCTACCTCTTCTAATGAGAGTTTGTATCTAGAGGGTTTTCTGGAATCCCCTTCCAGTGCTTCACCCTCAGATTCTTGGGAGCCGGACGCTGTGCTGTCAGGCTCGTCCTCTGCCTCCTCTCTAGGAGTAACTGAAGGACCGGCACTAGTGGAGGGTAGTGCCTGTGCTTTTCCTAGTACCGGTAGTACTGGTGGGGGGGCAGTTTGCAGTTGAGGGATCTGGAACCCTTCAAAAAGGGTTTTAAAAGCTACAAAGGTACTTGATAGCTCTTTGACAGATGCCGCTAAATCACTGCCCTGCTCTGTGGAATGTTCTTGCACCAACTTGTGAATACATTCCTTACATAATGCTTTCCCCCAGGAATCTTTTAGTGTGTTTTTACAAGAAGGGCACCTCCTTTTTGAGTTATGAGAGGGCTTGGACTTGTCAGGTTTCTGAAAAGACATAAAGAGAAACCCCACACATATTAATACTGACATAAGCTTCCTGCAGCATGCAGGTGCACAGCGTCTTTCATATGGGCTTACCACACTAGGGGCCCAATGAAAAAAACCCTCTGACACAGGAGGGACCTACCCACCCCCCCCTTGCTGAACCCTTGAGGGGGAGGGGGATGGGTGGTTGATATAGGCCAGGGGAGGTCCTCCCCAGGTTCCCCTTACCTTTACATGGCTGGAGCTGGTCTCTGTCGTAGCAGTCTGGTCTCTACCTTCTGCGTCCGACATGCTTGTGTCACCACCGGAGCTTTAGCTGACACTACAGCATGTGTAGCTCCTCTCCTAGCCCATGCCTGGCCTCCTTTTCATGATTCGCGGCCGGAACCGGAAACCGCGAACCCGGAAGTACACGCCCCTTTTGTCGGATGTGACGTCGCCCGTCACTGACAACGCCGGTCTCCTATACCCAGCGTGTTCCGCGCTGAGAGCGCCACACGCCGCTGGAGGTATGGAACGGCAGGACCTGTACCTGTGCTCCGCACTCGGAGCTGAGAAGGAAACCCCCCTGACCTCCGCTTGCACTCAGGGATGCAGGGGCGGCAGTCTCCCCAGGTTAGTTACCTGGTCTGTTTGTCCAGAAGGAGCCGCTGCTGCTTCGTTTGTGGACATGTATCTTTTGCCTGAGCCCATACCCCCTGGTAATCCTGACTCTTTCTGGCTGGTTCCAAAAAGGTGTCTCCCCTCCTGGAGGAAACACAAATAACTGAGGAGCAGCAGGGGAGGAGGAAATTTATAGCAAGCTGGCGCAGGTGTTTCCTACAGAGGGGAGGAGCCAAGGTCTCTCAGGTGGCTGTCCTGAAAGACGATAGGGGAAAAAAAACAATTATAATTCGCCTGGATAAACTAAATAACGGTGATAATATGTGCAGTCTTACTAAGACATGTCAAGGTTGCAAAACTGGTTTTAGGCGTTTGGATTTGTTTGGACCCTCGTCAGCAAGGGGTTAAAAGGGCCATTAAGGGGTTGAAGGCTTTGTTTGTATTTACAGAACTTCTCTGTAACTATGTACATTTATATTTTATAATAACTTGAGTACTCACTGCATTCCACCAGGAGATCCCTCTTCAGCCCGGGTTCACACTAGATGCTGTGCAAATTCGCTGCAGATTCCGCACCGCGTGAAAATCTCAACCTGTTCATGCAAACCGATTGCGGAGTGTATGTTAATGCCCACTCCACAAAATCGGTTTGCAGAATCGGTTTGCACCCATGCGATCCTATTCTGGTGCGAACAAAAAAAAGGGCCTGCATGAGTTCGGTGCGATTTGAGCCATACAAATCCATGGTTCATATCGCACCCCAGAGTGTCCCGCACGTGAATGTGCTGCATAGAAGTACATGCGATATCCCGCACTGCATCAGTGTGAGCCCGGGCTCATAGATAACAGTAAAATTAAATCAATACAGAATGCATTTAAATTGATCAATGTTTGTAATCAGGGTGGTTTTTAAAGCGGTTGTATACCCGTTTTTAGTTGTTTTTTTTTTTTTAATTACCTGCAAGACAAAGTCATAATGAGCTAGTATGACTAGCATACTAGCTCATTATGCATCACTTACCTTAGATCGGGGCCCCCGACGCCGTCCTCTTCTCCCCCTCCATCTCTTCACAGATACCCTTCCGGGTATCGCCACTCCAGCCAATCACAGCGCCTCTGCGGCGCTGTGATTGGCCAGAGCAGCGAAGACGTCGCTCCGCGCATGCGCGCGGGGCACTTCAACTGCGGGAAGCCGTAGTTATGAATGGCCATTAACCCGTTAAATGCACCGTTGTCTACGGCGCGCATATTTGCAAATATTTCCTAAACCGCGCAGGTTTAGGAGATATTTATTGTACCCACAGGTAAGCCTTAATCTAGGTTTACCTGTAGGTGCAACTTGAAATTAAGGGTATACAACCGCTTTAAGCCTAGGATCAGACTAGTGCGATGCGAGAGCCAGCGCGATTACAGAGCCGGTCCCCGCATCGCTTCTCTCCCGCAGGCAGTTCACACTGCCTGCTGCGAAACCGATGCGGGTGTCAATACATTGTTAATAAAACCCCCAGGACGGTTCACAGATCGCAGTGCGAACTGTGGATTTGTACAGGAATAGGTGAGAACACCCAATGCGATGCGATTCCAGTGCGGGAGAAACAAGTCCTTCTGTGCGAATCCAATTGCAAGTTCAGCCATACAGCTGTGCACATCACATGCAATGTTTGAGATGGCACTAGTCTGAACCTAGGCTAAGGCAAATAGATGGTGCACTTTGCATGAGCAGTTATTCCAGAGTAAACGGGGGGGGGGGGGGGGACCTACTGACTGCCCACATCCAATCATGTGCAAGCAAAAATGCATTTTTTTTTTCTTGCATGTGATTGGATACTCTTTGCAAAGTGAAGTTATACCTAATTTACTAAGCTCTGGAGCAACTTCAATTCAAAAGTGCACAGTCTATTTACCTTTAGTAAATCAACCCCAAATGCATCTTCTGTCCGTCTAGCAGTCCCTAGGCTGGACCAGCTGCCTTCAGTCTGTGGACCTCCAGCAGTCCAGGATCTAGGGACTGTAGCAGAGGATACATGGAAGCCTGTCCTCATTGTCAGTCTTGGTTGACCAATGAGCAGTCTGCCCTGAGATTAGGGTGGAATAGAGTGTCAGTGGGAGGGCAGTCAGCTCCAGTCACCTGGCTGCACAGAGTCGTCACGTCAGATGCAGAAAAGTCTCCAACATTAAAGGAACCGTCCTTTCAGAGTCCGTCTAACCCTGACCTCACGTTTGTTGCAGAGATGGACTCCTATTTACGACGTCGGGACAAGTGAACCTGTAACCCAGGTAAATTTTCCAATTCTCGTTTCTGATATCTGCTAATACTATACTGCATGTGCCACTGATGAACGTTAAAGTGACACTAAACGCTGGTTTAAAAAGAAAAAAAAAATGATACTGTGGGGGTTATTTACGGAAGGCAAATCCACTTTGCACTACAAGTGCAAACTACTAGTGCAAATTGCACTTGAAATTGCACTTCCAAGTGCAATTTCTGTAAATCTGAGGGGTAGATCTGAAATGAGGAGAAGCTCTGCTGATTTTATCACCCAATCATGTGCAAGCTAAAATGCTGTTTATTTTCCTTGCATGTCCCCCTCAGATCTACAGCGACTGCACTTCCAAGTGCACTTTCAGTGCAATTTCAAGTGCACTTTGCACTTGTAGTGCAAAGTGGATTTGCCTTTCGTAAATAAACCCCATATGTATTCTTAACTCAAAAAAGTCCTTTTGATCGCTATCACTCTCCTCCAAATCTCCCAATTCCTTTTTTTTTTTTTTTTGTGGCTGCTGTGATCTGACTTCCTGTTAGAGGGTGGCTACGTTCGTTCTCCATCGTCCCACTGTCTGTAGGAATGTAGCCACCTTCTCTTGCACGCTCCCGAGATGGACTATGGGGACAAAAGGAAAGGTTCAGGAGCTCAGTGAGAATGTTACAAGGAGGCAGAAAAACACAGTAAGAAACAGTTTAATGAAAAAAACACAATACAGGGCTATTGAGTTGTGGGAGTGTATGGATTATTTTTTGGAAAAGAAGGATATTGTTTAGTGTCACTTTAAAAGAGGAAGTAAACCCTGATGGGTTTTACTTCCTTTTTTTTGTCCCTGCAAAGTAAAAGCATAACGCATACTAGCCCATTTTGTTGCACTTACCTGCAAACGAAGCCTGCGATGTCCCCCGAAGTCCCCGCTGGTGGCCGCGTCCATCTTCACCTCTCTTCCTTCCGGGGGGTGTGGACACCGGCTCTGTGACTGGCCGGAGTCTCGTGCATGCACGCGGGAGCCGACAGTCACGTCACGGGCCCTTTAGAGTGCCCTTTCTTCAGTGCACATGCGCCGATGACGACGGCGCAAGCGTGTATGGTAAAGATCTCCTAAACCGTGCAGGTTTAGGAGATATTTCCAGTGCTGTACCTACAGGTAAGCCTTATTATAGGCTTACCTGTAGGGAAAAGTGGTGTGTAAGAGTTTACATACACTTTAACCACTTGAGATCCGGAAGATTTGACCCACTTCATGACCAGGGCATTTTTTGCTACTTTAACCACTTGACCTCCGGAAGAGGCGCAGCCCCCCCCCCCTCCCCTTCCTGTCCAGGCTGTTTTTTTTGCGATACAGCACTGCATTATTTTAAATGACAATTGCGCGGTCATGCGACACTATACTCAAATAAAATTCATGTCCCTTTTTTCCCCACAAATTTAGCTTTCTTATGGTGGTATTTGATCACCTCTGCGGTTTTTATTTTTTGCGCTATAAACAAAAAAAGGCCGACAATTTTTTCTTAGTTTCTGCTATAAAACATAACCAATGAAAAAAAAAAAAAAATCTAATTTCTTCATAAAATTTAGGCCAATATTTATTCCACTACATAGTTTTGGTAAAAAAAAATCCTTTGCTCTATAAACAAAAAAAGGCCGACATTTTTTTTTGTTTGTTTCTGCTATAAAACATAACCAATGAAAAATAAAAAAATATCTAATTTCTTCATAAAATTTAGGCCAATATGTATTCCGCTACATAGTTTTGGTAAAAAAAAATCCCAATATGTGTATATTAATTTGGCTTTACACAAACCGAGCTTTCCTTTGGTGGAATTTGATCACCTCTGGGAATTTGCAAGATTTTGCACTCTCCAGCCTTAGTACATAAACCCCAGTGTATGACGGGCAATCTGGTGCTAGCTGATGCTGGCTGGGAGGTTCACTAGCCCCGCGCTCACATTGACTGCAGCTTTGAAATTGTGCAACTTTATCGAAAATCGCACGCTTTCAAAGCCGCATGTCAAATCGCCAAAAGTAGTGCAGGAACTACTTATTCAAATGGATACGGCACCGCATAGTCGGCGTTGCACCGATTTGAACAGTGCGATTGCCAGCAATAGTGTGCGACTTGACCTGTCAAATCACATGACAAGTCGCTCGAATGTGAACGAGGGCTAACTGACACTTCCATCAATAATGACACTAATACAGTGATCAGTGATAATACTATACACTGTCACTGTACTGACATTGGCTGGGAATGGGTTAACATCAAGAGGGAATCAAAGGAATAACTCTGTGCCTAACTATGTGTAATATGTGCTTTAAACCAAACTATCTGGCTGTTTTTTCTCCCTGCAACTGCCAGATCACTGTTCACAGTAGAAAGAGTTCTGTGTTTTTGTAAACACAGGACTGTCTGTGTGTGTGTGTGTGATTGGCCAGAGCCGATCAGCTGACTTCCGCCAAAATCATTGGCTGAAATCAGCTGCCAAACCCCTGCTGTCTCTAATCACATATTGCAGCTTAGCAATCAGATGCTGTGGCTGCATTTTTCTTTTTTTTTTACTTTTTTACCTTGTGACATGGCCAGTAACACATCTCCTGTATTAGAGTGGCCCACTCTGGATGAAGGAGCACAGGAGGCACCTTTGGACAGCAGCATTGTCAGTCTGAGGGGAAGTTTGTGGGGGGGGGGGGAGTGTTAGACATACTGTACTAGCAGATTTACAAACACTAACAAATTGAAATAAAACTCCAGCTCACACTGTATAAAAACAGTTACAGCAAACTGATTTTTTTTTTCCTTTTGGGATAAAGGTTTTATATTAATAAATAAAAGCGAATCATTATAAGCACCCCAGCCAGTGGTACTGTAAATGGTTTGTTTCCTATGTGTACATCTGAAAGATACCTTGTTTTTTTTGAAAAAACAACAGACCTACTGGCCAGATTATCGGATGAAAATAGAAAGAAAGCCTAAAAAAAGAAAACGAATGCAGCCGTCACATCTAAGAAGTGATGAGCTGCAATATAATAAATGTTTGCTTTTGGGTTTAATTCCACTTTAACCCTTTCAGTTGGGCTGATAATTTTTGGGTTTCCTGGAGTTGGGCTATAACACCGTCTGCTACATTGATCTTTGCAGAGTTCTCTTAGGAGCAGTGCCGGGACAAGGCCATCCAAGATGCCAAACTGCGCCCGCTCCCCCCTCCCCCTTCCCTCAGGTTTAGGGCGCCCACATCCCTGCAATAAACCAGTCGTCCCTCCTACCCACCCCTTGTCCTGGCCCTGCTTAGGAGCGCAGACATTACTTAGTGAAAAGGTCTCTTGCGAGAAGCCAGATTCATTAACCACTTCACCCCCGGAAGGATTTGCCCCCTTCCTGACCAGAGCACTTTTTGCGATTCGGCACTGCGTCGCTTTAGCTGACAATTACTTTTTTTCCCACAAATAGAGCGTTCTTTTGGTGGTATTTGATCACCTCTGGGTTTTTTTTTTTTTTGCGCTATAAACAAAAAGAGCGACAATTTTGAAAAAAAAAAAGCAATATTTTTTATTTTTTCTTTAACCACTAGCCGACCGCCCACTGTCAAATGACGGCGGGACGGTGCGGCTCTTGTGGCGGGACGCCGTCATATGACGTTGTGTACATTTCGGCCACTAGGGGGCGCGCGCCGCGGGAGGCGTGCGCGCGCCCGCCGCGTAGCTGGGGAGCCAATGCGCGTGCCCGGCGGCCGCGATGTCCGCTGGGCACCCGCGATTGCCCGGTAATCGAGCAGGACGTGGATCTGTGTATGTAAACACACAGATCCACGTCCTGTCACTGGAGAGGAGATCGATGGTGTGTCCCTTGTACATAGGGACACCGATCGGTCCCCTCCCCAGTCAGTCCCCTCCCCCCACAGTTAGAATCACTAACATAGGGAACACATTAACTCCTGCAGCGCCCCCTAGTGTTAACCCCTTCCCTGCCAGTCACATTTATACAGTAATAAATGCATTTTTATAGCACGGATCGCTGTATAGATGTGAATGGTCCCAAAAATGTGTCAAAAGTGTCCGATATGTCCACCGCAATGTCGCAGTCATGATAAAAATCGCAGATCGCCGCCATTACTAGTAAAAAAAAAAATAATAATAAAAATGCTATAAATCTATCCCCTATTTTGTAGACGCTATAACTTTTGCGCAAACCAATCAATATACGCTTATTGCGATTTTTTTTTACCAAAAATATGTAGAAGAATACGTATCGGCCTAAACTGAGGAAAAAATTTGTTTAAAAAAAAAATAAAAAATTGGATATTTATTATAATAAAAAGTAAAAAATATTATGTTTTTTCAAACTTGCTGCTCTTCTTTTGTTTATAGCGCAAGAAATAAAAACCCGCAGAGGTGATCAAATACCACCAAAATAAAGCTCTATCTGTGGGGAAAAAATTATAAAAATTTTATTTGGGTACAGCGTTGCCTGACCGCGCAATTGTTATTCAAAATGCAACAGCGCTGAAAGCTGAAAAATGGCCTGGTCAGGAAGGAGGTGTTCGTGCCTGGTAGGCAAATAGTTAATAAAGATCCCCCAAAAATATATATATAAAAAAAAAAATAGTTTCCTAAGTTTAGGCTGATAAGTATTCTTCTACATATCTTTGGAAGAAAAAAATCGCAATAAGCGTATATTGATTGGTTTGCGCAAAAGTCTACAAACTAGGGGATAGTTTTTATGGCATTTTTATTATTATTTTTTTTTTTTATTAGTAATGGCGGTGATCTGCGATTTTTATCGTTACTGTGACATTATGGCGGACACATCAGACACTTTTGACACTATTTTAGGACCATTGTCATTTATACAGTAATCCGTGCTATGAAAATGCACTAATTACTGTGTAAATGACACTGGCAGAGAAGGGGTTAACCACTAGGGGTCGATGAAGGGGTTAAGTGTGTCCTAGGGAGTGATTCTAACTGTGGGGGGGGTCTGGCTACCACTCACATGACAGCACTCACTGCTCCCGATGACAGGGAGCAGTGATCTCTGTTATGTCACAAGGCAGAACGGGGAAATGCCTTGTTTACATAGGCACTTCCCCGTTCTTCGGCTCCGTGACACGATCGCCGGGAGACAGGCGGACATCGAGTCCGTCGGTCCTACGGTCACGCTTCATGCGGCAGGCGCGCGCCCGCTAGCCCCGCCAATTAAAGGGGATGCACAAATACGCCCATTTGCCCACCGCTGCCATTGTGCCAAAGTATATCGGAGTACGGCGGTCAGGCAAGTGGTTAAAGTGGATGTAAACCTGATTCATTAAATTTGAGCTGAGCACATACAGTGCATATAAAAAGTCTACACACACCTGTTAAAATGTCAGGTTTCCAGGATGTAAAGAAATGAGACGAAGATAAATTATTTCCTTTAATGTGACCTATAAACTGTATAACTCAATTGAAAAACAAACTGAAATCTTTTAGAGGGGGAAGTAAAAATAAAAAAATTAAATAATGTGGTTGCATAAGTGTGCACACCCTCTTATACCTGGGGATGTAGCCGTGTTCAGAAATAAGCAATCACATTCAAACTCATGTTAAATAGGAGTCAGTACACACCTGCCCTCATTTAAAGTGCCTCTGATTAACCCTAAATAAAGTTCAGCTGTTCTAGTAGGTCTTTCCTGACATTTTCTTAGTCGCATCCTACAGCAAAAGCCATGGTCCGCAGAGAGCTTCCAAAGCATCAGAGGATCTCATTATTAATAGATATCAGTCAGGAGAAGGGTACAAAATAATTTCCAAGGCATTAGGTATACCATGGAACACAGTGAAGACAGTCATCATCAAGAGGAGAATATATGGCACAACAGTGACATTACCAAGAACTGGACGTCCCTCCAAAATTGATGAAAAGACGAGAAGAAAACTGGTCAGGGACGCTGCCAAAAGGCCTACAGCAACATCAAAGGAGCTGCAGGAATATCTGGCAAGTACTGGCTGTGTGGTACATGTGACAACAATCTCCCGTATTCTTCATATGTCTGGGCTTTGGGGTAGAGTGGCGAGACAGAAGCCTTTTCATCCAAGCCCGGCTAAATTTTGCAAAAACACATCTGAAGTCTCCCAAAATCATGTGGAAAATGTGTTATGGTCTGATGAAACCAACCTTGAACTTTTTGGCCATAAATTCCAAAAGATATGTTTGGTGCAAAAAGAATACTGCACATCACCAAAAGAACACCATACCCACCGTGAAGCATGGTGGTGGCAGTTTAATGCTTTGGGGCTGTTTTTCTTCAGCTGGAACAGGGGCCTTAGTCAAGTTAGAGTGAATTATGAACAGTCCCAAATACCAGTCAATATTGGCACAAAACCTTCAGGCTTCTGGTAGAAAGCTGAACTTCATCTTTTAGCATGACAATGACCCAAAGCATACATCCAAATCAACAAAAGAATGGCTTTACCAGAGGAAGATTAAAGTTTTGGAATGGCCCAGCCAGAGCCCAGACCTGAATCTCATTGAAAATCTGTGGGGTGATCTGAAAAGGGCTGTGCACAGGAGATACGCTCGCAATCTGACAGATTTGGAGTGTTTTTGCAAAGAAGAGTGGGCAAATATTGCCAAGTCAAGATGTTTATTTTTTTTCCCCTTAAAATATTTCAGTTTGTTGATCAACTGAGTTGTACAGTTTATAGGTCACATTAAAGGTGGAAAAAGTTCTGAAATTATTTATCTTTTTATATCCACTATATATCTGCAGCGTTTTCTTATCTCTCTTCAAATCGTTGAGTCCCATAGCTTTCTCCTGCTCAGTAGCTCTGTGATCAGCCTGATAACTTCTGACAAGTTCCCTGAGACCACAGCCTGAAGTGTGTGTCATGTGAAGTTGCAATAAATAGATTAGCAGACAGCTTGCCGTCTCACAGTAAAGCTCTGCGCATTCCTTCCTTACTTTGCCAATGTAGAGTGGGGGTGTGTGCCTTTCCTCCAATCAGTTCCCTTGGCTGTATGCCAATAATCCACTCCCAGTGCTGACCAGGAAGAGAAAATCTGTAACAAGATGTACACTTTCTAAAGGATATATACTGAAGACAGCACATATACATATAAAACTTGTGTAGGGAGATTTGTTTCATCCCTGTGTATCATCTGAGGCTGTTCACTTCACTGGGTATATGTGAGGGTTTACATCCACTTTAAGCAAGCCATAGATTGTACAATTTTCTTTCCTTCCACCATGGATGGTAGGATAGACATTTGCTTGATACCCACCAAAACAGTCAATGTTGATGGGGAATCCCTCCCACAGCGCTATTGTGTTCTACCAACAAGGACCCCCTGACAGCAGAACACAATGATCACTGCTGGCGGCTAAAGCCACCAGCAGTGATCGGCTTCAGTATAACCAGACTGCCCATAGATGGAACGAATGTCGGTTTATCGTTGCTGAATCGGCTGATATTCGATCCATCTATGGCTGGCTTTAGGTATTATTTCTTAGGCAGGCCACAGATTATGCAGTTTCCTCTCCTGCAACTACAAATTGCAGGAAAGAAAAATCACTCAATGCCCCCATCTACACAGTGTTGATAGGGGAATCCCTCCTGCGGAGCTATTGTGTTCTTCCGGTGGAGAACACAATGGTTATTGCTAGCGGATATAGCTGCTGGCAGTAATCGAATGCTAGAAATCCAACATGCTGACTGTACCCAAGTCGTTCGATGGATGGACTTGGGTAGAGTCAGTCTGTCCATAGATGAATCGAATCTCGGCTGGTCCCTGCTGAACCGGCCGAGATTAAAACCATTTATGGCCAGCTTTGAAGTGATTGTAAAGTCTCAAGGTTTTTCATCTTAATGCATTCTATGCATTATTGTGAAAAACCTTCTTTGCTGCCCCCCAGAGCCCCCCTTTTTCTTACCTGAGGCTATTAGATCCAGCGATGTGCACAAGCCCAGCTGTTCCAGCCACCGTCTCTGTCCTTATTGGACAGATTGATAGCAGCAGGAGTTCTTGGCTCCCACTGCTATCAAATCCAGTGACAATGGACGCCCGCACGGGTGCCCCCAGGGAAAGCGGCTTTCTGTTGGGGCACCCATTGAAGGGGAGGATTCAGGAGCACCAGCAGGACACTGAGCCATTAGCTTCTGCTGCTGTCAATCACAGCCAGGCAGCCAATGAGGAGAGGGAGGGGCAGGGACAAGCCGCGTCTCTGTGTCTGAATGGACACATAGAGCAGCAGCTCAGGAGCGTGCCTGCTTGGGTGCCCCCATAGCAAGCTGTTGCAGGCTGCTCTGTGCAAAACCACTGCACAGAGCAGGTAAGCATAACATGTTTGTGATTTAAAATAAAAAAAAAAATTTGCCTGGAATATCACTTTGATTTGTTGCTTTCATTATAATTTTAGATTCATTGAAATTCACTACTATTGTGATGTGGAGATTCAGATACATCCTAATCTCTGGATCATGCAAATTTTGTCCAAACGATTTGTAACGAAACGAATCACACGTCCATAAATCGCATTATTATTTGTTACTTACCATGCACTTTTTTTGCACAATTTCTTATACACTTCAGCAAGGTGCGTTAGGCTACATTAACATTTATTGGCGCTGCTGCGTACCTGCGTAATCTTTCTTGTGGGCTGCAGGAACGTGTTTAATATCACACTACACGTATTTCCCAGGGGGAGATTTCCTCTCACTTCCTGTCGTCTCCCTCCATTTGTAAGTATGAGTCGTATATGAGTCGATGGTGGGGGGACCTCTGATGTGACGGGGGGGGGGGGCTCTTATGAAGGAGGACCCTATAATGAGATGGTGGAACCTCTAATGTAAAGGGAGCCCTCTGATGTGATGATAGGACCTCAAATGTGATAGCGGGACCTCTCATGTGAAGGAGGAACCTCTCATGTGATGGTGGAACCTCTCATGTGATGGGAGGACCACTGATGTGATGGGAGGACCACTGATGTGATGATGTGATGGGAGGGCCACTGATGTGATGGGGGAACCTCCTAATGTTAAGTTCATTTTATCAAGGTGGTTGCATGTATCATACCAGGCTCTGGTTTCCCATTGATAAGTATAATTTACATTTTAGACTTGGGTGCCTCGAGATTTGCACAGTTATCAACGTTGCTGAAACTAAAAGGGTTGGGAATCACTGGGCTATATGGCCCATACACATGGCTGTGATGGTCAGTCTTCCCCTGTAGCTAT
Organism: Lithobates sylvaticus; assembly: GCA_028564925.1. NCBI lineage: Eukaryota > Metazoa > Chordata > Amphibia > Anura > Ranidae > Lithobates > Lithobates sylvaticus. Next base: position 60,527,826 of record CM053038.1, read on the forward strand.
GGGTTGCATAAAAAAATTGAAAATTGTGTGTATGTGGTCTGATGTTGAACATATTAAATGTGTGTGCAAACATTTACATGCGTAACATATAAATGGATAATAAGGTGAAATTAGGAGTCTATTGGAGTCCACCACTGTGACCATGTGTACCACCGCCGCTGCCTAGTGTCACTTAGCATGTTTACATCTTCCAACCAGCCCTGAATGAGCAGAAGCTGTATAGACTGACCTGGGCCTTCAGTCGTTCAGAATGCATCGCATCCCAAACCCATATTGGACATTAGTAAATGTGTAGCACCCTGGTGTTTAGGCAGGATTGCTCACAAATGTAGTTTGCCAGATAAAAATTTGTTCTGGTTAATTGTTAGAAGACCCACTGATCCCTCTCCAATTCTGGAGTTGCTGCACCTTTTCTCTTGTCACTGGGTGGCACTGTTGCTGGTGAATGGATGGGGTCTCTCAGCCAATTGGCAGGGGTTTCTTTAGTCCCTAGGCCGGCTGGGAGAGCCTATTTGAGTGGTGTCATGTGATCGGTGTTCTGTGCCACCTGGACGGCTGTCTGGGTGGACGTGTGTCATGTCATCCCGGGTTGCTAGGCCAGAAGCCTGCGGCCTATCCAGGGGACACATGGCTGCTAGGCTGCCTGAGGCCTATCCAGGAGCAGGAGAAGCAGCGTAGAGTTGGGACTGCGGGATTGGAGTCCAACCGAGTTACAGAGGTTCAGCTGGAACCAGTCATGGTCGGAGGTAAAGGGGAAGCAGTCACCACTAAAGGACCAGCCACCTTTTTACCAGTGACTACTGTGAGAGAGCCTGAAGTAGTACCAGAGCATCTGCTCACCAGCCGGGGACGGTGAAGATGTGGGAAAGCTTCAGCAATTGCCAAGCCAGGGGCCAGCGGGTTAGCGCGGGTGAGGCTTGAGGAGTATACAGCGGGTTATCGGGTATGAGGCTTGGAGTATACAGCAGGTTAGCGGGGGTGAGGCTTGAGGAGTATACAGCGGGTTAGCGGGGGTGAGGCTTGAGGAGTATACAGCGGGTTAGCGGGGGTGAGGCTTGAGGAGTATACAGCGGGTTAGCGGGGGTGAGGCTTTGATTAGTGTACAACGGGTTAGCGGGGGTGAGGCTTGAGGAGTATACAGCAGGCTAGCTGTGGAAGAGCTCAGGGGATTCAGCGGGTGGCTGGGATCTGGAAGTCTAGTGGGAGACTAGGAGCTCAGTGAGTGAAGATCTACAGTGGGAAACTGAGATAAGAGAAGAACTGTACTCTGTTGCCAAGTTCTATGTGTGAAGATCTTTGGAAACTGTTAAAAGCTTAGTTGCCATAGGAGACAGCGGTCCTGCCAATACAGAAGTTGCATCCGGCTGAAGGCTTTGAACTGTATAGCTGTCTGCCTATTGTGTCTCAGAGTCTGCTAATTGTCATTGCATCTACCTAAGGGTGACCTGGCCCTAATCCCCTCTCCCACAGTTCTTGTTAAGAGACAATAAATCTCTTTATTTGCATTCAAAAAGTGACTGGCGCCCATTATTTCATCTTGCATTACACCCACCACCATGCCTGGTAACCCACTCTTCGAGGATGGAGGTCAGCTCTCCCTGACATTAGGCCTCTAGGCGTCAGGGCCATTGCTACATACGTTTGCACTGTGGTCTATTTTTGCTCAGAAGCCTGCGTACATTTCAGGATTTACTGCCCCTGTGCATAAGCCCTAAAATAAATACATAAAAAAGAATCAGTCATATTTTCATCTAGATATTTGGCTGGTTGTCACCTCACTGAAGGTTTGTGTTTCTGCAGAGCGGTCGTGCAGGTTCTCCGTTATATAATCAGATCTGTTTCTAAGAACAGGTTATCTCAGCCTCTTATCTCAGAGTTTTATTTTGGAATTTTTGCTGATTTAAGTGCAGAGAGTTTTTCCATGAGGGGTTTAGTGTTTCTGGAGATAAAGCTGTATAACTTGGCAGGGATTATATTTGATATTAGGAGCCATGTGCGAGCGCTGTAGAATTTTCCCTCACTGATATGTTCCGTATTGCATCAGAAAATCTCTGTACCCTTGAAGGGAACCAATCAGAACTAAGATATGGGAGCTGCCATTGCTGATTGTTGTTTTGAAGACGTATGCTCCAGCACGGTTATCTTTATCCTTGCTTCATTACTTTGTAAGGCCCCATACACACACTGGATATTTCATTTGTTGCATAAGACTCAGGTGTTTAGGTGTGGGCAGCCTGTAAAACTCAATGAGGAGGTTGACAGCTGCTGCGGTTGGGCGGCGCACCAACTGGTACTAACTTAGGGCAGTATGCGCCCAGGGATGAGTGCCCACAATGCAAGCAGCCTGAGTTCCAAGCTGTCGTCCCTTGGTGCATATTGCCACAAATGTTAGTATCACTGGGAATCACTTCTCTCAGAAGAAAAAAAAAAAGTTTAAAAAAAAAGGAACAAAAAAAATCAAACTCTCCCAAAAAGGCAAGGAGGTAGCAAATGACTAGTCACTAGTATTGCATGTGATTCCCATGCAGTTGATCCATTCCCCATTACTGATTTATCATGCCTTGTTCTGCAATGAATGGAGGCAGCAGCGGTAGCCCGTCCAAAAGGAGTGCATAGACGCTGCCCCCCTAATCTCTATGCACCCGCCTCCTAATCCCCATGCAGGGCGCCGGACGCATAGAGCTCTACAGGGTTTTCTATTTTTTGTGAAGCACCTGATTAGAGCCGGAGCTCACCCACTTGCTGCTTCTCCTCCCGGTCAATCCGGTCTCAAGACTCGCTTCCTGTCCTGATTGGCCAGGAGGAGAAGCCGGTAAAGCTGTCTGGGACCTGGGTGGGGTAAGTGGAGGGTTGGCAAGTAAGCAAAGTACCATGTGAGCAGGGCTGGAGCACCAGCCGCCACTGGGAGGCATCCATTTTGGTAGAGTCAGGGCTTTGCTTCCTCATGCCAAAGCCTTCAGCAAGGGGAACTGTATGCAGCACAGTAGTGATATAACCAAACCTCCCTCCAGTAACTCCTTTCCTGTCTTCATCAACAAGTTACATTTTTTTTATTAAACCGGTTTTCATCACACACCTTTTTTTAGACGCAGTGATGTGATCACTGCATCTTTGTGCATCTCTATGCAATGCAGGCAGATCATAGCTGGTGGGAGGGGCCGATAGGGTGGTGTGCATAGCTTTCTGTGAACATCACATCAGTACTCCTTTCACGAGCCCTCGGTCCTGATGCAAGTAGGGAGCCGGCCCTTAGGAGGAGTTATGCAAATATCAAAATGCCTTAATGGGTGGACGTAGATCTGGAAGGGCGAGTTGTAGGCAGGCTACATTTGCTTGCTCGCCACCCTAGGTAACACTGACTGAAAGAACTGAAATCCAATGAATTAAAGGGGCTGGTTAAGGACTGTCAGATGATACTGGGTGTCTTCAGGCCAGCAAATGAGGCAGAAAAATGAGAAGCTCACAGTGTGCAGTAAAATCAGAGTAAGCCATTTCAGTACAGGAGCTTTAAAGGGGTTGTAAAGTCAGAAGTTTTTTTTTTTTATGTTAAAAGAGAAGTATGTTTTTTATTTTTATTTTTTTATTTTTTTTTAGGGCCATTTCTTTTTTTAAATGACCCCAGATCTCATATTTAAAAGGGTCCTGTCATGCTTTTTTTTCTATTACAAAGGATGTTTACATTCCTTGTAATAGGAATAAAAGTGATACATTTTTTTTTTTTTTTTTTAAAACAGTGTAAAAAAAAATAAAATAAAAAAAGGTAAAATAAATAAGAAAAAAAAAAGCTTGTGTGCAGGAACGCATACGTGAGTAGTGCCCGCATATGAAAACGGTGTTCAAACCACACGTGAGGTATCGCCACGATTGGTTCTCACAGCTCCCCGAGCAGGGAGCTGGTGACTGTCGGTCACAGCTCTCTGCTCTGCCCCCTCCTCGCTCACTGGAGTGCTGGGCTGTGGAGGGGGCAGGAGCGGACATCTCTGGCTCTCAGCGGCTCGCTAAGAGGCTGAGCTGGGTGTCAGTCCAGGGACCTGGTGGATCTCGACTTCCATTGTCGTGTTGAGGGAGAGCAGAGAGCAGACTTCAGCCAGCTCTCGGCTGAAACCGAGTCACAGGAGTGCAAAACTAACTGCACTCCTGTGATCCATAGGAGAAGTACAGGCAAACAAGCTTTGTCTGTGCTTGTCCTTTAATGCATTCTATACACCAAGATAAAAATCCTTCTGTGTGCAGCAGCCCCCCTCAGCCCCTCCAATACTTACCTGAGCCTCATCTTTGTTCAGAGATGTCCATGAGTGTCTCAGCCGTCCGAGAATCTCCCTCCTGATTGGCTGAGACACAGCAGCGGCGCCAATGAGTCCCGCTGCAGTCAAAGTCAGCTAGCCAATCAGGAGAGAGAGGGGGCAGGGCCGGGCCACGGCCCAGTGTCTGAATGGACACAGGGAGCTGTGACTCAGCTTAGGTACCCCAACAGCAAGCTGCATGCTGTGGGGGCACTGAACAGGAGGGAGGGGCCAGAAACACTGAAGAGGGACCCGAGAATAGGAGGATCCAGTCTGCTCTGTGCAAATCCACTGCAACAGACAGGTAAGTATAACATGTTGGTTATTTTTGTAGAAAAAAAACACAAGACTTTACAATCACTTTAAATATTTTTAGGGTTTTGATACATTAAATTTTTTTATTTTGGCTACTTTGTTATTCAACAAGAGTTTGGCCTCAACAACATGCACGTGGGTTTAATTCCTTGAGTGTCCCACATGTTATTACAGGCTCAGTGAATGATTACACAGCTGGGAGAGGGAGCTTAACTCCGTCCACTTTGTCCTTATTCCCTCACCACTGATGTCAAGATAAACAATTGTTTGGCCAGTCGGGTGAAACTTCAAGGACAGGTCCTCTTTCCTGCATGCTGAGGATCCAGTTGTTCCCCACAGCAGCTGTGACCGCTAGTTACACCTTTTCCTATAGCGCATGGAAAAATTCCAGGTTTTCCCATCAATTTGCACGCAAGAGACAAAAAAACAGGAAAAGAGGAGACAAAAAGGAAATGTGGAAAGAAACAAAGAAAAACAAATATGTGAAAACAGCAACATTGTTACATCTGTGATGTTCTCAGTTGCCATGACTGATGCCGTGTTCTGTGCAGATATTTTGGCAGAGGTGTTCCAGCATTGTCTTGGTGACAACACGTCTGTCACTGATATACAATGACGTTGTGTTTTTTTTTGGCAAGGGAAAGGATTAAGAATACGGTCAGGTTTGAGGTGACAGATACAGGTTGGGTTAAGGTTTAGGGAATAAAGGCATAGTTCACCAAAACTGCCTATGCAGGCAAGGGGTGCAGGGTCGTATTAACATATGGGCTATTGGAGCTGCAGGCCCCAACCTTAATATAGGCCCAGGCTGGCGAGATTCACTATCACCGTTCTTTACTGTCACTTGTAAAACACATAAGCCCAGCTTCTGTGCTACCAGTGACGGAACGCTTTTCCCGGCAGCTCTCACAACCGCTTGCAGCACGCAGGGCAGACACAGAAGGACAGCCTCCAGTGCACGAATGTGTTTATGGGCTTCAAAGAGGGCATTCCCATGCTGGCTGAGAAACAGCCTGGTGCTCGGATGCCGCACCCCCACCCCCCCTGCTGGACAATCTCACTGCTGTCCAGTGGTGGAGAAGCAGAGCCACAAATGGACTGTGTGGGAGGCTGAGACTGGTGGCTCATGAGGCGAGCTGATGGGGGGGGGGGGGGGGGGGGGGGGATGTTTGTGCACAGGTGAGGGCAATGAGAGGGCAGGTGTCAAAGCTGAAGCAGCTGCATGGAGAGATGAAGAGTTTAACTGTTGTAGAGAAAAGGTTAAGAGGTAGGGTGACCACGTGTGCCAGAATGCCCGGGACAGTCCCACATTTTGCAGGTCTGTCCCGGGTCTCGGGCACCTTCATTCCGAGACAATAAAATGTCCTTGAATGAATGAATGAATGAATGACTTGTATAGCGCAACCTATGCAAACTGAATCGCCTCAGGGCGCTTTTTGCCACTGGTGTCCATCTGTAGTATAGTGCGGTCCTTGCCCTGTGGGGTCCTGACACGCTTACAAACACATACACATACAACATACACATATTTGGCCAATTTTATCGACAGGATCTAATTAACCTACCAGCATGTCTTTGGAGTGTGGGAGGAAACCGGAGTACCCGGAGGAAACCCACGCAGGCACAGGGAGAACATGCAAACTCCAGGCAGAAGGTGTCATGGTCGGGATTTGAACCAGCGACCCTATTACTGCTAGGTGAAAGTGCTAACCACTACACCACTGTGCTGCCCGAATGAATGAAACGGACACAGCCGTTGGCGATTCTGAATTCTGTACATATCAAGTAGGGTAAGCTCATTTTAGATTCTTCTTGAGGCTTAACTTTTTCAAATTTTTACTTCATTTAAAGTCCCAAAAATCCCCCTCCACTTTATCACTCTAAATAGGGATGGAAGCACGTGGTAATGCTCTATTGGTTCAATTCTATTACACCCCTTGCATTTAATTGACCAAATGCTAGCCTCCCCTGATTTATCGGATCTGCCTCCTTATCAGTAGTATCTTATGTTACGGTATGTTATGGTATGTTATTCATGAATTATTTTATACATCTTTTACAGTTCAATTTGGACCTAAAACTTTGGCTCCGTGTCACTGTTGGTGGTGTGCATGGTCGGGCTGCCATGCCGGCTGACTGATTGTCTCCTTGTCCGGGAGATGTGATGCACCTTGTTGCGGGCCTTCTCCCATCCCCCGCCTCCTATGATGCCTGGGGTGGGCGGATGCGCCGTCACTGCGTGTCAACGTCAAGCATTCCACGCTGGACGTGCAGCGTCCTTTGGGCGCTGTCACGCCCATGCAGGTGGTGTCTACGCTCATGAGCTACATGGGAGATATAGAATAATTAAAAGAATTTTCGCGCAAATGGTTAATAAATGAAGGGTTAAAAAGTGGTTAAAAATGGGTGCACTAGTGAATAAGGCTATACTCATAGTGTCACCAACAAAGGTACAGGATCTGGAGGTAGTACATATAATAAAAATAATAATAACTCTCGGATGCGACTAAATCACAGAGATCACAAATGAGTGCAAATAATGTGAAAAACACAGCAATAGTGACAAATGTCTAAAATGGTGAATACCCAGTGTCGGTAAACTTAATAATAAATAACATATCACATAAATTAAAAATTATATAAGAGTGAATCGCATATGTGTCATAAAAGGTGAATCGCATATGTGGTATAAAAGGTGAATCACAAATGAATAGAACAATATTAAGACAAAGTATCAAGAAGCGTGTATAAAAATATTAATTAATGTGTGGTGCACGTGAGTGTGCTAGAAACACTAAAAATAAATCCAAAGAGGGCGTGTATGTGTCACATGATGTACACAGGGGCTGTGTGTGACTATAGAATGTTCGTGGTGATTTAAAGTCCAATTATGCTCCAAATCGGGTGTTGCCGAGCATATATTCTATATATTCATTAGGATTTTTCTTAAGTCCCCAGATGAAGACACGTGACGTGTCGTAACGCGTAGGGAGTGGCCGTAGGCAAACCTTTGAGAGAACAGGACGCGAGGAGGCGCTGAGAACGCCGGTGAAGTTCTTTACTCTTTTATGCCAGTTTTTAACTTTTTAAATGTACGAGTACACCTTTTGTTTAATAAACTGACCCTTTGGTTTTAATTTTACTACACTAGTGGAGGCTTGTTTGTCCCCCTCCCCCTCTTACTTCCCCTGGTGTTATGTCATGATGAGCCAGTGACTACTAGCACTATAGATACATAACCAAGAGGGACCACAAAGGAGAAAGACCGGACCGGATCATCCACTAGATCCGACAGGGAAGACAAGGGACACTCCACAACAATATACACTCAAGATCCCTGAGGCACAGTAGAGTTCTGGATATCGATATTCGGGGGGTACAGAATACCCCAGAAAGGCGATATTTAATACTACCTGAGGTGAGAGACTAGCGAGACCGATCTAGGATAATTCAACCATAGATGATCATTAAGAAAAATCCTAATGAATATATAGAATATATGCTCGGCAACACCCGACTATAATTTGGAGCATAATTGGACTTTAAATCACCACGAACATTCTATAGTCACACACAGCCCCTGTGTACATCATGTGACACATACACGCCCTCTTTGGATTTATTTTTAGTGTTTCTAGCACACTCACGTGCACCACACATTAATTAATATTTTTATACACGCTTCTTGATACTTTGTCTTAATATTGTTCTATTCATTTGTGATTCACCTTTTATACCACATATGCGATTCACTCTTATATAATTTTTAATTTATGTGATATGTTATTTATTATTAAGTTTACCGACACTGGGTATTCACCATTTTAGACATTTGTCTCTATTGCTGTGTTTTTCACATTATTTGCACTCATTTGTGATCTCTGTGATTTAGTCGCATCCGAGAGTTATTATTTTTATTATATGTACTACCTCCAGATCCTGTACCTTTGTTGGTGACACTATGAGTATAGCCTTATTCACTAGTGCACCCATTTTTAACCACTTTTTAACCCTTCATTTATTAACCATTTGCGCGAAAATTCTTTTCATTATTCTATGACTTTTTAGTGTATTTGTGAACACTGTTCATTTTTGCTGCAGATCAATTACGTTTCATTTTTTAATGATTGACCTTTATTACTCATAGTAGCGCCAGGGACTTACTTATACATTATACATGGGAGATATGTTGGTGACGGTTGGCCGGGCACACAATTGCCAGGTTGACAGCGCCCCCCTCCTCCCACTCTGCTAAACGGCATGACGATGGTGGGCTGTACTGTGGTGGCGCATATATGGGCCACGCAACTTGGGATCTCGTTTTTTCCCCTCTCCTCGGTTTCTTTACCAACATTAGGTAATATTGCACTCCTTATCACCGCCCCTCGGGCCTTCCACTCCCACCTCCCAGGTGCCACTGGTGGGTAACTACCTCCCTCCCTCACTCACACTTCCATCCCACTGTCAGGGCTGGGCTCAGCCCTTCCTTCTCTGAGCTGGCCACTCAGCTAATTGCCAGCTCACATCTCTCTCCACAGTTACTCAGCTGTTGATGATATCCTGCTCGTCAGTCCTGCCTACTTAAGCCATCCAGTCCAGAGGAGCTTTGCCTTAGTCACATCACAAGAAACTATCGCCTGTGTTTCTGTTTAAAGACTGGCTTTGCCGTCATCCCTTCGGGCTCCAGATCCTGCTTGCTGTTCCACTACTTTGATCCCAGACTTCTGGCTTGGCTGACTATCCTATGTATTGACTACGTTTGTGTTTTTTACTTTTATTATTAAACAAGTGTGATTTAACTGTACTTCTGGCTTAGTCTGATTTCATGGTTTCTGACACCCACACAGTTTATGGTTAGCTTCAGGGTCATCAGTCCTCACTTCTGCACACTATTTCCCTTTTACTAGCACAGTAGTACAGTACTCCCCTGCCCACTTTCTCACCCCACTCACTGCGTGCTTTTCCTCCAGGCACGTTCCCCATTGATAACGTCTGTTAATGACAAAATGCATCTGGAGGAAAAGAACGCAGTGACACCACCACGCGATCTAACTAGGAGGACGGGCTCCATGTGTTTGTGCCGGCCGGCATCTTATTAATAAATACAGTTTAGACAGTATTACGCTAAGGCCAGTCTGTTTTCTTCTGGGGCACCCATTTGAGTACAGGACAAATACCATAGGTGGAGAGAGGAAGTGATCTGTACGATCCAGCCCACCGGCACCAGTGTTGACATCCACAAGCTAAAGGCCTTGGCTGGGCTATAGCCATCTGTCCTTTATGCTTGCCATCTGGTAAGCAGATATTAGTTACGATGGTTGGGCACTCTCATGTCTGTGTGTATACACTGTGGTGATATCAAGATTTACAAGTGTTTCATATGGACTCTTTTTATATGATTGATGGTTTTGATTGGACCTACTGATTGAGACTTTTTGTAGCGCAACTTCTCCAATTCCAATTGTTTCCTGTGTGTATAACCCACTGCATGCTGCTGCTTGTTTACATTTTGTTATGCTCTATATACATATTTTTTTGAGCGCAGTATTCGCCCCTTTTATTCATAAATAATACCGTATATACTAGAGTATAGGCCGACCCGAATATAAGCCGAGGCACCTAATTTTACCACAAACAACTGGGAAAACTTATTGACTTAAGCCTAGGGTGAGAAATGCGCAGCTACTGTAAGTGGAAAAGAGGGTCAACGATGCCCATTTGCAGCCTCACTGTGCCCATGCAGATGGACACAGTTGACCGATTTGGGGCCCTGTATCTCGGGGTCACTTAGTGCTAGGAACCCCATCTTGGATATGTTCTAGTGCTAGGTCCACTGGGTTGGCACACCAAATTTGGGATTCCTAGACCCAAGTGGCCCCGAGATACGGGGCGCCAAAGTCGGGTCGGAAATTATTATTTTTTGCTGCAGAAAAGTGCTGAAAAAACTCGGCTTATACATCAAATCGCTTAGTCCTGATGAGTGGCTCAAAAGCCGCGAAACGCGTAGAGCTGCCAGACGCCATGTTTCTACTAATACTTACCCAGACCTTTAAGTCATTATGCAATACCCACCTTTACAGGACTAGTTAGGCCATAGGTCCTGCAGGCACTATTTTGCAATTTATGGTTTTATACAATCTTGCTTTTGGTGAACTATGGAATATCATTGTATCATGAGATACCAATGTCATTACCATGTTTTGTTATTACCATGCTCATCGTTTATAATTGATACCAGCACTATATGTATTTATATACTATATAATAATCAATACATTTCCTATATGTTCACCGGTTTACTCTCTTGCTCTCCTCATTATTTTCAAATTTTTACTCCAGATCCCTCAGGTCATTTGTATTCCGTTTGTAATATAAAGTATGGGTTTTTTTTGTATGCAACTTTAGTGCCTTAGATATAAAGAGCATTTGTTTAATGTATGTTAGTTAGCCTAACATTGAAAGAACAATTACACTCTTTGAATCTAAGTGGCTGCCTGCAACTGCAATGTTAGGCTAACATACATTATACAAATGCTTTTTCTATCTAAGGCACTAAAGTTGCATATAAACCCTGCTCCACTCTCGTGCACAGCCACCTGTCAACTGCATTGTAAGCCAAGTGATATTTCTTAAATAGGTAAGGGGCAGGGCCACGGCAATGTCACATGGTGGCACTGCCCCCTTGTGAGGTCACCAACCAGTGCATTCTGGGGGGTGGTGTCCCTGAATGGTAGTTTGGAAATGTGGTCACCCTATTAAGAGGTGGCTGCAAAGATAATCTGTGAGCTACCCCCATCTCATTGGGGAGCCTGGGACCACTGAAAGAGGTCAGGTTGGCTGAGCAGAGAGGAGAAGGAGGAACATTCTCTCCTCCCCCTTCTCTGTGACGTATAAAGCCAGAAGCAAGAAGGATGTTGTTACTTCCGGTTTTGGTCCTTTGTTTATCTGGCCAGTACTGGCCAGGGAGGTAGCCAATCCAATCAATCTGTCTTTGGTCGACTGCCTTGTAGGGCAGAGGATGGATCAGGGGTCTAATAGACCCTCGATTTCTCCATGCAGAGGACCTGTCACTGCACAGCAGTTCATCCCTTGTGATAGCAATAAATTAGAAAAAAAAATGTAAAACTTAATAAAATTTAGGGAAAATAATGAAATAATAAGAAAAGTTAAACCACCCCATCCCCCTGTGGTCATGCACAAATGCATATGCACATGTAATTGGTGATCACACCACATGAGGTATCACCACAAATGTCAGAGTGAGAGCAATAATTCTAGTGCCAGAACGTACGTTTAACTCTAAACCGGTAACCTGTAAAGGTTTCTAAAGTGTTGCCTATGGAGATTTTTAGGCACCGTAGTTTGTTTCCATATCACAGACGTGCAAATACAATATCAAGTAAAATTGGATTAATTTGCTTTATAGCATTGGATTCAATTTCTGAATATTTTTGAAGAGCTAACCTGCCCATGGATGGTGCAAATTCAGCAGGTGACCAAAACCGTACAGACAGAGTCTATGGTGGTATGTCAGCGCATAAATCAGCATTTGAAACGGCAAAAATCCTGTATAGGCACAATGGTACAGCATTGTAGCAATAGTACAGCGAACCGGGTAAAACCTGTCCTGGTTTACAATATCAGAATTGGCCGTATTTGATATTAAGGAATGGATTTTTGTGTGTTGACACTTTTGTGGTTTTATTAACCCTCCCATCATAATGATGGACAGAAATCTGGAGAGGAACTTCCTCTCTGAGGTTTGGTGGTTTGCCATGTGAGCTCGTGGTTAGAAAGTTTACTTAACTGGCTCATCCTCAGTCAGTGTGCAGGCAGAGATTAGACTTTTCCCTTCTTGTATCTAGTCAATAAACAGTAAGCTTGTCAATTGTCCATCTTGAGGGCCCATTCAGACCTTGTCTTGTAGATGCTTTTCATTAAAGTGTATCAATGTGCTTTTTTTCACCAGAGTTAGGGCTCAGCCACACAGATTGATGCAGCCACAACTCACATCTTAACTCTGAAACGTCCCCTGTATTGCTCTGTCTCCTCCAAATCTCTGACTTCCCTTTTTTTTTTTTTTTTTGCAACTAAGATCTGACTTTCCTCAGGCATAGGTGTGAAACTGGCGGCCCTCCAGCGGTTTCAGAACTACAAGACCCATGATGCATTGCCAGGGCCAGATTAAGAACATCATGGGCCTGGTGCTGAGGATTTTTGGTGGGGCCTTTTATAAACAATAAATAAATAAAAATGCAAACAAAGGGGATGAAAGAGGTGTTAGGGGTAAGGGAGGGAGGATGAGAGAGAAAGGGGGGATGAGAGAAAGAGGATGCACCTTAGCATGCATGGGAATAACATAAATGCAGCCCAGCCAAGGCAAGTGACCAAAGGCACAGAACCCAGAAGGAAGACCGGGTGAAGATAGAATCGCCCGGACCGGATTGATCACAGCACAGCACTGGAGGGCTCAGTATGACAATTTAAGTGTACCCTAATGTGCTAATATGCTGTGAATACTTGTACATTATGGCATAACCTACCTCAGGGCCTCTAAAAAATAGTAATGTTAGAAAAGTTTACTAGCGCTTTAATATCATTGGAACCAAGGAGCCTCTCATGGGGCCCCCTACTGACCCGCATAGTTGCCAACATTTCAAAAATATTTTCAGGGACACTTTTTTACAAGTGCACTATGTGTTTTTAGAAGGCACTATGTACAGGAGATGAGTGTGAAGAGTATGACAGTGGGCAGTATGCACAGCAGAGGAGTGTGGAGGGTATGACAGTGAGCATTAGGTACAGGAGAGGAGTGTGTAGGGTACGACAGTGGGCACTATGTACAGGAGAGAAGTGTATGTATGACAGTGGGCACTATGTACAGGAGAGAAGTGTATGACAGTGGGCACTATGTACAGGAGAGAAGTGTATGACAGTGGGCACTATGTACAGGAGAGAAGTGTGGAAGGTATGACAGTGAGCAGTATGTACAGGAGAGAAGTGTGGAGAGTATGACAGTGGGCACTATGTATAGGAGAGGAGGATGAAATAATCTGGGAAGGAAAAATGTAAAGGTTTGTGGAAGGATGTTTAGGGACTGTGTAGTGGTAAAGCGGGCCATACATGGATTGAAATTACACCAATTAAGCAGAGACCAGCCATAGTCGATCTATGTATGGGCTACCTGGTTTTACACAAGGCAATCTATTAACCAACTTGAGTACAACCAGCCTGTCAGGTTTTCCCCAAAACAATCAGTGCTGCCAGCTATAGTTAGCAACACTAATCATTGTATTCACTGGCAGAACACAATAACACTGCAGGAGTGATTCCCCTATCCACAGGTCAGCAGGTGAGAGGGTGTGTGGGGACAGGCTGGGGAGAGATACTAGTCAGTGGCTGGGTAGGCACTGGTTAGTATCAGAGCCAGATACACACAGGTTACATATGCCACGATCGTTAGAGCGAGAGCAATAATTCTAGCACTAGACCTCCACTGTAACTCTAAACATGTAACCTGTAAAAAAAATTAAAGCATCGCTTAGTACACAAAAAAAAAAACATGCTAACTTTAGTGTTTTTTTTTTTCTTTCCAAAAAAAACGTTTGAAAAATTGCTGCGCAAATATCGTGTAACATAAAAAGTTGCAAAGAACACCATTTTATTCCATAGGGTGTCTGCTAAAACAACATATATAATGCTTGAGGCTTCTGAGTAATTTTCTATCAAAAAAAAAAAAAATGATGATTTTTACATGTAGGAGAGTCAGAATTGGCCTGGGTGGCGAGGGGTTAATTATCTTATGTAATATGCAAATAATTATTATAAGCCCTGAGAGTTCATCCTCTCAGTCTGCTGCAGAGTGTTCCAGCTTGTATTTATACTGGCCGCTCTGTATGTAGCTTCTGACAGGCTGCGCAAGCAGCCCTGTATCTCCGTAACTATAGATGATAGCAGCCCCATATTTTAACCAGTGCTGGAGTAGGTCTTTAGTTAGGTGGGGTCTCTGTGACTTCTGATCGCTGAGCTCCGTCCCTCGAAGTCAATCTTTTTTTTATTTTTTTTATTTTTTGGGGCAAATGGGCCTATCTTGAGAAAGGGGCCTGGAGCTGCAGCTCCAATAGACCCTATGTTAATCTGGCCCTGTGCATTGCAAAGCATAATGGGACCTGTAATTCCGCAACAGCTGGAGGGCCGCCAGTTTTACACCCCTTGCGTTAGAGGGTCTTTACGTTCGTTCTCCATCGTTCCACTGTATGTATAAATGTAGCCGCCCTCTCTTGCTGGCTCCTAAGATGAAGCATGGGATTTGTAGTGTGCATACAGCAGTATGCAGAACATGACCCCAAGTAATGTTCCAAACAAACAGAATTGATGGAGAAAAAAGAAAAGGTTTTGGAGCTCACAAAGCACGTTACAAGGAGGCAGAAAAATCGCATCATGAAAATAGTTTACAGGGCTTATAACCGCTTCTGGACCACCCTATAGCACATTTACTGCAACAGGGAGGCCCTTCTGTGCAAGATCACACACATTATATTATATTATATATATATATATATATATATATATATATATATATATATATATATATATATATATATATACATACATACATACACACACACACACACACACACACACACACACACACACACATACATATACACACACACACACAGCATGTCACAAAAGTGAGTACACCCCTCACATTTTTGTAAATATTTTATTCTATCTTTTCATGTGACAACACTGAAGAAATGACACTTTGCTACAATGTAAAGTAGTGAGTGTACAGCTTGTATAACAGTGTAAATTTGCTGTCCCCTCAAAATAACTCAACACACAGCCATTAATGTCTAAACCGCTGGCAACAAAAGTGAGTACACCCCACAATTGTCAGTTAAAGTAACGCAGTGCTGTAACTCAAAAAATCTTCCGGAGGTCAAGTAGTAGATGTGTATGTATGAATTATGGAGAATAGGGATATTGTTTTTGAATCAAGCGTTTTTTTTGTACGTTTTTTTTTTTCATTGCGCAGTTTTCGTGCAACACACCTAGAGAAGCCCACTGACATCAGCAAACACAGGAAAGCAGCTTGTGGATCTTTCTCCTGCATGCCGGTTTGCATGTTTTTAGTGCAGCAAAATGCATGCTTGCTTGCTGCATTAGGGGTAACGACAACAATTAAGCTGCATGTTTCTGTGTGTGTTCCCAGAACACGCAGCTGTGAACTTAACCTTAGTGTCACTTTAAAGTGCATTTTGTTTTTTGTCTTTTTTTTTGTTTGTTTTGGATGGAATTAAGACGTACTTGAACCACGGTCACGTTTTTTTATTTCTGGGAAGTTCATCCTCCCTATCTATCCTAGGGGATGCCCATTTCCTGTCCTTTCGTTTCTCTGGATGCGATTCCAGTCCTATGTGGCAATATCTATAACTTCCAGTCTGTTGCAATCCCTCTCCGATAAGAAAAGTATTTGTATTATCTCATGATTCATAGCTTCATTCTTCTATCCTTATTTTTTGTTTCCTTATCTCCTGAGCCAAATGTGATACAATCCTGCGTCTCGTTTGCATAGCTCCTCCTCATTACTTTGTATCGGTCATTGTTGAAATGCCAACATTTTGTAGAGGATTTTTTGTTGTTGTTGTCCAAACTGCTTACTGTTATAAAAGTGTCTCCCTCTGTTTATTAGGACTGATTTACAGGGCATCCGGCCTCTGATCTGCGAATGACATTCAGCTACGCCTAGGATGGCGGCGGAATTTATAAAAAGTTGCTGCAAAGGGTGTTTTCAAAGCGAACAGAAGAAAGGTGAGTGTGACAGACAATTACAAAGTACCACTATGACTTATTAAAATTTAGCTGGCCATATGCGTTACAATCTTTCTTTAAATTTCTTGTAATGTTTAACCACTTCAGCCCCGGAAAGGTTTTACCCCCTTCCTGACCAGGCCATTTTTTGCAATACGGCACTGCGTCACTTTAACTGACAATTGCGCTGTCGTGCGACACTTATCCAAATACAATTTTTGTCCTTTTTTCCCCACAAATAGAGCTTTCTTTTGGTGGCATTTTATCTCCTCTGCGGTTTTTATGCGCTATAAAAAAAAAAAAAAAAAAAAAGAGCGACAATTTTGAAAAAAATAAATATATATATATATATATATATATATATATATATATATATATATATATATATATATATATATATATATATATATATATATATTTTTTTTTCTACTTTCTGCTATAAAACATTTCCAATAATAATAAAAAAAATTAAATAAAAAAAAATAACAAATTTTCTTCATCAATTTAGGTCAATATGTATTCTGCTACAAAAAAATAAATCCCAATAAGCGTATATTGACTGGTTTGTGCAAAAGTTATAGCGTCTACAAACTATGGGTTAGATTTGTGGACTTTTTTTTTTTATTGTTTTTACTAGTAATCAGCGATTTTAAATGGGAATGCGAAATTGCGGCAGACAAATCTGACACGGACACT
The DNA here is from genome assembly GCA_028564925.1 of Lithobates sylvaticus. Taxonomy (NCBI): domain Eukaryota; kingdom Metazoa; phylum Chordata; class Amphibia; order Anura; family Ranidae; genus Lithobates; species Lithobates sylvaticus. The sequence goes on from CM053038.1 coordinate 60,544,937, forward strand.
TTTTGGGGACCAGTGACACCAATACAGTGATCAGTGCTAAAAAATGCACCGTCACTGTATAAATGACACTGGCAGGGAAGGGGTTAACATCAGGGTGTGCGATCAAAGGGTTAAAGTGTGCTCTCTGGGGGGGTAGTTGCTGCGACAGGAGGAAAACAGATATCTGTGTTTCTGCTTAGCAGAAATGCAAGATCTCAATTTTCCTCCCTCACAGAGTGGCGATCTTCCTTGTTTACATAGGCAGACTACCGTTCTGCCTGTCCTCGGAACGATCGGCGGGTCCTGGTGGCCATCGCGACCGCCGGACCCGCTGATTGGCTCCCGCTGTGTCCAATCACCGTGGGAGTGAGGCTCCGGCGGCGTGCCCCAGAGCCCTTTAAAGAAATCACATACAGGTACGTGATTTCGCACTTAAGGGCCGCCCTGCCGCAGTATATGTAAGCGGTTTTAAAGGGTAACTTCACTTTTGTAGAAAAAAAAAAAGCAAATAAAAAATATAGAATATAATGTATACAATTGTAACTAAAGTCATATTGTACTTGCATGTTATTAAAAATGAATTTTCATTTTCAATCTGCAGTTCTGTAATTTTTTTTAACATGCAATATGGCAACCTAGAGGTGTTCTGTTCACCTGAAAAGGAAATTTGTTTTCCCAGAACTCTGCCCTAAGATACAAGTCAGATTTTAGGCAAACCCTGCAACAGAAATGTACATTTTTGGCGAGATGCTCCCAAAGGGAAATCACGTCTAAAGGGATCCTGACCCTGCCACTCTCCTCAGAGCCCTGCAGGTGCAGCAGCTGATAATTCTAAAATCACTCCCATTCACTTTGGACATGGACACAGACAAACAAACAGCGATTTATTCAGAATAACAAAAAGGTAGGAATCGAGGAAACAAAGTTTGTTACAATTCCTGCAATGTACATAGATCACCCAGAGGGTAATGGGTTTTTCTTCTCAACAAATGTGGAGTTACTTTAAATTTGTTGTAATGTTTAATGAGGCTTATTCTTATTTACAATACAATCACACCTTTCTTTTAGAGAAACATGCAATCAGGACTACCATCAAAAATCATGGGGCTCCATCCAGCCTACCTGACTAGGCACCTGGAAATAATCCCTGCCATCATGGCCAATTACGGTGCATCTTCATCCCACTGCCAAACGGGCCCTGCTTTATAATCTGAAAGAGCAGTGCGTAAAAGCATGCACCCCCTGCTGGAACGATGCTGCACTAGGGCCACGCTCACATAGAGCCTGCTGGGCCACGCCCACACAGAGCCTGCTGGGCCACGCCCACACAGAGCCTGCTGGGCCACGCCCACACAGAGCCTGCTGGGCCACGCCCACACAGAGCCTGCTGGGCCACGCCCACACAGAGCCTGCTGGGCCACGCCCACACAGTGCCTGCTGGGCCAAGCCCCCCCCCTGCTGACAGCACCTGCTGGGCCAAGCCGCCCCCCTCCTGCTGATCAAATGTGGCCTGGGTCCAGAACAGGAGTACTCCTTTTACTCCACATATCAGCAGCCCTGCATTAAATGAGTCAATACCGATCTTTACTGGAAATGCTAGTGGACTGGTTTTCATACCAATCAAATTGCTTTATTATTTTAAGCTACCAACATGGAAATTGTATGCAGATCAGGAGTTCTGGCATCAAATGCTGCATGTGTGTCCCACCCCAGTGACTATATGACGAAAATACTGAAAACTGAGATGGAAAAGCAATTTAAAGGAATAACGCCACCTTTATCAACATCTTGAATATTACACCTGTATTTAGGGTGTAACATGTTGCAAAGAAACCCTCCCACCCCAATTACAGAAAAAGATCAGCCATGTTTAGGAAGAGGCACTATATTTTCCTTTCAGATGGCCCAGGTTATTGCAGTCAGTCCCCTAATCATGTGATGCAGAGAATTCTCTCAAAAGCCTGCTGGGATGGGTGATGTGAGTATCTCAGGAGGCTTCAGGCAGCTGGGGACATCATTAATCGCCTAGGTGAGAAGGGCTAAAGCACCAGTTCCGCTGCTCACAAAAACAATTTTATTTGCGATTTTTCCTGAAAGGAAATGAAGAAAAACTGAATGGGAGTGAAGGTCGGCGCAATAACAACATTATGAGAACAATGGAACAACTAGTAGCTTGAAACAATGACCAGATAATCATTTTCTAAAACCATCTGGGTCTCCTGGATCATTTTTAAAGACTCACCCTAATTTCAAGCACATACTGTATAACGAACACCTGTAGGCAGGTGCAGTTAGCTAGTCTGCCACTAGGTGGCTCTATTCCAAAATAATGTCTGGTTACAGAAGGTAGTGTCATCAGGTGCTAGGCCCCTTATAGTTGGAGCCCTCCTGCAGTGATGTTATGGGAGAGTCAGGACCCAGATATAAGTCAGGTTGGGAGGAGCCCTAGTGCAGTTGGGGCTTGGGAGCCAAACACCCCATGCGTGTGTGGATGTAGCCAGCTAATGGAGGCCCTGGACAGGGCAGGAGGCTGCATAAAAGTAGACCTGCACCCAAAAGAGACGGCTATGAACTCTCTGACCCTTATGGGGGTGGAGGCAAGGGCGGGATGCGAAAGGCCTTATAGGCCTGGCAAAAAGTTGCCTGAGTGAGGCTATCGCCTTGGAGAATCCCAGGAGAGGTGTACCCATGGGAGGAGGTGACCATAGTGTTCCTATTCCAGTGAGTACTAATGACCCCAGGTGAAGAGACTGTTAGAGGGAGATGGCCGTTTTAAAGTACTGCACGATACTTTCACATGTGACTACTGCAAACCGTGCACTAAATGTGATTGACTATGTACTGTCAAGCGACCCTAAATATAGGTTAATTTGATGTAACTGTTGTACAATTTCCCAAATGCCACCAGTTAAGTGCAGAAACTCCATGTGTGGACATTCCTTCTCTTGGGAAATATAAAGGTCAACTGCCAGGTATGTGGTGTGAAGGACTCTAGTGTAGAGTGTGGAACAATATGGCGGAGGGTACGGCCTCAGCAGGAGGGTCACGGTTGTAGCAAGGAGAGGAGCGGGGCAGAGACTTGTGCTGTTGGCGCCAACATTCAGCTAATAGCAAAGCCCCTCCTAACACACCAAGATGCATCCCTACCTACATGTCCCCCTTATCGCCCCCCCCCCTTTTTTTTCTTCTCTTTTCTCCTCACTTGCTTTCCTGACTAAATCTTCCATCTATCCCTCCTCCCCCCTCCATAATAATACCAGTAAAGCTTCCTGAAGACCCCCCAGGCTACAAGTTACAATGCCGGTGCATTGCCATAGAATGAGATTTGCCGTCGGATGAGATGCTCCGCCTCCATCGCATCCTATTGGCTCACACTGGTCACGTGACCTATTTAACCTTCACGCATCGACGCGAACATCAGTCTCACTTTGGCTATCACAGGGAGAGGATCTCCTCCCTGTGATAGCTGGAGCTGCACAGAGCACGGGACACGGAGAGCTTGTTAGTGTATCTCTATTCAGCATCCCTGGTTTTTGTCCCCTCTTCTTTTTCTCTGGTTTATTTTCAATACTACTACTACTCTGTGTCTTCTGCATTGATACAGTAGGAAGAGTTTCACTAGGTCAGCAAGTGACGGTTAAATAGGTCACGTGACCAGTGTGAGCCAATAGGATGTGATGGAGGCGGAGCATCTCATCCGACAGCAAATCTCATTCTATGGCAATGCACCGGACACATTACAATCCGTCCCTGTCCTCATTGTCCTCAATGATTTCATTCCTCGTTTGCTTTGACTTCCTCAGTCAAGAGACATAACAGCCCACCTTATGTATTGGCTTCCCTGCCCATTCCTATATAAGAAAACGTATTGTCTGCAACGCCTGCATATCTTCTGATGAAACTCTCCGAGCTCAAAAAGATACAATTAAGAGAGATCACATATATGGAAATGTGTCTTTAGTAAAACGATTTATGGTCCGTCTGTACTCTCTGAACTGATGGAAGTAGAACACCACGTGAGGTCAGGGCGTGTCTTGTCTAAAAAAAATAAATAAATAAATAAATATGAATCTGGCTCCAAAAAAAATCTTTTTCTATCTTAGAAATTTGGGGAGGATCCTCTGGTGTCCTATTGGTTATTCAACATCGCTGGTACGTAATTCTCTGCAGGAAACCCAGCCTGGTCTCTCTGCCAGCTGAGGACTTACTGAAATGTCATTAGTGACATTGTACCAGTAACACTGGTGACGTTGTCTCTCACTGTACAAATGTGGCTCACTGGGAGAGTCCAGGTTTGCACAGCTATTTACTAAAGGCGTACATAGAGTACACACATATTATCACCTCGCTGCACCGCCTAGCCGTGTCTCATCCGTTCTCCTCCGCTATGTTCTGCTGCTGTCATCATTCTTCCTGCTAAAATGTAACCCTTTATGGTCACCTGTATGCTAACGTGTAACCCTTTATGGTCACCACCAGGGGCGGACTGTCAACTCATGGGGCCCCTGGGAAATAGGAGATTATTGGGCCCCCAGGCAATCAGAGATTAATGGGCCACACAGTATACACACACACAGTAACACACAGTATACACATACATGTACACATAGTAAACACAGACAGTCTGAGAAGGTACTGGAGAGGTGGGGCAGCTATAATCTCTGGATTTTTAGACCAAAAGGATGTCGGTAAGGGACATTTCAGAGACAGATGTAAAAAAAAAAGAAAGAAAAAAAACACAGATTTTTACATACTGTCCCTGGTTTTACTGAGGCTGGCAACCCTGATGGGGCCCCCTTGTGGCCCGGGGCCCTCGGGCAGTGCCCAAGTGGCCGAATGGTCAGTCCGCCCCTGGTCACCACTCATCTGTATGCCAAAATGTAACCCTTTATGGTCATCTGTATGCAAGAAAACTACCATAAAAAGGTATTACTCAGGATCAAGAACTGCAATACAGACAGGGCCGCCGATAGGGGGATAGAGCAGGCCTTCCTGTGGGGTCCCATCAGTTTAGTAGGGGGTTCAGGGGCAGAGAGGGGGCTTTTTTAGATATATTTGGGTGCATGCACAGTAATCTCATTCCAGCAATTAAATAAAAAAGACAGGAACAGAGAGGAGACCATTTATTCATTTTTTGAAGGAGGTGAAGTAATCTTCCCTGATGTGGTTTCAGACAAATTAAATGAACTGCTTCAGGTCCACCCCATAGCAGTTTTACTGCTCCTCTGGGTAGGGCGTGTGCATGCACGCCACCAGCGGCTTGCTCCCACTGTGACTCGATGTCCGCCGGCACCCGCTGATTATTCAGTACACAGGCAGAACGCCAATCTGCCTATCTACACAAGGCTGACCCCATTTCTGTCAGTAGGGAAGACATGGATCCGGTGTTCCTGCAAAGCAGGGACATGGATCCAAGCCTTCCGCCCTAGGAAAAGCACCTCCCACAGTTTAGAAAAACACTGGCTAGGCACCCATTTAACCCTTTGATAGCTCCTGATGTTAACCCCTTTTCCAGCCAGTGTCATTGGTACAATGGCAGTGCATATTTTTAGCACTGCTCACTGTCTTAGTGTCACTGGTCCCCAAAAAGTGTCAAAAGTGTCAGATAGTGTCCAAATTGTCCGCCGCAATATCGTAGTTCTGCTATAAGTCGCTGATCTCTGCCATTACTTGTAACAAATACATAAATAAAGATATCCCATAGTTTGTAGACGCTATAACTTTTCTGCAAACCAATCAATATACACTTTTTTTTTACCAAAAATATGTAGCAAAATACATATTGGCCTAAATGAAGAAATTTGATTTGTTACTTTTTTTTTATTGGATGTTTTTTAGCAGAAAGTAAAAAAAAAATTTTTTTTTTTCAATATTGCCAGTCTTTTTTTTGTTTATAGCACAAAAAATACAAAAACGCAGAGGTGATCAAATACCACCAAAAGAAAAACTATTTGTGGGAAAAAAAAAAAAAATACAAATTTACAAATACACACATTTATTTGGGTACAGTGTCGCATGACCGCGCAATTGTCAGTTAAAGTGTCGATTTGCAAAAAATGGCCTGGTCAGAAAGGGGGGGGGGGTAAATTTTACAGAGGTCAAGTGGTTAAAGGTTTGATCTCTTCTTCTATATTAAATATGCCAGGGCAGGCTGGAACCTGATGGGAGGACAAGGGCCTCTTCTCCACAACCCTGGCCCAGTGGTTGTGGGGGTCTGCAGACAGAGGCTTATCAGACCTGTGCTGGTAATGTCAGTGGTTGCTGGGGATGCGGTGGGTGCCAGCAACTCCTGCTTCCTAAGGAGCCATTGGCAGCAGGAAACTGTTATATACATTTATAGAAGTGGTAGAAATACCAATTTTATTAATGATGTTCGGCTCCTGCCCAAATAGGCAAAGTTTAGACGGAACCATTGGCTCATTGGGGGGCCTGTCAGGCAGACAGTATGGGGCCCCACAATTTCTAATAGTGGCCATGAATACTAGTATTGAGGGAGCCTGGAGAAGCAGGAAAAAATTAACTCCGCCCCCTCCTGTAGTTTTCTTTAGTGGATGGAGCTTGCTTGGCCCCTCCCCCAGCTCCGCTCTCTGCACAGGCTATGTACAGCACAGTGATGATGTCACTGTTGCAAGGTGATATCTGGGTTTGCAAATACCTTTGGTGCACACAAAGTGGATTTATATCTTTAGTGGCAATTGAAAAATATATTCAAATTAATGCATGTATTTTTTTTTTATAAACCGAACGGTAACGTATGTACAGATCGTTTTTTTAAATATATTTTCTGCTCTTTCCAGCCTTGCCAGACTCAGGATGTCTAGAGGCCCCCAGGAAAGGATCGCACATTGTGGATCACCCTCCAATGTCAGCTGTATCAATGAAACAGCAAGTGGGCTGCACAGAGGATTATCTGCTTTCCAAGCTGCCCACAGACGGAAGAGCCATTCCATTTGTCGTTCCAACATTTGCACCGACGTATGTTCAGCCGAGAAACCTGACCAGCCCCACCCACATGGAAGGACTGAAAGGCAAGTGTGTTCTGTGCAATTTAAGGGACTAATGCTTCTCAAAACAACTATACATCTTCTTTACTTCCCTTAAAGGTGCCACCTCATCAGTGTCCATCAGTGCAGCTTATCAGTGCCCACCAGTGCAGCCTATCACTGCCACCTCATCAGTGCCCACCGGTGCAGCCTATCAGCGGCCATCAGTGCCACATCAGTACCCACCAGTGCAGCTTACCAGTGCCCATCAGTGTCAGGTCATTAGTGCCCACCAGTGCAGCCTATCAGTGTCACCTCAGTGCAGCCTATCAGTGTTCATCAGTGCCATCTCATCAGTGCAGCCTATCAGTGCCACCTCATCAGTCCCTATCGGTGCCACCTCATCAGTGCCCTATCAGTGCCACCTCATCAGTCCCTATCGGTGCCACCTCATTGGTCCCCATCAGTGCCACCTCATTGGTCCCCATCAGTGCCACCTCATCAGTCTCCATCGGTGCCACCTCATCAGTCTCCATCGGTGCCACCTCATCAGTGCCCATCGGTGCAGCCTATCAGTGCCCACCGGTGCAGCCTATCAGTGCCCACCGGTGCAGCCTATCAGTGCCACCTCATCAGTGCAGCCCATCAGTGCTGCCTATCAGTGGCCATCAGTGCCGCCACATCAGTTGCCGCCACATCAGTACCCACCAGTGCAGCTTACCAGTGCCCATCAGTGTCAGGTCATTAGTGCCTACCAGTGCAGCCCATCAGTGTCACCTCAGTGCAGCCTATCAGTGTTCATCAGTGCCACCTCATCAGTGCAGCCTATCAGTGCCACCTCAGTGCAGCCTATCAGTGTTCATCAGTGCCACCTCATCAGTGCAGCCTATCAGTGCCACCTCATCAGTCCCCATCGGTGCCGCCTATCAGTGCCCACCGGTGCAGCCTATCAGTGCCACCTCATCAGTGCAGTCCATCAGTGCAGCCAATCCCAGCCCACCCATGCAGCCTATCAGTGCTGCCTATCAGTGGCCATCAGTGCCGCCACATCAGTACCCACCAGTGCAGCTTACCAGTGCCCATCAGTGTCAGGTCATTAGTGCCCACCAGTGCAGCCTATCAGTGTCACCTCAGTGCAGCCTATCAGTGTCCATCAGTGCCCACAAGTGCAGTCTATCAGTGCCACCTCAGTGCCCACCAGTGCAGCCTCGTCAGACAATTCACACAGGCAGCCAGTTTAAGTGCACATCGCATTGGGGAGAAGGACCTAACTGGCAGCCAGCTCGCTCCCTATCCAATCTGCGCTCTGGGGATCTCAGAGCTGCCACTCCCACTCCGAACACCCTCACTTAGCTGCACCTGTAGCCTTGGCCTTCTCCCGACCATACATGCTGCATCAGGGTGGGGTCTGGGAGTCAGTGGAACTCCCAGCACAGCCGCCTTCCATGCTCCCGGTGGACTACAGCTGCCTCAATGTCAGTGGCATTGTGGGGCAGCCCCCAATGTGCAGGCAGTATTTGCCCTACCTTAAAGATGGCCCTGGTGCCGCTCCTCCTAAACTGGCACCTGGAAAAAATGGGACCCATGGTAGGGCTGGCCCTGACAGAGCTGAGGCTGCCAATCACAGGGTGTGTGCTGGAGCTCCCTCCCTTGTCACCCATTTTGTCTTGGTGTCAGGAAAACTTGTCAGAACTACAGATAGACAAAGAAAGCAGCAGACAGACTTTGTGCTCTGGATTGAGACAAGTACACACTATAGAGAGATGTGCTTTGTTTATATTTCATGTCTGAGGTTTACAACCACTTTAAATCTGAAACAGTTTTTAACTCTGATTGCAAGTTTACCATTCCGCTCACACTGGCACAATCATTAGGTTGCTTATCATGTAAATTTACTATCTCAGCAGTCATGATCAATTATCATCTCAGCAGCCTGGCTAGAAACAAGCTCAATTTTCACAAGAAACTGAGTCAGCTCCCCCTTCCAAGTGGAATCTCCACTTTCAATTATCATTGAAAGTGAAAGTAAAAGAAAATACCAAATTTTGGGTTGTCCCCCCGAAAAGTAATAGAGGGGAAATCTTCCAATAGGGACACTAGTTTTGGTGACCTGGGGGGTCCCCAAGGAATTCCCTTATCTTGCAGATATTTTATCTCACTTCCTGTTTTGACTATGGGACTATGGGTAAATCTCCCCAATGGGACGCAGATGGCAAAAAAAATAATCTGAAACAGGGGTTATAACTCTCCCTCTATCCAAAAACAAACAAACAAAAAAAAAGAATCTTCCAATGAAGACATTCGTTTTGGTGACCTGGGGGGTTCCCCCAAGGGATTACATAAAGTTTTCAGGTATTTTCTCTCACTTCCTGTTTGGCTCTGGGACAGGAAGTGAAGGTAAATCTCCCCAATGGGACACAGATGGCAGGGGGAAAAAAAAAAATGGACAGGGGTTATAACTAGGGTTGCACCGATACTAGTATCGGTATCGGTGACGATACCGAGTATTTGCACAAGTATCGGTACTCGTGCAAATGCAGTGATACCTGAAACCGATACTTTCAGGCTCGGCTCTTTGAGCTGTCAGTGGGTCTCCCCCGTGTTAAAGAAGTCCGGTAATTGGAGCGGTCAAAAAAAAAAAAGCAGCCGCAATGTTTATTAAAAACATTGCTCAGCCCTGAAACACTAAAATAAAAAGAAACATTGTTTTCTTTTTGTATATTTCGGTTTCATCATCTGCAGATCAAAAAGGGATGAACAAATGTTCCTCTGTTTAACCCCTTAATAACCCTATTTAATCAGCCTTAATTAACTCCCTCTTCTCTTTTATTTAATTATTATTTTCCTGCTTTTGTTTTTCTTTTGTTCACGTCTATTTTATAAACGATAAACAATTAAAACTTTTTTTTGTTTGCTTTGTTAGTGAATATTTTTACACATATATATTAACATATATTTACACATTTCACATTGAAAAAGCGCAAAATTTAAATAAAACGACTTATTTCATTTGTAATTAACTTTTCAATGCTTTGTACCATTGCTGACAGCTGAAGTTAAAACAAAACAGTTGCGGTAGGTATCTGTACTCATTCTCATTGTAAAAAAAATGGTATCGGTGCATCCCTAGTTATAACCCTCCCTTGCTCTATTCAAAATAAAAAAGTTTTGCCCATAGTTCCACTTTAAACCTAATTTAAAAAAAAATAATAACTCAAAACTGGTATGTGTAGAAATTGAACCATACATTATACAATGTGATTGTACAGATATGTTCTTTCTAGCCCAGATGAAGGGGGAACTTAGACCCCTGAAACGCGTTTGATATTTCTTCAATTGTACCACTGACCTTTTATGGAATAAAGTTGTATCTGGACATCTTAGCAGTGGTGTGGCTCTTAAATTTCAGCCCTTTTTACATCATCAAATCAACACCTGAGTCATTATATGGTGAAAGGGAGAATATTTCCTATAATAACAATATAAGATGGAGAGGACAATAGGTCTGACGTGCTTTTACGTGAAAGAGTTTGGCAAGTGACAGCTTGTATCTTCATACTGATCCTCTAATGTCAGCAGTAATTCCTCATCTTGTGACTCATATATATCTGATGCCTTTACTTTCTGTCACTCAGGATCTGCAAGGGCCACATTCACAGACAGGAAGACGGAGCTGTCTGCAGCATATCAGTATGGAGCGAACTATGACATCATCTACAATCCGGGCTTCGTCCAGAAGCACATCTCACCCGATCTGAGCAGACGAGGAACGATGAGCCCAGACGCAGCTAGAATGTATGGCTCAGGTAAAAACCTGGGGTTTACATATTTAAAGAGGAAGACTTGTTCATTGATATACACCCCCAACATCTGTGTACCTAACAATATTATTTTATAGTGTAAAACTCCAATGTTTAACCACTTCAGCCCCAGAAGGATTTGCCCCCTTTAATGACCAGGCCATTTGTTGCGATATGGCACTGCGTCGCTTTAATGACAATTGCGCGGTCGTGCAACGCTGTAGCCAAACAAAATCAATGTCCTTTTTTTTCCCACACAAATAAAGCTTTCTTTTGGTGGTATTTGATGCCCTCTGCGAGTTGTATTTTTTTGCGCTATAAACAAAGAGCGACAATTTTGAAAAAAAAAAAATATTTTTTTTTTTAAGTTTTGCTATAATACATATGCAAAAAATATTAAAAAAAAAAAAACAAAATTTATTCATCAGTTTAGGCCGATATATATCCTTCTAAATATTTTTGAGAAAAAAAAAAAATCCCACTAGGCATATATTTATTGGTTTGCGCAAAAGTTATCGCTTCTACAAACTATGGGATATATTTAGGGACTTTTTTTTGTTTATTGTTTTTACTAGTAATAATGGCGATCTGCGATTTTTACCGGGACGGCGACATTGAGGTGGACAAATCTGACCCCAAATGACACTTTTTGGGGACCAGTGACATTACATTGATAAGTGCTATAAAAATGCACTGATCAATGTAAAAACGACACTGGCAGGGAAGGGGGTTAACACTAGGGGGCGATCAAGGGGTTAAGTGTGTTTCCTGGGTGTGTTCCAACTGTATTGGGGATGGGCTGCCAGGGACATTACAAAGGCAGATCCCTGTTCTGCCTCTGTACTAGGCGATCACGGGTCGACCTGCAGGCACGCTCCCACAGCAACTACGCCTGCATGAGCCGCCGTACTGCTAATGCGATTTGAGCTGGAGAGCAAACCTGTCACCGTATAGGGAGAGCGGCTGGTCGGCAAGTAGTTAACATTTCATACATTTCATACATTTCAAGTGCATCTTACAGATTTTCTTTTTAGAAAGCAGACACAGCCACTGACATAATTTGCCTAGGCGGATGATGGAAAATGGATGGGGGGGGGGCTGGGGGGGGGGGGGGGCAGGTCAAAACTTAATTTAAAAACAAAAATAAAAAAAATGTGGATTGTTTGAAGCTCCACTTTTACCAGTGCCTGGCGGTGATCTTTTACATACCAATGTAAAAAGCTTAAAACAAAAATGAATCACTATAATATTTCATAATATATAATGAATATTTGCTTTTCTAACACTGAACCGTCTCTCCGCCAATCAGGAAGCGCGGGTCTAATACCCGTCACCCGATTGGCTGAAGGCAGAGGCGATCCTATTGGATGCCAAGCAGAACAGGGAAGAGACGCAAGGAAGCATGGAGGACAGCATGGAAGACCCGCTGCTGGTCCCACACAGCTCGCCACTTTAACCCGCTGCCTGACCTGCCACCATGATGGGGTAGGTGCCGGGCAGACAGCGGGCGGGGGTCACAGTGGCTGCATTTGATGGGCCACAAGAGGCTGCATAGGATGGGGCACAAGTGGCTGCATAGGATGGGGCACAAGTGGCTGCATAGGATGGGCACAGTGAGGCTACATTTGATGGGGCACAGTGAGGCTGCATTTGATGGGCACAGTGAGGCTGCATTTGATGGGCACAGTGAGGCTGCAATTGATGGGGTTTTTTTTTTTCCACTGCTTTGGGGGACCATTTCTCAGCAACAGAGTGGAATTTATTGGGGAACGCAGGAAAAGTATTCTGCTTCCACTTTACAGCGACATGCTTGCTTGGCAGGGTCACTTTATTGAAGACAAACATCTCACTTTATAGCTATATTATGACTTTGTCTTCCTGTTTCTCTGATACATTGGCTACACGGCAATCTACAGCAAATAATTATTTAGGACTTTCCTCTGATGATTAGGACATTAATCATGACACTGTTTGAACAACTGACAGGAAAATATGAATGCTGCTACATATTCAGACTGTGGTGATAGACTTGAGAAATGACAACACCACATTAGCATCAGCAATAATTCAACTTCTTTTGAGAGTTAACAGGTGTAGCACCCTCTAATGGTACTGGGATATGTACAGGCATACTCTACATTTAAAGTGGTATTGCCACCAAAAACAAAAATTAGGCTCAAAAATCATTAAAAAAAAAAAAAAATAATGGAAATTTTTTTTTTTTTACTCACCTCTAAATGCCTGTTGCTAGGGGGTCCCTCGTAGTCTGCCACCTTCATTGCCCGGGCAATGACATCACTTCCCGTAGGCGCCGCACAGTCATCTGGGACCTGTCACGTGTCCCAGATGAGTGAGCGTCGAATCACGGCGCACGGCGCTGCTCGCACATGCGCAGTGGGTGCCCGGCTGTGAAGCCACATCCGGGTGCCCACATTAAGAATGCCGGCGCCGCGAGGGGGGGTCTCGTTCCCCCGCATCACTGGACCCTGGGACAGGTAAGTGTCCGATTATTAAAAGTCAGCAGCTGCCGTATTTGTAGCTGCTGACTTTTAATTTTTTTTTTTTTTTTGTTGGGCCCTCCTCTTTAAGTACACAAAATGGGGCCAGAGTATGTATGTAAAACGAAAATGTACTTAAAGTGAAGAAATACCTTTTTTCACTTCTCAATACATGTACTGCATTGCAATAGTCATTTACAGGCATAACTGATGCCCTAGGCAAGTTATCCAACCCCAAAATCGGATATGTTGTAGTCCTGGGTCCTTTATCGTGCCTCCCAAGTTTGGTGTCCCTGTCATTTATGATTAGGGAGCAGTGTCATGTCAAGCTGACCAAGATTTCCCATAGATGCCAACGTGTCTGTACTTGCGAGGCACCTTACATTCACTCGCCGGTATGTCCGTACTCGCGAGTGTACGTAAAGTCTGGTATGGCTGTATAGTTAGTTTTTTTTTTTTTGTAGTTGTAGCACTGACCCCCGAAGGAGCTGCTAGTTTGAATTGGGCCTGCACTCTTGAGAAACCCCCCTTTAACGTGACTCGGTCCCCTTGGCACAGCTGTGGTGCAATAATAATACAGTACAATAAAGACAGTATAAAAAGGTACCTGTATCGATCCCTCAGGATCCTCTGGCTCCACCTGGAGGGGAAAAACAGTACGCCACACAACTGTAAGCTTAACCAGGAATACTTTTACTGAAGGTATATCTAACAGGTGGTTACAGGGATCGCACTGTTGTCCCAACGTAGGACGTCAGTGCAATATAAATCAAACATACAAATACAGTAAGCAATATATATGTATGTTATTATCTAAACCTGGGAGCTCCCGCTACTTAAAGTTTTACGTGAGGCCTCACTTAAGGTACTCTTTCCTTTATCTTCTTTCTTCGCTAGCTTAAGTGGTTTCTCAGGTATTTGTAATCCAAAGAGGTAGGTGAAAAAGTTAACTTAAGATGCTCCAAGTATAGTTCCAAGAACTTGTAATCGCCCTTGGGCGCTAAAGTGAAGTAGGCCTCAAGCCTGCTCAATGTCAGTTACTCGGTTATGCCTCTGTGGAACAACAGGTTCCAGCGAGGCCTATAAGTGAGTCTAACTGCATGCAGTAATAACAAACGGTGGGCCGTAGCCCACTCACCAACTGGATCAGAGTTCTGGGTGATGACTTTGGTCCGGTAACTGCAGCTTGCTTCCGTATCAGCTGGGCAGATGATCCGTGTCACTCCGCTGACTGGATCCAAACCTCCGATACTCCGCGTCTCTGGGCCTCGTCAATCCGATCACCAGCTCTCAGGCTCCACCAAGTCACCTCGCAAACAACCCGGTTTGCAGTCCGCTGTGACTATCTGCTTCTGTATCTGAGAGACCTCCTCACAGATCCGCACAGGCAGGCAGCGTGGTCCCAAGAGGCCAAATATGGCCGCTGCAGTCCCTTTTATACCCTACCCAGCATGCACTGTAGATGAGAATGTTCATGGGTAGGTCACACAGACTCCTGGGTAATAAAGGTCAAACTTCTTATCAAAACAAACAGTACTTCCTATGAAAGTCTTTTGTGCTTGTAATCACCATATCCGTGCGTTACCAGCTTTTGTCAGTAGATGTCTCCAAACACTGAGCCATAGTAATGTCCAGAGATTTAACATTGACATACAGTCCCTGACAAAAGTCTTGTCGCTTGTGTACAAATTGACCTGAAGTGCTGCTAAAATATATTTCTAATCAAGATTTTGTTACAAGAAATGGGTCATTTTAATCTTAACAGCTTTTGTAATAATGTTTCAGTGCAAAACGAAACTGACAAAAAGTATTCTAAATATTCACAGCTTGGTAAAGCCCATTGAGTCAATTTTTGCCAAGACATAAGTGTTGTCGCCTTGTTACATGAGCTTCACCTGTGACTAATAATGGATCAATTAGGTCTCAGGTGTGTATAAATAGAACACCAGTACACTAGACCTTCTCAACTGCAACTAGACCTCTGCAAACATGCCTAAGATTCACCCGGAGACTAAAGTGATGATTATCAAAAGGGTGAAGACCAGATCCACTGCTGATGTGGCAGACACCTTCAATGTCTCAGCGTCAAGTTCAGAGGATAAAAAAAAGATTTGAAGAGACTGGAGACGTTTTGGAAAAGGCCAGGTCAGGCCGACCCCGCAAGACAACTGCTCGAGAGGACCGTTTGTTTGGTCGAAAATCCAAGGCCAGCCCATTTTCCACTGCAGCAGAGCTCCACGAGACCTGGTCACCTGAAGTCCCTGTGTCAACCAGAACAGTTTGTCGGATTCTGTCTCGAAATGGCCTCCATGGTCGAATCAGTGCCCATAAGCCAGCACTAAACAAAAGACAATTGAAAAACCGTGCGGCATTTGCCAAGGGCCACAGCTTGCTAAAAGGATTAAAAGGATTACACCACAGTCACCGCAAATATTGCAGGAGACCTACTGGAACCCGCATGGAGCCGAGATTTACCCAGAAAACAGTGAAGTTTGGTGGAGGCAAAATCATGGTCTGGGGTTACATCCAGTATGGCGGTGTGCGAGGGATCTGCAGGGTGGAAGGCAACATCAATAGTCTAAAATACCAAGAAATCTTAGCTACCCCTTTTATTCCCAACCATAAAAAAGGCCAAATTTTGCAGCAGGCTGGTGCTCCATCGCATACTTCCATCTCCACATCAAAGTTTCTTAAGGCAAAGAAGATCAAGATGCTCCAGGATTGGCCAGCCCAGTCACCAGACATAAACATTATTGAGCATATGTGGTGTAGGATGAAAGATGAAGCATGGAAGACGAAACCAAAGAATATTGATTAACTCTGGGAGGCATGCAAGACTGTTTTCTTTGCTATTCCTGATGACTTCATCAATAAATTGTATGAATCCTTGCCAAACCGCATGGATGCCGTCCTTCAAGCTCATGGAAGTCATACAAGATGTTAAATTTGGATCTCACAGCACCACTACTCAATTTGCTGACATATTTTTGGATTTTCAGTAAAGTTGTTAAATTTCTGTATAGGCGACACAACTTTTGTCTTGCCAAAATTTGACCCGTCTGTTTTGATTAAATGATAAATCTTTTTTCAGTGAAACTAATTTATTTCAGTGCATTAAACATCATTTGGGAGGGCTTTAGCTTTTCATATGAGCTATTTCTAACACCAAATGATTAATTAAAAGTCAGGTTAATAGCAGGAGTTTCTACGGGGCACATTTAAAAGAAAAAAAATTCTTATTTATTTTACCTTTAATTTTTACACTGTGCTTTAAAAAAAAAAATTTAAATTGTGTCACTTTACTCCTATTACAAGGAATGTAAACATCCCTTGTAATAGAAAAAAAGCATGACAGGACCTCTTAAATATGAGATCTGGGGTCAAAAAGAACACAGATCTCATATTTACACTAAAAAAATGCAATAAAAAAATGTTGTCATTTAAAAAAAAAAAAAAAAAAAAAAAATGTCCCTTTAAGAGCTATGGGTGGAAGTGACGTTTTGATGTAGCTTCCGCCCTGCAATGGTATGGGGACAAGTGGGGGCCATCTTCCCCTCACTCGTCTCCACGCCACTGACGCGAGAGCATCCGACGGCTCCGGTAAGAGGCAGAGAGCACCGGAGCACAACGGGAGGGGGAGCCCTCTCTTGCCGCCGATAAAAGTGATCTTGCGGCGAAACCGCCGCAGAGACCACTATTATCGTAAACCGGACCGCCGGCCGAAGAAGAGGATAGCGGGGTTATGGCAGCTAGCTGCTGCCATAACAACGATATTCCTCTTCAAAGTTAGGACGTATATCGGCGTGCGGCGGTCCGGAAGTGGTTAATTTGTATGCCTGGTAGTTAGAATTATGGGAGCAGCTTAGAGTAGAAATTGCTTTTCAAGAAAGAAAAGACTTTTCTATGTAATTTTCTTTTTAAATTGAAATGAAAAACTATTGGCGCAGAAGTACAGTTGATTTTCTGTTCGTCTTTACGATTTGAGAAGCTAAAAAACAATACGGCATTATTGTCCACTCGCGGATTGCCAGGCTCCCGTCTCAAAGTCTTCTCTATATCTGCTTGGAAGAACTTGATGTTGTAACTAAATCCTTTAATCTCTGGGTCTGTTTCAGTCTGCGACTTGAGGAACATCAAAACATCTGATTCTTCAGGTCTCAGCACTTCCCTGTATGATCTGAGCAGCGTTATTCAGGTACTGGAAATACACCAATTATAAACTGTAATAACTGGAGATGTAATTACTAGAGGCTTTTATGGAATACAATACTGGATTGAAAGATGTGCAGTGTAGGCTTGCCAACACAAAATCACACAGGTTTTGTATGGAGGGGGGGTAAAGGTTAAAGCAGTATTAAACCCAAAACTTAAAATGTAATATATTGCAGCTTACCAATCATTACATGTGGTGGCTGCATTCTTTTTTTTTTTTTTATATGGCTTTTTTCCCCCCTCTGTCTTCACTTGGTGATCTGGCCAGTAAACACACCTCCTGTATTAGAGTGCCCCCGATCTGGATGGAGGTGCACAGGAGGCACAGAAGCCATGTCAGCCTGGAGGTGGGGGGGGGGTGTTAGCTGGACTAGCAGATTTAGATACACTAACAAATTGAAGCTGAACTCCTGCTCACACTGCAGTTACACAATCAGTTACAGCAACGGTTATTTTACTTTTGGGATAAAGGTTTTGCATTAATAAATAAAAGCTGTTCTCTGTAAGCATCCCTGTCTGTGGTAAATGGTTTGTCCCAACACCCTAACTGCTACATCTGCAGGAGTATATGTTCTGTTGAAAAACAACAGGACTTGCTGGCCAGATCACCAGGGGAAAAAAAAAAAAAAAAAAAGAAGAAAGAAAGCCTAAAAGAGAAAAAAAAAATAATTATGCAGCTAGACATGTGCAGTTAGTTTCGGTTTGAATATAAAAATCCGGACACATTTTTTGGTTATTCAGAGATTTGGATGTAACAAATTTAGTTGAAAGTTGTTTAATTTTGTTTTGTGTATTCATTTTCTAGCGAATTCCAAATTCAGTCATGTTGGAACAGGAAGGGGCCATCCCCAAACTGTTCCCACAAAGTTGGGAGCATAAAATTGTCCAAAATTTCTTGATATGCTGAAGCCTTAAGAGTTCCCTTCACTGGAACTAAGGGGCCAAGCCCAACCCCTAAAAAACAACCCCACTCCATAATCCCCCCTCCACCAAATCATTTGAAAACAGTGCACAAATCAAGGTCCATAAAGACATGGATGAACGAGGTTTGGGGTGGAGGAACTTGACTGGCCTTCACCTGATAGAACACCTTTGGGATGAATTAGAGTGGAGACTGCGAGCCGAGCCTTCTCGCCCAACAACAGTGCCTGACCTCGCAAATGCACTTCTGGAGGAATGGTCAAACATTCCCATAGACACACTCCTAAACCTTGTGGACGGCCTTCCCAGAAGAGTTGAAGCTGTTATAGCTGCAAAGGGTGGGCCACCTCCATTTTGAACCCTACGGACTAAGACTGGGATGCCATTAAAGTTCATGTGTGTGTAATGTACAGTAGTGATGGTCATCTCCATCCAGCAGCCCACATGCACACTACTTAGCTCAAAGTTATCCTGCTAGAGCACTTGCACAAGAAACCTCCAGAAACCCGCAAGGGGAAGGGGGGCCCAAGGTTTCAACTGCCTAGGGACCCCTACAGAGTTTAATCCAGCACTGGATGCGGATGTACTTCAGGTGGTCTTACGGGGATTGGGGGTTGGGGGGGAGCTCAGAGTGGGTGTCGCCAGTGTGGAGGTACAGTCCACAGGATAGGCAGCAGTGATGTAAGTAACTGAGTTAAAATAAACTGAGTTACCTAACGCAGTTACTTTAGAGGGTAACGAGTAATCTAACTGATTACTTTTCCCCTCTTGCTAACTCAGTTCCCATTACTTTGGCTTAGTTACCCCAATTACATCTACCGCCACTAGATGGCAGTAGTGTAATTCCGGTGTCCTGCCGAAAAAGTTCCCCCGCCGGATAAGGACCCCCTGTACTTCTCAGGCGCAGGGCTTGCGCAGTACGAAGGACTACGGAGCTTCCGAAAATTGCCGAACCTAAACAGCTCTGAGTGAACTCTACACCGCGCAGGTGCAGTTAACATGTAATTGTACGAGGCGATGCCACACGCTCCCGATGCTCGTACTACTCTGCAAGGGGCGTCGATCGTGTAAGTAAGGGGCGGGTCTAGTATTACTGTAACCAAGGGGCGCATTTATTATTATTGTTATATATCGAGCTCTGCCCATTAATTTAACATTCGCCCTCTTCTGTAGCCATCCGCCCCTTACACGATATAATAATAATAGACCCGCCACTTGCTTACACGCTATAACAGATCTGCCCCTTGGTTAGAGCAACAATAGAGCAGCCCCTTGGTTACACGATATATAACAATAATAATAAATGCGCCCCTTGGTTACAGTAATACTAGACCCGCCCCTTAGTTACACGTATAGAATATTTTAACCACTTTCAGACCGGACCAATTTGCAGCCAAAGGACCAGGCCCCTTTTTGCGATTCGGCACTGCGTCGCTTTAACTGACAATTGCGCGGTCGTGCGACGTGGCTCCCAAACAAAATTGACGTCCTTTTTTTCCCACAAATAGAGCTTTCTTTTGGTGGTATTTGATCGCCCCTGCGGTTTTTATTTTTTGCGATATAGACAAAAATAGAGCGACAATTTTGAAAAAAATGCATTATTTTTTATTTTTTGCTATAATAAATATCCCCAAAAAATATATAAAAAAACATTTTTTTCCTCAGTTTAGGCCGATACGTATTCTTCTACATATTTTTGGTAAAAAAAATCGCAATAAGCGATTATTGATCGGTTTGCGCAGAAGTTATAGCGTTTACAAGATAGGGGATAGTTTTATAGCATTTTTATTAATAATTTTTTTTTATAATTAATGGCGGAGATCTGCGATTTTTTTTTTGTGACTGCGACATTATGGCGGACACATCGGACATTTTTGACACATTTTTGGGACCATTGTCATTTATACAGCAATTAATGCATTTAAATGCATTGATTTCTGTATAAATGACACTGGCAGTTTAGGGGTTAACCACAAGGGGGCAGTGAAAGAGTTAAGTATGCCTAGGGGTGTGTTTTTTACTGTGGGGGGGCGTGGCTGTCAGCTAGTGAATGCTGATCTCTGCTCCAATCACAGGGAGCAGAGATCGGCGTCACTAGTTGCTAGGCAGAACGGGGAGATGCTGTTTATCTCGGCATCTCCCCGTTCAGCAGCTCCGTGAGACGATCGCGGGAGTCCCCGCGGCGATCGAGTCCGCGGGGACCGCGGCCGGACTCACGGGGGTCCCGACCAGCGCGGGAGCGCGCCGCTCCCGGCGCGCTCCCGATGGCACGAACAGGCTAAAGGAGGGACGTATATATACGCCCTCCTGCCTGTACGTGCCATTCTGTCGACGTATATCGTCGTGCGCCGGTCGGCAAGTGGTTAAAAAAAAGTCAGTTACTTTGCTGCGTAACTAAATTACTTTTCCAATGTAGTAACTGAGTTACTAACGTATTACTTTTTGGGAGAAGTAATTTGCAACTTAACTAATTACTTTTTTAAAGTAAGATGACCAACACTGATAGGCAGTAGGTGGGGCTGTCACACATGGCTTGCAGAACTGCAGGCTGTGGAAAGTGATGCCTTGTTAGTCTATTACATCATATAGCACAGCATGGTAAGGGAAAACGCATTACATCTACATACATATTATATACTCTGGCAGTTGAAATGGTTGCTGTGTATCTGTCACCGTTGTCACCCATTAATAGAGGTTATGTTATTTTTTTTTTTAGAGATACGATTCTGTCTCCAGCATCCGCAGCAGCAATTCCTCCAGGAAAGATTCTCAAGGCAGTAACCGCAGTCTTGGTAAGACCAGAAAACTGCTGATTTTACACCATTTGGCCTCGCTGAGATTGACATACAGACTGGACATACTTCACACGGATCTCACCACCTACAAAAGTTACACAACCCATAGGAGATCGGCCACAATAATATATGCTTTACACAATTCAAGTTATTGTAAAAACTTTAAAACCCCAGTTAAATGATAGGTCCATTAAAATAAATTAAAAAAAGGCAGGTTTTGTTGCAATTAAGGATGAGCTCCGGCATGTTCGCATACGGCACGTGCAGAGCCCGCCAGGAAGTCGGCACTGCGCTAATCACAGGCAGTGAGACATTGTCCCGATGCGCCGCTGCAGAGATCGTCAAATTTCTCACTGCCTGTGATTAGCGCAGCGCAGTGCCGACATCCTGGCGGGCTCTGCACGTGCCGTATACAAACACGCTGGAGCTCATCCTAAGTTGCAATATTCACCTTCAAGCCTGAGGGGCCCATTGCAGTATTTTATTCCACCACTAGATGTCCTTGGCCTTCCAGATTGGATGATGGCCAACAGCATTTAACTCACTTCTTTAGACCCCTTTCACACTGGGGTGTTTTTTTTTTTTTTAGTTTTTTTTGTGCTAAAAATACCACCTGAAAAGCGACTCTCAAGCCACCCCAGTGTGAAAGGGGGAATGCTTTCACACTGGGGCGGTGCACTTGCAGGACAGAAAAGAAAAAAAAGTCCTGCAAGCAGCATCCTTGGGGTGGTTTGGGAGTGGTGTATACACCGCTCCTCCACTGCCCCTGCCCATTGAAATAAATGGGCAGCACCGCCGAAGTGCCGGCAAAGCGATTCGGCAGCGCCGCAACATAGGCCCTATAAAACCCTTTCCTGGGCCGCTAGCGGGCACTATAACAACGGTAAAGCCCCGCTAAAATTAGCGGTGCTTTGCCGCTAATGCCGGCACCGCCCCAGTGTGAAAGCACTGCACTCCTATAAACCGGTTTTAGCCGACAGCTGAAGCCCTCTGTAAACTGATGACAAAGAGCGGGGTCCTGGCTGGGGAAAGGTTGCGATCACATGGTCAGGATCCACCCAGGAGCATGGACCGGCACCTCAGCTGCTCCCACCCCCTCCACAGCCCAGCACTATTGGGGGGGGGGGGGGGAGGTCAGAGCAGACAGTGGTGACGACAGAGTCACCAGCTCTCTGTTCAGAGTGGCGGGGAGAACTGAATGATCAGCAGTGTTTGATCGCTCAGTTCTCACCCTTAGAGACGGCAGGGGACAGATGCTACATCCGATTGATGCTGCCAGGGAAGTACAATATAAGTACCTAGGGAATATAAGTACCTAGGGAAGTACAATATAAAAAAAACAAAAAAATAAAAAACAAACCCATACTACTCTTAACCCCAGGCTTTGATGGACCCTCCCCCTGCATGTTACTGGATAATGAAAGCAGCACAGTTATAAGCTCATCTCCGTCACTATGCTTTCTCCTCCTATCAAAATGCTCTTGTCAGCACATGGACAGATTGTGCTGCGTCTCCCTTCCCCTCCCTGAGCTCTGCTGTACAGTGGACTGTGAGAAGTAGATAACAGATCAATTACACTGTTTGCATTTAAAAAAAAAAAAAAAAAAAAAAACTTTAAATGTTGTACTATAAAGAGCTGCATCGATTTGTATATTCGAAATTTGCTTGCATGTCAGCTTTAATATTTACCAGAATAATTATTTGTGAACAGACTTTTTTTTTTTGCTGCAGATACAATAACACTGTCTGGAGACGAGCGGGAATTTGGAAGACTGAATTTCAGACTGCGATATGTCACTGACGTGGAACAAATCTGGATCACTGTGTTACAAGTAAGAATTTTGTTGTGAGGTTTGTGAAAAAAAGGAAGAGTGAGGGCTACTTAAGTGATTTGGTACCTGGTCACGGGGCCACAGTGAACTATGGAGTTTAACTGCCCCTCCCAAAACCAAAAATGTAAATGGTATCATTCCGCGTCAGCTTATGGGGGTCCTACTCCCTGTACAGCTGCCTGCTACCTCTGCTGTGGGCTCCAGCTCCATGCACGCTGATGCTCTGGGATGACGGGGTCGGCAACCCCGTTGATCGTGATCTGGGCTTTCCGACCCACCATCCCAGAGAACGAGGTTGCAGCAACACTGTATTCTGGCCTAGGCCAACAAGGCCCAGGCCTAGGGCAGAACTTTGCAGGGGGGGGGCAGCACGAAAAGAGTCCCCGCTGGCTTGCGCTACACTGTTAGTGTAGCACCAGTTTTATGGGGTGGACTGGGCTGAGAGGCAAATTAGTCTAGCGCCCCCATAAAGCAGCCGCACTGCTTCCAGTATGCGGGCGGCCGGCATTGCGCAACTGTGGGGGGGGTGCTGCTTCTAATTTTGACTGTCCTATCATCCTGGAACACAAACCTTCATCACTGTGCTATATGTTTTCTGCTGCACCATTGGCATGGTTATATCCTTTTTAGTCCTCTCCATAAAAATTATCAGAAATTTGTGCTTAAAGTGGAGTTCCACCCACTTTTACAACTCTTCAGCATCCCTCACTAAACTGTGCACTGTAAACAAATTGGATATTTTTTTTTTTTTTTTCAGCACAGACTGTATATCTGCTGTATTCATTTTTCACTTCCTCCTCCCTGGCCGTGGCCAATCGCATCATTTCCTGTTTGCAATGCCTCCTGGGAAGAATACATAGAATACACTAAGCTTGTGTATTATAGGGGTATTTTTATTTAAAAAGTATAATTTCGGCCGGAACACCGCTTTAAAGTAGAACTATAATTCTCTTCACTTCCTGCCCCATAGCCAAACAGGAAGCGAGAAGAACTATGCAAATTAAGGGAATCCATTGCTACCCCCCCCCCCCCCCCCCCAGGCCCTGATAACTAGTGTCCCCACTGGAAAATTTGAGGGCAGGTCTTAAACAGCAAGGGGTGTGGCCTTGACAAGTAGGGGTGGGTCATATTTAAGTTAGGGGGTACACAAGTTTAGTCAGGTCTAGGGCAGCACAAAACCTAAATACACTACTGGGTTGCAGGCCATGGATTGAGCACCCTTGCTGTACAGTATATAGTGTAGATGTATATATGTATCTGCCCTTCCCCATCACTGCTCTGTCTGTTCTATGCTCCTGGCCTTATGCAGTCCTAGGTATTGCATCATATTGCAAAAGAGAAGGGTTTTTCTGCACAATGATCACTGCCTCATGTTCTGCAGTCCTGAAGGAGATGCCGCTGGCCATAATGGGCACCTGGACAGGTAAGTACACCGATCAGCCATAACTATGATCATTGACAGCTTAAGTGAATAGCATGCATTAAATCGGGGTTCCACTGCCTAAATATTTTTTTGGTAAAATGAAGAGCATTACATTTTTAAAAGTTGTTACTCACTTGCTGCAGTTTCTAAGTCATTCTGATGTGCTTTTTCTCTTCAAAAAAGAAATTAGATTTCGCCTTTTTGGTGGTTGTCATCTTGTCTGTGGGCATGTGAATCCCACAGGCATCTTTTTCCTGCATACAGTTTCCCTGATGTTCCAGGATGCACTGCGCGTTGTCTTCCGATCTCACGCATGCGCAGTAAATCGAATTGGGAGCGCCGTCAACAGCTCAGCAACAGGCGTCAGCATCGTCAGAAGTCCCGGTTTCTAAATCTCGCGATAACTATGACACAAGCTCCCAGGAGACAGTGCGGACAGAGGATATTACGAAATAGCCGCAATGTCCCCGCCCATATCTACGATACCATAGACAGGAAATACAGCAGTTCACCAGAAAATAAAAGGTACTGTAAAAAAAAAAAACTTCCGTTTGGGATAGATGAAATGTATTCAATCAATTTTAGATAATATGTTGAAATCAGGTGGAGCTCCGCTTTAAGTCATTACAATGGCATCTGAAAGCCAGGGGGATGAAGATGGCAGAAAGTAAAAATGTCCCTGAAGCTGATGTGTTGAAAGCAGAAAAACTGGGCATCGCAGTTTGTTGTGTATGGAGGTGTGTAGCCACAGACCGGTCAGGGTGCCCATGCTGACCCGTGTCCACAGCCAAAAGCACCTACAATGGGCACGCGAGCATCAGAATTGGACCACGGAGCAATGGCAGGAAGAGGCCAAATCTGATGAATCACGTTTTCTTCATGTGGATGGCTGGGTGGGTGCACGTCACTTACCTGCGGAAGAGATGGCACCAGGATGCAGTATCCGAAGAAGACAAGCCAGTGGAGGCAGTGTAATGCTTTGGGCAATGTTCTGCTGGGAAACCTTGGCTCCTGCCATTCATGTGGATGTTAGTTTGACACGCAACACCTACCTAAAACATTGTCGTGACCAAATCCACCCCTTCATGGAAATCGGATACCCTGATGGCAGTGACCTCTTTCAGCAGGATAATGCGCCCTGCAACACTGCAAAAATGGGTCAAGAATGGTTTGAGGAACACAACAAATGAGTTTGAGGTGTCTATTTGACCTCCAAATTTTACAGATCTCAATCCAATCGAGCATCTGTGGAATGAGCTGGAAAAATAAGTCTGAACCATGGAGGCCCCGCCTCCAAACTTCCAGGACTTACAGAATCTGCTGACGGCTTGATACCAGATACCACAGCAAACCTTCAGAGGTCTAGTTGAGTCCATGCCTCGACCCGTCAGGGCTGTTTTGGTGGCAAAAGAGGGACCTAATGAACATCAGGTGGGTGGTCATAAAGTTATGTCTGACCAGTGCATACATTACAAAGCCATATGCAAGATGGAGCCCTAAAATGAACACAATGGACTGCACTAAATGCTAAATTTACTCTACAACATCATAAGCTTGCATTAACGTGATTGATGAATAAAAGAATCGATGAGACAGGTCTGGTTTACCTTCATTGTGCAACAAACAGAAAAATCCCCGGCATACTAGCGTCAATTCACCTAAACTTCTTGGATAGGTTTGAGATTATTAAAAAGCTTTTTTGGCACAGAGGAAGAAATGACAGCGTCACCGAATACACCGAATGACGCAGCATCAGCGAGCAAGCGCTTACTACCTGGAATCATATGACTGATCGGGATGTTTGTTTGGTCACCTAAGAACAAGAAGCAATTGGCTTGTCTCCAGTGTTCTCTTTATATACTGCGGCTGTCAGATATATACAGTGCCTTGAAAAAGTATTCATACCCCTTGACATGTTCCACATTTTGTCATGTTACAACCAGAAACGTAAATGTATTTTATTGGGATTTTATGTGATAGACCAACACAAAATGGCACATAATTGTAAAGTGGAAGGAAAATAATTTTCAATTTTTTTTTACAAAATATGTTAAAAGTGTGGGGGGCATTTGTATGGCGCCCCCCCCCGAGTCAATACTTGGTAGAACCGCCTTTCGCTGAAAGTACAGCTGCAAGTCTTTTTGGGGATGTCTCTACCAGCTTTGCACATCTACAGAGTGAAATTTTTTCCCATTATTCTTTGCAAAATAGCTCAAGCTCTGTCAGACTGGATGGAGAGCAAAAGTCATTTGAGTCTTGCCACAGATTCTCAATTGGATTTAGGTCTGGACTTTGACTGGGCCATTCTAACACATGAATATGCTTTGACCTAAACCATTACATTGTAGCTCTGGCTGTATGTTTAGGGTCGTTGTCCTACTGGAAGGTGAACCTCCGCCCCAGTCTCAATTTTTCTGCAGACTATCAGGCTTTCGTCTAAGATAGCCCTGTATTTGGCTTCATCCATCTTCCCATCAACTCTGACCATCTTCCCTGTCCCTGTTCCTTTTTTTTTTAAGCTCAATATTTCACATATTTTTTTATGAAATTTTCATGTAGAACAAATAGTGTACAAATACATATCAGCCTGCTCGGCAACAAAGTATTACTGCAAGAAAGTGTCAACTGTAACAGATCATATAGGAGACAATATGCTAATATTTCATTCCAAAAAGTAGATCAGAAGTAACTTTTATAGTGAAGAGGAGCACTAACGGTATTCGGGTCATCTAGGTGGAGAACTTTTGCCAGAGGCTCAAGTCCAGATTGGGATAGTAAAACACTGCCTATTTGTTGGGTGAAGTACCCTAACCCCCCTGCCCCGGAAGGCAGCCACACATCACCCCCATGGGATCAAACTGAGTGTGTGGTTCCCTCCCCGTGGCCTGGAGATGAGGCCCCCCTCCTCCATACCCTAGCGGTATATAGGGCTCGCTCTGGGGGACAGTTGTTCCTTTTAGGCCCCTTTCACACTTCTACGACTTCAAAGTCACGCGATTTTGCCGCGATTTCAAGGAATGCCTGTGTAAGTGGCATTAAAATCGGACCAAAGTAGTGCAGGGACTACTTTGAAGTCGTACTAATATGAATGGCTGTCATTGGAAATCATGGGGAACGACTTGTCATGCTACTTTGCTGTCCCAAATCGTGGGACAAGTCATATAAGTGTGAAAGGGGCCTTAAAGATTAAACTATAAAATTCTATACGAAAATGAGAGAGAAGTAGGAGAGGGAGGCAACATAATGCCTCCGAGAGAAAGGATAGGGAAGAAAGAAAAGAGAGGGTGGGGTCAAGGAGGATCTAAGAGTCTGGTGTAATGCCCGGGCATAGAGAAATGCCAGAGTAGGTTGCCCAAGGTTCCCAGATGGCCTCAAACTTAGGTACTTTGTCCAGAAGCTTCGCTACTAATTGTTCTTGTGACATAATTCAAGATATTTTCCTCTTTGCTGCCAGAAATGAGATCGAGGTCTTTTTCCAGGCCCCCGCTAGTGTAATCTTGGCACCCAAGAGGATAAAGTAGACCAAGGTTTGCATATTCTTGTGTAGTGCGTCTACCCTATGGTTTAGCAGAGCAATAGTGGGAAGGTTTTTTTTTTTTTTTTATAACCTAAACCTGCTTTAAACATCTCCACAACTTTATCCCTGACCGGTCTTGTGTGTCCCTTGGTCTTCATGATGCTGTTTGTTCACCAAGGTTCTGTAACAAACCTCTGAGAGCCGGTTCACACTGGGACGACTTGTCAGGCGACTTAGCCGCCTGACAAGTCTCATCCCGTTCTGTACCTGTTCGGCCCCACCCACCCCCCTGCTCTCTCCTCATTGTCTCAGTGGGTGTGATTGTGTGAGCCAATGAGGAGAGACCTGGGAGAGCCGCTGCTCTCATGCACATCGCTGGATTGAGATAGGGCTTAGGCTCCATTCACACCAAGGCATTCCTGGATCGTGGGTGGAACCGCCACAATTCTGCCTGCGATTCCCAAATCACTGCTGAACGCTCCTGCAAGCACATTCATTTTCAATGGCGCCCCAATTCCGGAACGATTTTAGCGCAATTGTCGCCAGACAAATCGCAGCAAAATCGTGCAAACTAAATCGAGGGACGCCTGTTGCCCCAAAGAAGTACTGGAACTTTTTGGGCGACAGGCTTCCCGCGATTTGTCGGGCAACAATCATGGCAGGATCGCCCCGATTGGCGTGCCATTGAAAATTAAACGGGATCGCAATAGAGACTCACGATTTGCGTCAATTCCAGAATGCCTAGATGTAAATGGAGCCTTAGGCAAGTATAAGGAGGGCGGCACACAGAAGGTTTTTTACTAGAATGCATTAGGGTAAAAAAAGCTATGAGCCTTAAAAAAGGAGGATGGTGTGCCCTTTATAGGGTAGTTAAAGCGGTGTTAAACCTAAAACCCAAAGTGTAATATATTGCAGCTTACCAATCATTAGATGTGGTGGCTGCATTCGTTTTTTTTTTTTTTTTTTAGGCTTTTCCCCTCTGTTTCCACCTGGTGATCTGGCCAGTAACACACCTCCTGTATTAGAGCGCCCCCACTTTGAATGAAGGAGCACAGAGGGCACCTTTGGACGGCAGCATTGTTAACCTTTGTGGGAGGGGAGTGTTAGATGTACTAGCAGATTTAGGTACACTAACAAACGCAAGCTAAACTCCAGCTCACACTTTATGACCCGTTACAATAAAAAAAATGTTTTGTCCTTTTGGGATAAAGGTTTTACATAAATAAAAGCCGATCATGGTTGGCCCCCCTGTCAGTGTGAAATGGATTGTCTTATCTCTCTAACTGATTCAATCTGCTGGGGAGTTTGTGCTTGTAAAATTCAACATACTTAGGCCCCTTTCACACTGGGGCGGTTTTTCAGGCGGTACAGAGCTAAAAATAGCGCCTGAAAAAAACGGCCCATTCACTCCAGTGTGAAAGCCGGTGCGCTAGCAGGACGTTAAAAAAAGTCCTGCTAGCAGCATCTTTGGAGCGGTATAGGAGCGGTGTATTCACCGCTCCTACGGCCGAATATCGCGGCTAAAGCGACGGTAAAGCAGCGCTAAATATAGCGCTGCTTTACCGTCGCCGCGGCTCCCGCCCCAGTGTGAAAGGGGCCTTACTGGCCAGGTGACCAGATGAAAATAGAACCAAAAAAATAAATGACTGCAGCCATCACATATAAGAAATGACATGCTGCAATATAATAGAACTTTTGCTTTTGGGTTTAATACCTCTTTAAGATGAAAAAAAAAAAAAACTGGAGGAATTCAAAATGCGTATGTTGGCCATGGAAAAAATAAATAAAAATAAATCCTGTTTTTACGAGTCTGTCCTATAGAAGATGCTATTAAAACTTTGTTTGTTCAGGGCAGTATATATACACACTCTTTAACCTTCCTTTTATTCCAGCACTGCAGCCTCCCCTAAGGTTCTTCAAATATGTAAAACGTAGCAAGGGCGCCATACCAAAAGGTGATCGAGTCCAGAAGTAGATTATATTGAATGATCAACAATACAATGCAAATATAATCCAATGCATTGTAAATTATAGGACATCCGCAAGTTTACAAAATCCTAGGACCTGAGTAATAAAATGTAATATTTATTCATGTCATAGTATTTGATAAAAAACTTGCAAATGTATGGTTTTAACCACTTGACCTCTGGAAGGTTTACCCCCCCCCCCTCTTCATGACCAGGCCATTTTTTGCTATACGGCACTGCGTTATTTTAACTGAAAATTGTACATGCGTTACTGTACCCAAATAAAAATGTAATGTATGTCCTTTTTTTTTTTTAACCACCAATTTTTTTTTTTTTATTCAATTTTATGTTATTGAAAGAAACATGGGAGCAAAGGGGAAGGGCATGGGGGTTATTTACTAAAGGCAAATCCACTTGAAAAGTGCAGTCACTGTAGATCCGAGGGGGACATGCAAGGAAAATAAAAAAAACTGCATTTTAGCTTGCACATGATTGGATGATAAAATCAGCAGAGCTTCCCCTCATTTCCGATCTACCCCTTAGATTTAGAGCGACTGCACTTCCAAGTGCACTTGCAGTGCAAAGTGGATTTGCCTTTCGTAAATAACCCCCATGGTGAACAATGCAATCTTCACATAAGATATCACCAACAATAGCGATCAAATACATTAAAACATATTCATAGGGAGGTTACACAAGTGTGGCATTGTATCGTGTTCATTAGTCGTAACAAGAGACAGCAAGTTAGAGCGACATATTTACTAAAGGCAAATCCACTTTGCACTACAAGTGCAAACTACAATTGCAAAGTGCACTTGAAATTGCACTGAAAGTGCACTTGGAAGTGCAGTCGCTGTAGATCCAAGAGGGACATGCAAGGGGGAAAAAAAAACAGCATTTTAGCTTCTACATGTTTGGATGATAAAATCAGCAGAGCTTCCCCTCATTTTAGATCTCCCCCTCAGATTTACAGTGACTGCATTTCCAAGTGCACTTTCAGTGCAATTTCAAGTACACTTTGCACTTGCAGTTTGAACTTGTAGAGAAAAGTGAATTTGCCTTTCGTAAATAAGCCGCCATTGAGACATAACATGGAGCAATACAAAAAACTTCCATACTAAACGAGGAGATTGTATGTAAACATCACGTAGTCCAAGCTTAGTCTGAAAACCTGTTATGCTGCAGAAAAGTTTGTTGTAGGGATCACACTTTGCATCAGAAATAAGTGCTCAATGGATTCTTCAAGGGTACATTTTACACAGAGGGAAGCGTTTTTATTTTTTAAACTATAAACAAAAAAAATAATACATTTTGAAAAAACAAAACAAAAAACAAAACAAAAAAAAAAATATATATATTTATTACTTTCGGCTATAAAACGTATCCAAAAAACAAACAAAAAAAAAACACAAAATTTCTTCATTAATTTAGGCAAATATGTATTCTGCTATATATTGTATGTATTTTTTGCGCTATAAACAAAGAGCGACAATTTTGAAAAAAATATAATTTTTTTTTACTTTTTGCTATAATATATATCCAAAAAATATATAAAAAAAACACAAATTTATTCATCAGTTTAGGCCGATATATATTCTTCTAAATATTTTTAGTAAAAAAGATTCCAATAAGCATATGTTGATTGGTTTGCGCAAAAGTAATAGCGCCTACAAAAACTATGGGATAGGTTTCTTTATATTTTTTTATAGTAATAGAGGTGAACAGCAACTTATAGCGGGACTGCGATATTGCGCTGTCACTGTACTAATGACACTGGCTGGGAAAGGGGTTAGCATCAGGGGTGATCAAAGGGTTAACTGTGTGCCTGGACAGTGTTTAGGTTTACTGTGGGAGGTGCTTTTACTAGTAGAAGAGAT
The DNA here is from genome assembly GCA_028564925.1 of Lithobates sylvaticus. Taxonomy (NCBI): domain Eukaryota; kingdom Metazoa; phylum Chordata; class Amphibia; order Anura; family Ranidae; genus Lithobates; species Lithobates sylvaticus. The sequence continues at coordinate 60,576,741 of CM053038.1, forward strand.
TCAATTTAAATTCACAAATTCCATTCCTTCCCTCCTCTGTCAGAACAGTGATCTACCTTATATACATAGACAGATGGCCGTTCTGCCTCTCTGCCAAGCGATCAAACATTGGGTACCCCTGCTGATCCGCTTTCATATCGTATATATATGCGATCTGGCGCACAGGTACCGCCCTGTAGCAGTAAAGTTGCTGTAGGGAGGACCTGAAGCAGTTAATGAATGACCAACAATATAATGTAATAAAATCTAAATAATATATAAGCATTCACAAAATTATAATAAAAAAAAAATAAAAAAAAAATTGATTATTTTTTTTAAATTTGCATTGTAGCCCTCAGGAAACGTGTGAACTCCTGAAATGTGTTGGCTCGTATATTTTTTTCCCCCCCACAGTTAAAGGCTGTCACTCACAATTTTTGACATTACAAAATAGGAGATCTAGAGCATCTTATGCATGGGGCTGATTTACTGAAAGTGGAGCGTGCAAAATCTGGCCCAGCTCTTTATAGAAACCAATCAGCTTCCAGGTTGTTGTTTTTTTCTTTATTGTCAAAGTGATACTAAAGTCTTTTTTTTTGTTTGTTTAAAAACAACAAAATGCTATAGTTACCTGCTCTCTGTGATGGTTTTGCACAGAGCAGTCCAGATCCTTCTCATCTCCCTCGCTGGTGCTCCTGCCGAGTGCCCCCACAGCAAGCAGCTTGCTATGGGGTCACCCAAGCCAAGCCGCTGCTCTGTGTCTCCATTCAGCCCCTCCCCCTCTCTCTCGTCATTGGCTCACTGACTTATTGGCGGGAGCAAATGGAGAGAGGGAGAGTCCCCGACAGGCGAGGCTCTCGTACATCGCTGGATCGAGATGGGGCTCAGGTAAGTATTAGGGGGATGGGGGGGCTGCTGCACACAGAAGGTTTTTTTTTATCCCTTATGCATTAAGATAAAAACCTTCTGCCTTTAGAACCACTTTAATATGAAGAAGCTGAAGTTAGATGCCGATGGGCTACCATGCACAGCCGCACCAGATGTTGCACTCTCGAGTTTTAGTAAATTAACCCCATGAATATCTTCGACATTCAACACCTCTGAGTCTGTCAGATGCCTGTGACCCCCCCCCCCCCCCCCTCCGTCAGGTGCCATGGTCCCATTCACCAACCCCTCATCTTGTAGGGATTGGAGGATGGAAGCAAATCTATTGGTGGGGGGGACACAAGCATTCAATGTTCCCAGATGTTCTGAATGCCAAAGTCCCTTACAGGGGCTTCAGTGATGGAATGGAGGGCGTATAGGGGAATCGGGCTGCAAGAGAGGAGAAGATAAAATCTCACCTTCGATCTGGATTTTTTTTTAACCCAACAAGCTCCAAATAAATCTTTAATTTTATAACATTTTATAACCTATGGCATTTCATACTTTTAAAAGGATATTAAAGTGTATATGTTGTCCTGAATGAACAGCTTATATTTGGTTTTCATTCCCATAGTTGGTTTGTTTACTTGTTGTTTGACTTGAAGTAATTTGAAGATTTAAGTTCAAGGTCACCAAGGGCCACACAAAAGAAATTTAGATTATTTTTTCACACCACCGTCTGTTACACTCCGAATGCAAGTTTGTAGCACGTCTTCTGGTGACATTATATTGCAGCTCACCAATTCTTAGATGTGATGCCAGCATTAGTTTATTTTTTTTTTAATGCTTTTCTTCCTTTATTTTCACCTGGTGGTCCAGCCAGTAAGTCTGTTGTTTTTCAACAGAACAGGCTGCCCTGCAGATGTAGCAGTTACAGGGATGAGACCATAGGTGTGCACTGCCCATTGCATTAGGGTGTGCACCCCAAAGCTCAAACACACATGAACGCCACCTGCTGTCACATGAAGGGGGCTCTGGTGGTGGGAGACAGTTGATTGGGAGCATAAATACAGGTGTAACGTATTCCTAAAGTTGATTCTAGACTTTAAGGCTCCGTTCAGACTGCTGCGGTGCGGGAACGCTGCAAATCTACTGCGGGTTCCCGCACCGCATGTCTCCCGCCGGCAGTTAACACTGCCCTATGCGAGCTGCTGGGAGTGTCAGTGGAATGTTAATGACACCCCCATATCAGCTCGCATATCGCAGTGCGATCTGCAAACTCGGACAGGAATCGGATTGCATGGTGAGAACACCCATGCGATCCGATTCTGCTGCGGACCAAAAAAAGGGTCCTGTCCGATTTTGGGCCGAATGCGATGCAAATTCAGCCATACTATCTGTATGGCTGAATTCGCATCGCACAGAGATCGCATACGATTTGCACTGCAGTGCGGTGCGAATCATATCCGATCTCCCGCACCGCGGCAGTCTGAACTCAATAAATATCTCCTAAACCCTACATGGTTTAGGAGATATTTAGAAATTTAGATATTTAGAAAAAGGCACCGCTATCTACGGCGCATGCGCCGTAGACAGCGGCGTGCAGGCGCACTGCGCATGCCGAGATCACGGCGAAATGCCGCTCTCGTCCGGGTTTGATGGCGGCGCAGAAGATCGTGGATGAGGACCGCTTCGGGGGCTTCGTTCTCAGGCAAGTCATTCATAATGAGCTAGTATTCTATGCATACTAGCTCATTATGCCTTTGCCTTGCAGGTTCCGTTTTTTTTTTTCTTTTAAATCGGCTTTACTTCCTCTTTAATATATTGGGGACATTTATATTGGCACCCCCAACCACCCACCTGGTGCCGCCCCTGGATAATGCTAATGCACATAGGGTGTTTAGGGTGTGCCCAAGCACACCCGGCAGACCCTGTGCGCATGGCTATGGATGAGACAAACCATTTACCACTGACAGGGTTGCTTACAGTGATCAGCTTTCATGTAGAACCTTTATCCCAACAGGAACAAAACTGCTCTAATTTCTTTTAAAGTGTGAGCTGGAGTTTGACTTCAAATTGTTAGCATCTGCTAGTACAGCCAACACTCCCCTCACCCAGACTGACCATGCTGCTGTCCAAAAGGTGTTCCCTGTGCTCCTTCATCCAGAGTGGGGGGTGCTCTAAATCAACAGGTGCGTTACTGGCCAGATCACAAGGCGAAAACTGAGGGAAGAGAGCCTAAAAAAATAAAACCAAAACGCAGCAGCCACATCTAATGATTGGTAAGCAGCAATATATTACATGCAGTTTATTACCGCTTTATTGCTCTCTCTTGGGGAGACTTTATATTCAAATATGCGATTACTTTGAGATGCAAAATCTGGTCAGTTGCCATGCTGAGAAATTGAACCCAACTCTTTTTGTGTTGCTTTTTTTTTATTTATTTATTTTTTTTAGCTGAAAGACCTGTATTGGCCAGCAAGCTGTGGTGATTCTCCTAATATCTTCATTAAAGGCACAATTACCCTCCCTAAAGCCGTCCACTTCAAATCCTCTGCGAAGGAAGCCTCTCTGGTGAGTATACAGTGAAGGGTGTCATTAGGAACTGGCCACGTTTAAGGATTTCCTTACTGCTGACATGCAGGATACGTGCTCGTGCAATTAAATCTATTTATCTGTTATCAGGTCAATTTACCACGGCTGGTTCTAGGAACCCGAGCAGCAGTATGACTTACACTAGGATTACAACACAAGATAATATAAGGAAGGAACGCAGAAGGAGAAGCTGCAATATTTCAGCAGCTTTATCTACCTGTAGAAGCTGCACTGAGCTCCATGTTCCCATCAATGGTTGTGTTGCGTTTATTAAAAATATGAATAGACGCAAGCATAACAATGGTGGACTATGGAATATAACGCAAGTGTATTAGCCATGGTGGTCAGTAGACATGTGCGGTTCGTTGCCTTACGAAATTCAGACAAAAACCTTTGTTATTTGGAAAGTCAGATCTTAAAATCACAATTGTAACGAATTTCAACTAATCCAAATAAAATTATAACGAAACAACGAATTCATTCATATTTATTCTATTAATTTGGATGATGCAATAGTTTGGGCCTTTTGTTAACCACTTAAGGACCGATAGGATTTGCCCCCTTAATGACCGGGCCATTTTTTGCGATACAGCACTGCGTCACTTTAACTGACAATTGCTTTTAGTTATACTTTAACGAACGAATCCAAAACAAAATGTTTTTGTCATGCACACCCCTAGTGGTCAGGTGGGCTAGATTGTGACTTGGTTAAAAAAAAAAATGATCTGAATCTAAAGAAATCTGAATCCCTTTTGATTGTAAAGCACTGTGCAAACTGTTGGTGCTATATAAATCCTGTATAATACAGTAGAACCTTGGATTACGAGCATAATTCGTTATAGAAGCATGCTTGTAATCCAAAGCACTCGTATATCAAAGCGAGTTACCCCCATAGGAATAAATGGAAACTCAGATAATTTGTTCCAGTGTCATGTGCAGTACCGCTAGTGTATGCAGTACCACATGTGGCCAGAGTTGGGGGGGGGTGCCGGAGACACTCGGGAATTTAACTTTGGTCAAAGCTGAGCAGTTGTTTTTATCTACAGCACCCCTACCCACATAGGCAGTTTTTTGTTAAAAGGTGAATGGTGTCTTTAAAAGGGAAAGGGCTCTTGGATAGGTGTAATTCTAGGGGGGAGTTCCCACATCACCTCTATAGGAACTGGAACTATAGGAATTAATTGTATTCCATGCTAATCAACGAGTATTCTTCTGTACTTGCAACCCTAGGGATACAACATGGGAAGATGTGCATGTATTGCAGAGATGTACAGAATATTTTTTTTTCTCTGACATACAGTTCAATTGGGTTAAATGAAAATAAACAGCCAGGAATCCACACTAGCCAACTATATATAACAAATGCCATAACTGCCAGACAGGGCTTACCACCAAATTGATTTAACCAATTTTTTTCCTTGCATGAATTTACTATCTTTCTTTGCAGGACATGGAGTTCATGGAGACATTTGTGTTCGCTATTAAGTTACAAACCCTACAGAAAGTGAGGCTGGTCTTCAAGGTCCTCAGCCTGACGCCACGAAAGAGAACAATCAGCAAGTGTTCGATATCGCTGCGAGACCTCAGCGAGAGAGAGACTGACCACTGGCTGGATGTTGTCCCTTCCAAAGTGTCGGTGAGCAAAACTTAGACATCGCCAGTCTAGGCTGGGTCACCATAGGGTTATCTTCAATGACTTTATGAAACATCGGTTTGAAGGTTTTATAAAAGTTTGGGGAAGATGGCGTGAAATCAGAAATGGTTTTATTTAGAAAACTTTCTATGAAATATTTCCACCGTGACGGATAGAGGCATATAAAGGTGATCCTCACAAGCAGGCCTGTCCAATGAACAGAACACACGATGATGGTTAAAAGTTTTGAGGGAAATGGCAGTGGGGTCCGTTTTCCCAACCATCTACTTTTGTAACACGATGATGGTTATTACAAGGATTGAGTTCTGCTTTAGGCAGAACACTTTTTCTCCTGGCAACTTAAAGTGATACTAAAGTCTATTTTTCTTTGTTTAAAAATAACAAACATGCCATACTTACTTCCTCTGTGTAGCGGTTTTGCACAGATCAGCCCATATCCTCTTCTCGGGTCCCTCACTCCAGCCGAGTGCCCCCACAGCAAGCAGCTTGCCAAGGGGGCACCCCAAGCTGAGACGCTGCTCTGTGTCCCCATTCAGACATGGAGCCGCGGCTCGGCCCGCCCCCTCTCTCCTCATTGGCTCACTGACTTTGATTGACAGCAGCAGGAGCCAATGGCGCCCCACTGCTGTCTCAGCCAATGAGGAGGGAGAGTCCAGACACTGATAAGGCAGCACGGATAAGGCAGCACTGATATGCTGCTCTGATGAACACTAATAAGGCTACACTGATGGGCACTGATGAGGATGCACTGATGGGCACTGATGAGGATGCACTGATGGGCACTAATATGCTTTATGTTAATAATGTTAAAGTAGTTAATATTTATGTAAAATAATTACGGCTAAAACATTTAACAGTGTCATAAATTGTGAGATAAATTACAAGGCGTGTTTAGGGGCAGGGCAACTGGTGGCGAGTAACTGTTCTGCACCCTTTTCATTTAGTAAATCTCTTTGCCTTCCAAATCAGGCAAAGAGTACTAAATGAATTGTTTTTTTTTTTTTTTTTTTTTACTTACCTTGTAATTGAAGACTTCCGGTCTTCTCCCTCTGCGGCGGCGGGCGGGGTCTTGCGTCGATCGTCGTCACGGCGCACTGTCTCCTGGGATCTGGTGTCATTGATCCCAGGAGTCAGTGCGGGCATCTTCCGAAATCTCGCGAGATTTCGGCCACATCTTCCGAAATCTCCCGAGATTTCGGCCGCATCTGCCGAAATCTCGTGAGATCTCGGCAGATGAGCCGTTACTGCGCACGCGCGAGTAACGGCAGTGCATGCTGGGCCATCTAAAGTCCCTGTGGGTGTTTCACATGCCCACAGGCAAGATGGCCCCCAGCACTAAAGAAGAAGACGAGGAACTTCATCGGACGAAAACCGGCGGCGATCGAGATGGAAGATGGAACAGGTGAGTCCCCTAATAAAGGTAAGCACACTTTATATTACATCCTAAAAAAAAAAATTTTTTTTCAGAGTGCAGAACCGCTTTAAGGCCTGGCTAGTAGCTCAGGACTTAAAATTTTGAGCCCTGGGCTAGATGATGCTGTGGGTCCTCCTGGCAGCAAATGAGGCGGGACTTGCCGCAGCTTCCAATGCACATAGCGAGAAGCCCACAGTGTGCAGTGAATGCAGAGTAAGGTCCCTTTCACACTGCCGCAAATTAAAAGTTTGCGCGATTTTGCGCCCGAAATTTCAGGGAATGCGGCCGCAAAACAGACCCGTTTCAGGTCTATGGACCTCAACTCGCATGAAAGTCGGACCAAAGTAGTACAGGGAAGTCGCACATATATGAATTGTTATCATTGGAAATCATAGGGGAAAGATTGTCATGCGACTTTGCAGTCCCAAGTCGCACAACTGTGAAAGGGGCCTAAGCCATTTCAGTCCAGGAGAGGAACAACTGTGCAAGATTGAAGGCAAGGCGGGAGGTCAGATTTAAAAAACGCTGCCCATTATTGCTAGTTTATGGTAAGGACAGGGTGACTTTCACTAGACTGTGTCTCAGTGTTTTCCTGAAAGTCTAGCTGATGCATTCCTGAAACATATGCCCTTCTATAAACATCTGTGAAGGATCCGTATTTATCCTCGCAGGTGTGACATACCTGGAACATATTACTACTCTCAGCCTCTCTGGTGTGACGTCAGTAGAAGACATTCCATCTTTCAAAAGGAGGAATCTTTGAAGTTTCGGGGCTGTGTGTGTACACAGTTTTATTCTCAGGTTCGATGTGAAGTTCCAGACGTGGCAGGTGTTTGCACAACTCTGCGTCTTTTATGGCACTCCAGGGAACATGCAGTTCCATGCAGGAACTTTACAATAAAATAACTCTGAGCTAATGGATATCTAATTGTTTGCTCTTTTTTATTGTTCTCTGTGACCTTTCACAGACACTCGCCTTATCTCCTGCACTTAGTAAACGTAAATAAAGTAGCTGTTGAGCCAATCCCGGGGCTACAATTCCAAAACCATAGTGTATGTTTGGGGAGCACACATTGGAAACATTTTGTAACATTTGCCTGTATGAAAATTTTAGTCTGATCATTGGCCATATACAGAATTGCTGCCCCCTATACATACTATATATAGAAAAATCTAAACACAGAGGATAATTGCATCATTTAATTACAATACATTTTCATACTTGTAATTTCATACCAATGTGAGCTCCATTCACATTAGTGCGTCTCCAAAGTCACACGACTTCAAGTACGAATTTGGAGCATGACCTTTGGTGCGATTTTTATCCGGCTTGACATTCTATGGAACAAAGTCGCACCAGAGAAGTGCCGGCACCTTTTCAAAGTTGCTGCGATTTTAAGCCACACCAATTTGATTGAATAGGTGAGATTAAAAAAAAAAAAATGGCGTGCAACTTTACATGCAACTTTGATGTCCAAAGTCACACCACAAAGCGGACAAGTCTGAATAGAGCCTTAAAGTGGATGTAAACCTTTACATATACCCAGTGAAGTAACTGGCCTCTGGTGATACCCAGAGATGAAACAGATCCTTCTATGTAATGTGTAGCGGTTTATCTGCAGCCTTCTCTTCTCTGCATCTGTTCCAAGTGCAGAATTTAGAAAGCTTGTCTGAGCGGTCAGAATATGGAGCGGGGATCTGAAGTTACACTCTGCAGAGCTCAGTAAGGAGGGCTCTGAGAGCAGATTGGAGGGAAGGCACACACCCCCACTTCACACAACACACAAGAACAGAGCTGAGGCTGTCAATCATCTGGAGCTCTCGCCCGTCACCATTTTTCTTTTGCTGCCAGGAAAACTTGTCAGGATTGATTCATGCTGATAGCAGAGGAACAAAGCAGCAGATCTAAATAACATATACATTAGGCAGCAAGTGAAAATGTTGTCCCTGAAGTTGATGTGTTAAATACAGAAAAATGGGCAAGTGTAAGGATTTGAGCGACTTTGACAAGAGCCAAATTGTAATGTCTAGACAACTGGGTCAGAGCAACTCCAAAACTGCAGCTCTTGTGGGATGTTCCCGGTCTGCAGTGGTCAGGACCGACCAAAAGTGATCCAAGGAAGAAAAAATCGTCAGCCAGCAACAGGGTCATGGGCGGCCAACGATCATTGATAAACGTGGGGAGCGAAGGCTGGTCCGTGTAGTCCGATCCAATGGAAGAGCTACTGTACCTCGAATTGCAGTTTGTTGTGTATGGGGCTGCATAGCCACAGACCTGTCAGGTTGCCCGTGCTGACCCGTGTTCACAGCCAAAAGCACCTACAATGGGCACGTGAGAATCAGAACTGGACCACAGAGCAATGGAAGAAGGTGGCCTGGTCTGATGAAATCAAGAATAGATTGGAGGAACACAGCAAGGAGTTTTAGGCGCTGACCTCCGAATTCTTCAGATCTCAATCCAATGGAGCATCAGTAGGATGTGCTGGAAAGACATGGAGGCCCCACCTCACTACTTACAGGACTTATAGGAACTTCTACTGATGGCTTGGTGCCAGATACCACAGCGTAACTTCAGAGTTCTAGTGGAGTCCATGCCTGGATGGGTCAGGGACGTTTTATCAGCAAAAGTAGGCCATAGTCAATATTAGTAGGGTGGTGAAAAGTTATGGCCGATTGGTGTACATACTGTATATACACAGTACATAATGATTAGCCATAACTTTATGACTATCCACCCAATATCGAGTAGGTCCTATAGGGTTCTTTGTAGCTCTTATTTTTTCCCCCCATGAATCTGAAAATGTTGTTCCCAAATTGCTATTGCTTCTCAGCATACAAGATAGGAAACCTTAGCAATCCAGCTATGGTGAAACTACAAATCCCATCATGCCTCTGCTTCTGGGAGTCATGCTTGTGGTCGGTCTTGCAATGTCTTATGGAACTGAAGATGAACAGGTCTACCATAGCTGTGCACCAAGAATGCAACCTTTTCTTTGCGGTGCTGAATGGTGCTCTCAGACAATACAATGTATTTGGGGGTTGGGTGAAGACTTAAAAAAAAAAAAAAAAAAAAGGTAGACAGGTGACAGAAAGCTCCTAGTTTGCATATTAATTGCACTTTTATTGCAGTGAAGAATTGTCATCATTTTGATTCCCTGTCTGGTTTGTTCTCTTCACAGTCTTGCCAAGCGGAGCTCCAGGTTGGGACATGTTTCCAGGCCATAAACAATCGCATCCAGCTCCAAATTCTCAAAGCTCAGCACCTGCCCAGCTCTCTAACGCCGCTGTCTATAAGTACGTATGTCTTACACATCCTCTGTCTTCTCCAAACTCTATCCTGTGCGCCCCCCCCCCCCCCCCCCCCCCCCCCCGAATAGCTTTAACCGCTTCTAGACAGCCCACCGTATATATACACTGCGGTGTACATATACCCCTGGTGTTAACCCCTTCCCTACCAGTGTCATTTATACAGTGGCATTCCATTTATTTTATTTTCATTTATTTTTTTAGAACTGATCCCTGTATTGGTGTCACTGGTCCCCAAATAGTGTCACTTGGTGTCAGATTTGTCCGCCGCAATGTCGCAGTCCCGATAAAAATTGCTGATCGCTATCATTACTAGTAAAAATAAAAAAAAAATAAAAAGTCCATAAAAAAATCCCATAGTTTGTAGACACTATAAGTTTTGCTCAAACCAATCAATATACATCCTCAGCATTCAGACTTTATAAAGAATGCAACAAGAAATGTAATGGTGCAATTAGGGCGGCTAAAATAGAACACGAAAGACACATAGCGGAGGAGAGCAAAAAACAAAAAAAAAAAAAAAAGAAATTATTTTAAGTATGTAAACAGTAAAAAGGGGAGGACATACCATATTGGCCCCATAAAGAATGAGGAAGGACATCTGGTTACAAAGGATGGGGAGATGGTAAAGGTATTGAATTTATTCTTCTCCTCAGTCTTCACAAGGGAATCGAGGGGCTTTAGTAACCAAAACTGCAGTGCTTATCCTTATGACACGTCACAGGAAGCACCCTCATTGCTAACAGAGGACAGTATTAGAATTAGACTTGGGAAACTTAACATTAATAAATCACCGGGACAAAATGGCTCGCACCCAAGGGTACTCAGTCAAGTAATTGCCAGACCATTGTTCCTAATTTTTACTCAGTCTACTGACTGGAATGGTACCAGCGGACTGGAGAAAAGCCAATACAGCACCAATATTTAAAAAGGGCCCAAAATACATCCCTGGTAATTACAGACCTGTTAGCCTAACATCAATAGTATGCAAGCTCTTGGAGGGGATGATAAGGGAATATATACAAGATTTTAGTAATGAGAACGGTATCATTAGCAGTAATCAGCATGGATTCATGAAGAAACTTTCTTGCCAACACAATCTATTAACCTTCTATGAGGAGGCGAGTTGCCATCTAGATAAAGGTAGGCCCGTAGACGTGGTGTATCTGGATTTAGCAAAAGCATTTGACACAGTGTCCCATAAACGTTTACTGTACAAAATAAGGTCCGTTGGTGTGGACCATAGAGTGAGTACATGGATTGAAACCTGGCTACAAGGGCGAGTTCAGAGGGTGGTGATAAATGGGGAGTACTCGGAATGGTCAGGGGTGGGTAGTGGGGTCCCACAAGGTTCTGTGCTGGGACCAATCCTATTTAATTTATTCATAAACAACATGGAGGATGGGATAAACAGTTAAATCTCTGTATTTGCGGACGATACTAAGCCAAGCAGGACAATAACTTGTCCGCAGGATGTGGAAACCTTGCAAGAAGATCTGAATCTTCTGAAAAATTAATCTGAAATCTGATTGATCTGAAAAATGAATTGGATGGACAACTACATGGCAAATGGTTTATTGTAGAAAAATTTAAAATAATGCATTTGGCTGGCAAAAGTATGAATGCAATCTATACACTAGGGGGAGAACATCTGGGGAATCTAGGATGGAAAAGGACCTGGGGGTCCTAGTAGATGATAGGCTCACCAATGGCATGCAATGCCAAGCTGCTGCTAACAAAGCAAACAGAATATTGGCATGCATTAAAAAAGGGATTAACTCGAGCGATAATTCTCCCACTCTACAAGACTCTGGTCCGGCTGCACCTAGGAGTATGCCATCTAGTTCTGGGCACCATTCCTTAGGAAGGATGTACTGGAAATGGAGCGAGTACAAAGAAGGGCAACAAAGCTAATAAAAGGGTCTGGAGGATATTAGTTATGAGGAAAGGTTGCGAGCCCTGAACTTATTCTCTCTGGAGAAGAGACGCTTGAGAGGGGATATGATTTCAATTTACAAATACCATACTGGTGACACCACAATAGGGGTAAAAAAATAAAAATTTCCAAACTTTTTCAAAATGGTCGGTCTTTTTTTGTTATTAGCGCAAAAAACTCAAGCCGCAGAGGTGATCAAATTCCAAAAGAAAGCTGTATTTGTGGGGAGAAAAAAAAAAAAAAAGGACATCAATTTTAATTTGGGTACAGCGTTGCACGACTGCACAATTGTCAGTTAAAAGTAACCCAGTGCCGTGTCGCAAAAAAAAAAAATGGCCTGGTCAGGAAGGGGGTAAAACCTTCCGAAGCTGAAGTGGTTAAATGAGCACTCGCTGATCTTTAGAGCTGCAGGCACAATTTATCCTTAAATTTACAACAGAAACATTTTCAGCAGTTTAGCCCACCCTACTTCCCCTTCCCAGCAGTGACTTGGTAGCCTGAATTTTAATATTTAATATAAACAAAGAGCAGGCATACAGGAAAAGAAGGGGGGGAGCAGAGTGTTCAGACTTGAGCTTAGGATGAATTGCTCCACACGACCTGAAGCAAGAGAGGTCAGTGAGGGCTTGTTTTAAACTTCATTTAGACCCCTTTCACACAGGCATCGGGGGGGGGGGCTGGTAAAAACAACAAGTTGAGCTGCACCCCAACCACACCATACAGCCAGAGGGGGCTAGTCACATGCCATAGCTGCAGTGATATGTGATACAGCATATTTAAATGGGAATTACGTGATCACAGGCAGCAGTGCCTGTCAGACTTCCCCCATTAAGGTCAAAGGTGCCATGTTGCATAAGTCCATTTTAAATTGATGTTTGACACAAGCGGCTGTTATCCACTGTGGATCACTTTTCAGAGAAAGAACAATTGTGAACTTAGCCTTACTGCTTGTGACCTTAGACTAGACTTTGAATGTCACTCCAAGCTGGGAAGTACATTCCCAAAATCCACAGGAAGTGGGTTGTAAGGCTACCAAAAATGCCCATCCAGAGCAATACATACATCAAATAAAGAAGCCGCTCTCCCAACCAGCCACCATACCATGAGAATCAAGCTTTAGCCTGCATGTGTGCCAGAAGGCCACTCCCCCTCTGACAAGTTTCGTCCTGCACACGGGGGCTTAATCATAGGGTCAGTTCCGAGTTGACAGGCAGCACTGCCTGTCAAACTTGTCCATTCAAGTCAAAGATGCCATGCTGGATAAGTCCAGTGAAAATTGCTGTTCAACACACACTGCTGTTATCCACCGTGTATCACTTTTCAGAGAAAGAACAAATGTGAACTTAGCCTTACTGCTACTACTACTGGAAACTAGAATTTATTTTTATTAGATTTGGATCTTGAGTCATCGTAACCGGAAGGTAGTTTTTGCCACTACACTAACGAATACACAGGGAATTTAGCCCAGGATAAAAGTTTTAGCAGAAAGAGGAGCCCTCCCACACACACAATGGTAACTTCCACTGCTTTGCCCACTGTTCCTTCAGGTTTCTACGTCAAGGCCGAAATGTTCAGTATAGAGGGGCTCCTGTACAAGAAGAAAACGCGATCGTTAAAGCAGTCGAATGGACAGGTGAACTGGGGGGAGACCATGCTGTTCCCATTGACGCAGAAAGAAGGAATTAACTTTCTTATCAAACTGTACAGCCGGAGTTCCGTCAGAAGGAAACATTTCATTGGTCAGGTAATAGGAAATTTATCAACATTGCATTTCAGAGAGAATTGGAATGGTTATCTGTCCTGTAGATAAAGCTGGAGGGAGTTCTCTAGGAGGATTGTTCATCAGCTGACTAGAGAAATCGCTAAGGGTACATTGAAACTTGGGGACGCATCCTGCCTGCGACTATTTGTCAGAACTCCAGGGTTGTTTTCTGCGATTAGCAGAATGCCTGTGTCCAGAGGTCCGGTCATGTGATCTAGCTCCCCCAGTGTCAGCCAGCAGTGGCTGCAGGGGAGAGAAGGGAGCACCAACAATGGCTGGGGCATGGGAGCCTATGGGTGACGTCACCCTAACCAGGCATTTCCAGTCGTTGAGTGTTTTCTCCTCTCCCCTGCAGCCGCCGCTGGCTGACACAGGGATCATATGACCAGACTGGAGCAAGCTGAAAATAGGTAGGTATATACATTTTTTCTTTTACACAGGTTAGACAGCATAGGTGTTAGGAGGAGGAATAGGGGTTAGGGTGAAGCTAGAATTCTATTTTAATAGCAGCAGAAATGTAAAAATTGTTCTGCTCTATAGGGGGTGTACAGGTACAAGAGCTGAACTCTTTAGGTTGAATATGTTTTTATTAATATAATTTACAGTATATAAGAAAAAAAACACTATCATAGAAAAATAGGAGGCAATTCCACATCACAGAAATGAGGCTACAGATACAGTATATCCATAATGAACAACCAATAAGTCTAAGGCCCCTTTCACACTGGGGCGTTTTTTAGGCGGTACAGCGCTAAATATAGCGCCTGTATACCGCCTGAAAAAATCCGGCCCCATTCACTCCAGTGTGAAAGCCGGCGGGCTTTCACACTGGAGCGGTGTGCTAGCAGGACGGCAAAAAAAAGCATCTTTGGAGCGGTATAGGAGCGGTGTGTTCACCGCTCCTATACTGCTCCTTCCCTTGATTTCAATGGGACACCGCGGTAAAACCGCGGCAATACCGCCACTACGGCGGCGCTCTGCGGGGGATAATAACCCTTTTTCGGCCGCTCGCGGGGGGTAAAACCGCACCGCGAGTGGCCGAAACCCGCGGGCAAAACGACGGTAAAGCAGCGCTAAATATAGCGCTGCTTTACCGTCACCGTGGGCTCCCAGCCCCAGTGTGAAAGGGGCCTAAGTGTACAGCATATTATAAAAAAAAAAAAGAAGGAGTGAGAGAAAGAGAAAGCAAGAGAGCAAGAAAGCAAGCGAAAGAGAGCGAAACTCCTACAAAAAAGAGAGAATAGGGAATCTTAAAAAAAATGTAAAAAAGAGACATGGCAGAATAACAGAATGTCCTAAACTTGGGGGATATTGCTGGAAGTGTCTATTAGGGCAATAGCAATTGCCCCGTCCAGTTGACCTGAACTGTTTAATCACCAATAGCAGCACAATGCTCCAACTTTTTTGTGCAATCATTTGATAACACATACAACTGTTTGCGTTTTAATTGGGAGTGATTAATCACAGGCAATGGCCATGATTTTAGTAGAGTAAGCCTACAAGCAAAAAATAACCCATGTGCGTCATAAACTCTGGCAAGGGGGTTATTTACTTTGCATTTAGTAGAAAAATTAAAGTCACAGATTTCCTCTCTTGCCTCTCCAGCAACAAAACTTTCTTTCATGGGGTATGCACAAAGCGCTCAGCTATCGAACCAGGACGATCGTTTTACTCTTCTCCTTAAAAAGAAAAAAAGATTTTCCAGAAGGAAATGTCACTTGTATAAATTACAGGAGGGGCAGATGCAGCTTTCACTCTCTTAAATGTAACCCATTCATCCATTGTGCTACTTAAATACACCTTAAGGTTAAATGGTCGGTGTAACAGTCAGGATTAGTTTACACTGGTGACAATGACATGAAACAAAATACCACATGGGGGGAAACTGAGGCATTGTAAGGGATGTGAAGGATACTGAATATAAGTGACTTTGTGTGTGAGCAACAACGTATACATAGATTATGTGGCAACTTGTTTTCAAATCTGCAGACATTTGGGTTCAGTCCAAAGTCCAAAAAAGTCTGCACAATTCAAAATTGAAAACCCAAATTGATGGCAGATTTGAAAACATTTACCAAGCTGGCTTCTGCTGGTTCGGATTATTTCTTTCACACTTATGCCCCGTACACACGGTCGGAAATTCCAACGGAAAATGTCCAATTGGACCATGTTGTCAGAAAATCCGACCGTGTGTGGGCTCAATCGGACTTCTTCCGTCGGAATTTCCGACGGAAAAAATTAGATCCTGCTCAAATTTTCCGACAACAAAATCCGATCTGACTTTTTCCGATCGTGTGTAGAGAATTCCGATGGACAAAGTGCCACGCATGCTCAGATCAAATTAGGAGACCAAACCTATTAGCTAATAGCCTCTACGTAGTTCTGTCATACGCAACAAATGTCACCACGTTCAGAATGATCGGGATTTCCAACAACTTTGTCCGACCGTGTCGGACAAAGTCCGTCGGAAAAAATCTGATGGATTTTGTGGTCGGAATTTCCGACCGTGTGTATGGGGCATTACTGTTCATTTCCCTTGTTATGTTTTTTTTTCTCTGATCTTTTAAAATGGACCTTATTGAGAGTAATCTCAAAACGTGGCAACAATAAGATTTGAAAAAGTCACCTTTAATTTGCCCTTTTATGGCAAAATAGATTCTCTCTACACCAATAAGTGTAGGAATAAAGTTCCCCATAGACAGTTTGAATTTTGTGCAATATTTGAATCAAATAAACTGATATTGGAGCAGTGGGAGGCCTTGCTAGCACCACCCATTCTCAACAAAAGTCAATATTTAAAATCAACTGAGTAACCTGGAAAATGATTGGCCGAACGCTAATTGCATCTGGCTTGAGGGCTGCCGTGGCAGTTTAAATACCATAGCGGGAACCTCAAACCCTGCATTGGGACTAGTATACTGGTGGTAAGCGGTTGTATTATTTTCAGTATACCAGAATTGTGGACTGTTTGTGTTGACTTTGCTGAAGACAGCGGTTTTGTTTGCTTGGTTTTGAATTTGAACAAGAGAGACTGTTTACTTATATAAGTGGCTGGAGATTCTGGGCCCCCCATATTACAATGCA
The DNA here is from genome assembly GCA_028564925.1 of Lithobates sylvaticus. Lineage (NCBI taxonomy): Eukaryota > Metazoa > Chordata > Amphibia > Anura > Ranidae > Lithobates > Lithobates sylvaticus. The sequence goes on from CM053038.1 coordinate 60,593,335, forward strand.
TATGACCAGATTGAGGTTCTCCCTCTGCTCCTCACTCCAGTATACTGCTAAGAAACCTCCCTTTAAACCCTACATACCTGAAACAGGTCACATTTGCATGGAATATTTCATTTATTTTATTTGATCAAGCACTTGGTAATTGCAAGGAGGCAATAAGAGGCATCTGTGATAAGAGAGGTGCTTGGCTCAGTCTTAATCTGCACCTGGCCGAATAGTAATTGCATCTGGCACGAGGGCATGTCACGGCTGTGTGAATACCATAGCCGGAAGTTGAGCTGGCAGTGCCCATTGTGGGGGTTTTACTCAAAAGGTATTGGTTTTCAACAACTCCAGCCAGAGAAATACATTTTCAGGGCTTTTGGCCCACTTATTTAAAAGTAAAAAAAAAAAATAAAAACTCACAAAACTACCCTCACAGGGGTTTTCAGCATCACCATGACAGAACATACATTTTCAACCTACTGGCTATTGCAACTCTGCCCACTTTGGACAGCACAGGCTCCCAACTAGTTACACACAATCTCTTAGTATCACTTTCAGACCACAGCCTGTTTGGATCTGGCCATGGCCACCTCTTATTAAGGCCAGGTTAGGCACTCTCCTAGTGTCTCATCACACAGGAGGCTCCAGCAGCAGTTTGTCTCCAGAGGAAGGAGCCCTGAACCACAACGACTTGCCTAAAAGAGGCAGTGCACACCTGCACCATCAGGCTGCTGGTTTCCAGCAAGATGTGGACACAGGGTTAGAGGCTTCATTCCTCCCAGGACTCTTCCAAGCCTCTGGACTCCAGAAACCCAATCCAGGAACTGTCAATCCTGGATCAAACTGCAAAACCAGTTTTCTTTACTGTAAATAGACATTCTGGAGCAGCTCAGCCTGCATCAGTGATAACCCTGTGTGATATTTACCTTTACTGACACCATGACAAGGCACAGCCCTATCACACTATGGACGAATTGATTGATATTCTCTCATTGCACTTGTGGGCTGGACAAGAGAAAATCAAGTCTTGAATGGATAGCCACACCGATGGTTTTGAAGTCGGAAAATATTTATTTCTTGAAAGATGTGTGATGTGGACGCAGGGTTAGAGGCTTCATCCCTCCCAAAACTCTTCAAAGACTCTGCACTCCTGAAATCTAATCCAGGAGTTGGCAATCCTGGAAAAAAAAAAATTCTTCACTCCTAATAGACATCCTTGAGCCCCTCAACCTGCATCAGTGATAGCCCTGTGTGATATATACCTTTACTACCTTTTATAGCCCTTTTACCCTGTGGATTTGGGAATTGATTGATATTCTCTCATTTCGTTTGTGGGCTAGACAAGGGAAAATTGAGGCCTGAATGTGTAGCTAAACAAAGCACCACACCAATGGTTTTGCAGCCTGAATATATACATTTTTTCTTTTTAGAAGACAACAAGCCAACATTTTTCAGGGGCGTACTTCAAAATTTGCAGGAAGATAGGCCATCAAACTAGTAGACCTACCCCACTGCAGAACACCTCGATGTGCAAAACTTTTTGTTTTGTGTTGGTCCAAAACTTGTAGCAGCTTTTAGCCTCCACAGAAAATCCTCTCTAGATGGGCTCACTCAAGGCAGATTTCTGATACACGTCTGCTCCTGGGACTTCACATACTGGCGTAATTTGAGTCTCTGGGACTGGATCCAGTGAAGGACGGTTTGTAATTTGGAATACAGAGACGAGGAGAAGACAATATGAGAGGGGTAATCTTATGTTTTGTACCCTGGGCTTAGTAACAGAGCCGCTTCTCAGCATCCCAAACACTGGGTCCTCTGTGTTTAACGAATTCAATACAGCAGACAAGACTGGCGTGCTCGCGTTCTCTCCCCTCATCTTGAAAGGCAGCCAGATTCTCTGCAGAATTCAGGCAAAGTTCATCGACACAGGATGGAGGGAGACATGCAGGTGCGCCTGTGGTGGAAACATCTGCGGAGAACCCCTTTACGAGCCCATCATTCAGGAATTACACCTACATCCTGCTGTGTATTAATCATATACTAGAACTTGTAGAGAATAGCACATGTGAGCTCATCTTGGGAAGCAAAAATCTCCAAAGCAGAAGTTACGCCAAACTTACAGCCAAAAACAGCAAAATTGCTTTAATAGATATGGGGGCTGTTGCAAACATATTTTTTAACACTATTTATACTCCCCCCCCCCCCCCAACCATACTAAATAGCACGAAGGTGACACTGTCATTCAGATTCTGCAGCCTCCTGTATCACCTCCACTGCAGCCTGCATATTAGACTCTAAATGCCGTTCAGGATGTAGGGAAAAGCGTCCTGGATGGGAGAAATATGTTCCCACTGGTTGGGTTATGGTCTCTTTAAAGGGGGGTGATTTGAGCGCAGTCTTGAGAGTACTCAGGTGTTCTCACCCATGCAGCGTGAGGGGTTGCGGTTGGAAAGGGGTAAACTGACTTTGTTTGCCCAAGAATGGTAAAACCTTATATGCAGTGGCGGCTGGTGCTCAATATTTTGGGTGGGGCAGCAAACTAACGGACACCCCACCCCCTGCATGGGAGACGTACATGAAGGCAGCGATCCCCCTCTTCGTCCTGAGCCCACCCTATTTTGAAGCCAATTAGAGACTCAAGTTCTGATGGGGTGCTTCAAAAAAAAAAAAAAAAACAAACAAAAAAAAAAAACATTGAAATACATGTCGGGTGCTCTGCATGTAGATTAGGGGCCGGGCGCATTGATTAGGGGGGGCCCTGCTCCCCTTATGGACAGGCCGCCACGGCTTAAATGGGATCTGGAATTTGGAGGCTCAGAGAGAGTTTGGATGGGAAAAAGCCTCCAGCCTGGATTACAGGAACTTTGGTCCTGAAAGGGTTAACCCACCTGCAGGTGGAGGCCTGAAAATGAACAGGAAGTAGCCAGCACCTCTCTGAGGAGGAGTGGTGTAGTACACAACTGTATGAGAAAGTGTTTTGACTGCCTTGCAACTGACATGTTTACTGAGCTCCTGTGGCCTTTCATGTACCCTGTCCCTAAACCCTGTGGAGGGACTGGTATACTGGCGGTGAGCTGTTGTATTATCTTCAGTATACCAGAATTATTGACGGTTTTCATTTACTTTGCTGAAGAAAAGAGTTTTGTTTGCCTGATTTTGAAGGAACAGTAAAGACTGTTTACTTTTACAAGTGGCTTGCTAATCACTAGATTGAGATTCTCCCTCTGAGCCTTACTCCAGTACACTGCTTAGAAACCTCCCTTTAAAAGTGATACTAAAACACACACGGTTTAATTTACACTGTCCTGTCCATTTTCTGTATATGGATGATGGCACTAAAAAAAACACAAAAAAAAACCCAAAATGTTACATGTGTACAGTATAGTATGACCACGCAATTTACAGCGTTAAAAGCTGGAAATTGGCCTGGTCAGGAAGGGGGTGAAAGTGCCCGGTAGGCAAGTGGTTGTAAACCCCCAAAAATAAATAAAAACCTGCAAGACAAAAGGCATAATGAGCTAGTATGCATAGCATACTAGCTCATTATGTATTACTTACCTTAGATCCTCGTTCACCACTCCGGCCGGCAACATCGCTCCCAGAGTTGCTCCTGGGTATCGCGGGCTCCGGCGCTGTGATTGGCCGGAGCTGCGATGACGTCCATCCCGCGCATGCACGTGGGAGCCGCCGGTAACGGCACAGTCTAACTGAAGCAACGGCACGAGCGTAGTCATCGTGGCTCGTCCAGTCAAAGGACCGCAGTCCACGAACCCGGAAGGAAGACTGGATGAAGATGAAGCCCCATCAGTGGCATCAATGTGCCGCTGGAGGGCTTCGTTTTAAGGCAAGTTTCACATAACGTGTTAGCAGGCAACGCATACTAGAACTTTGCCTTGCAGGTTTAAAAGAAAAAAAGCCGGCGGTTTGCTACCTCTTTAAAGAGGAGGTCCAGCTGATTTTTTTTTTTTTTTTAAAGTCAGCAGCTACAAATACTGCAGCTGCTGACTTTAAATAAATGGACACTAACCTGTTCCAGGTTCCAGCGATGTCGGCAGAAGATGACGAGCGATCGCTCATCTCTAGGCTGCCCCCACCGACATTCTCTGTCAGGGAATCAGGAAGTGAAGCTTGCGGCTTCACTGTCCGGTTCCCTACTGCTCATGCGCGAGTCGCGCTGCGCATCTTTATTGGTCCCCGTTGTGTCCTGGGAACTGTGTGTTTCCCAAGACACAACGGGAACCCTCGAATATGGGCGGGCATCCTCGGATAGGGGCGGGGCAGCTAGTCCCGGAAGCGGGTACAGATACCTGTATTATACAGGTATCTGCACCCCCTCCCCCCTGAAAGGTGCCAATTGTGGCACCGGAGGGGGGGGGAGGAATCCGATAAGCGGAAGTTCCACTTTAGGGTGGAGCTCCGCTTTAAGGTTTGCACAACTAGATCTTTTCACAAAATTATCATGATTTGGTGATCCTGTACAGTATGGTTGCTTTGTGTATTAATTTCTTTATGATTGAAGCTCTAAAAAATATTGATCTGTATGCAGAACGCAAAAGTGATTTACTGATGACATCAGTGGCTTATATTGGAGAGTCGATATAACCAATTCTTCTTATCCTCAGGTGTGGATCAGCAGTGACAGTAACAGCAGTGAAGCGGCAAACCAATGGACGGACACAATCAGCCACCCAGAAAAGGTGGTCACTATATGGCATAAACTCAACCTCTCCACTTAGGGAACGGGACAAGTCATGACTTTCGTAATGGACCGCCTGCCCCCTCCAGGGACTACAAATAAGGCCAAAGCCCAGGCCAGGCATCAGAACTGGATATAGGAGCTCCAAGGTGGACCCCGCTGTGCCAAAAGACGTTTTTGCAGAGGGATTCATCACTTTCAAAGCGCCCGTTTCTATGGATTTATGACAAGACAGCGGCAAGTCAAGGATGTGGATTACCTCAATTTACAACAAGATGTTTTGTAAATGGCCAATTTGGTGTCAATTCTTCATGTCACTTTTTTTTGTTTCAGTTCATTGACGTACAAAGAAAACTCCCTACAAAATTCTATATTATTTTGTTTGAGTGTGAACAGAGACAGGCTAGAAAATCAAAAACACGTTTAGAATTCGTTCAATTAGCGGTTGAGGGGGGCGGTAAAAACATGTTGCTGAGCTGCTTTTTTGCTGACCCTTAACTGCTCCCCCTTTAGCTGGAAAAAACAGCGTCCGGGAGTGTACACATGCCGTGGCCGCAGTGCAGCGCGGCAGGAATTATAATCCCAGTCGAGTTAAGTGAACGCTACTGCCTGCCATAACATGACGCATTCGAGTGAATGGGGCTGCATTGCCTTAATGCACTATGTTGCGGAGCAGTAGTCTGGTGTTTAGGGGGTTAAAACCGGCGGTGAGGAGGCAATACAAGCCTCATACACACCATTAGATTTTCTGCAGATTTTCGTCTTCTGATTTACCAAAACCACGTTAGTGCAAGGGTCTGCCTGATGGCATACAAAATGAAAAACTCTTAAGCCGCGTATACACGATCGGACTTTCCCATGGGAAATGTTCGATGGCAGGCTGTTGGCGTTAAATATGACCGGGTGTATGCTCCATCGGACAATTGTCAGATTTTCCGCAAACAAATGTTGGCTAGCAGGTTTTAAAAAATTTTCCCAGACAAATGTGTGTTGTCGGATTTTCCGAGCGTGTGTACAAAATACAAAGACGCATGCTCGGAAGGACGAGCCAGAAGCGGACGGTCTTGTAAACAAGCGTCCGTAATGGAGAATTAACATGCGCGGCAAATTATGAAACGCAGCGCACATTCTCTTCTTCTTTAATGGGATAATAATGAAGCTGCTTTGCTGGTAATGTTATTGCAAACTAATTTTCAAAGGTTTTTTTATTTTTTTCTAGTGATATCAAGATTATTATTATTACGCCTTTTTTTTTTTTTTTTATTTGGGCAAGTTACCACAACATCATTATCCCGTCGCTTTTAAGATCAAAGATACAACTATGTTGGTGTCCCTTGTCAATTTTACATTGTATTTTTTTTTTTTTTATGTAACTGCCGACTCCCAAACTGTCATTTGAAGTAAAACACATAGCCAAGTATTATTCTACACAATTTTTTTATTGTGCATTAAAAAAAATTTGTTTTAAAATTAGACATGCTATCTGCCAATAGAACTTAACCAAAAAAGTGCATTCTATGCATCCAAAAATATAGAAAACATACCAAATTAAATCATTATTCAACCAAAAAAGTAATGTCAAAGCAAAAACTCCAAGGCCAATAATAAATAACACGTTATCTCCTCCGATTCCGCAACATGTCTGGTTGACGAATGGCCATTTAGAAACAAACTGAAAAGCACGAAATGAACAGCACGAATCAACACTCAAACTTCTACCAACACGAAAATTAGCAGAAGAAGCCCAAAGGGTGGCGCTAAAGAGCTGAAAAACAATGTAGCGCGTCACTACGTTCGTTTTTGTTGGCCGACAATTCCTTGCCGTTTGTATGCAAGACAAGTTTGGGCCAAGGTCCTTCGGACAAAAGTCCACGGTTTTGTTGGCCAACAATCCGATCGTGTGTACGAGGCTTTAAGGGTTTGACCTCATATTATATGGTTTTGGAAGACAAAAATCTGCAGAAAATCTAGTATGGGGGTCTAAGCCTTACGGCTTTAATGAAAACATCCAGCAATTTAGGTTCCTCCAGCCACCACCTCCTCCATGTCTGGGTGTTGGGAGGATTCCCTGCTAAAAGCAGTAGAGGCAACACCCAATTCCGACAGGAGAGGAGGTGGTCAGAGGAACGCCCCCCCCCCCCCCCCTACTGGATCTTTCAATTGGGGTTACAAGTATTATTTATGCAGGAGCTACCTCCGTCAACAATGTTATTTTGCAGTCCTTTAAACCAGGAAATATTAAATAGAAGCAGTTTTACCTGCCAAAAGGATTTGTATTTCTGTCCAAGTTCTGAGATTTGCACAGCTCTGCCACACCACACAGCCTTGTCTGGCAGAAGAGAGACACTATTTTTTGTCTTCTACATCTTGGTAACACTTAAAAAAAGGTCTCTCTCCCCTCCCCCCCACCCCTCTTCCAGAGACTGGACAGTGAAAGGACAAGCAGCAGACTGATGATGAGCTGATCTCTCCGTCACTCTGCCCTCTCCGTCTATCAGCATGTACCTTGCACTGCAGCATTACTGATTTGCTTGTGCCTCCTCTTCCTTTCCTAATCTGACTTCAGCTGTACATAAGATTGCAAGAGTCTGGTACCAAGTCCAATTTAGGTACATTGCATTAAAAAAAAAAAAAAAAAAACCAACAACAACAACAACAACAACACACACATTTCATGATAATTTAATGAATAGAGCTTTTGCAATAATTTGTGTCTTTTATATAAAGTATATGACTAGAACTCAACTTAAGGGTCCTTTCACCAGGGGCGGTCTGCCCGGTGGACTCGATCAGTTAATCCCCACTGAGCAGGCGGATGACGGGTCCGTTCTCTGCTCACTGTGCTGAGACGGACCTGTCAGAGCTCCGCTGTTCTCTATGGGGAGATCAGATGAAAATGGACTGCCTGTCCATTTTCATCCAATCCGATCCTCTAGATAGATGGAAAATAGGGTCACCATCCGTCTGGATTTTTTACCAACAGGATCAAAAATTGGCGGATGTCAGTGGACATGTCACCGCTGATATCCGCCACTCCATAGGAGTGAATGGAGTGTCCGATCAGGTCCGCCTGAAAAACGGACTGGCATACCTGATCGGAAAGCCCATGTGAAAGGGGCCGTAAAGCGGTGTTGTACTCAAAATTGCAAGTTAATCTTAAAGAAATCTGTTAGTGCCATAGATGATCAAATGCCCATTAACCACTTCCCGACCGGCGCACACAGATATACGTCGGCAGAATGGCACGTACAGGCAGGAGGGCGTATATATATAAGTCCCTCCTTAATGCCTGTCCGTGCCATCGAGAGCGCGCCGGGAGTGGCGCGCTCCCACGCCGGTCGGGACCCCCGTGAGTCCAGTCGCGGGCCCCGCGGACTCGATCGCCGCGGGGACCCCCGCGATCATCTCACGGGAAGGCTGAATGGGGAGATGCCGAAATAAACAGCATCTCCCCGTTCTGCCTAGCAACTAGTGACGCCGATCTCTGCTCCCTGTGATTGGAGCAGAGATCAGCATTCACTAGCTGACAGCCACGCCCCCCCACAGTAAGAAAAACACCCCTAGGCATACTTAACCCCTACACTGACCCCTTGTGGTTAACCCCTTCACTGCCAGTGTCATTTATACAGGAATCAATGCATTTAAATAGCATTGATTGCTGTATAAATGACAATGGTCCCAAAAATTTGTCAAAAATGACCGATGCGTCCGCCATAATGTCGCAGTCACAATAAAAATCGCTGATCGCCGCCATTACTAATAAAAAAAAATTATTAATAAAAAATGCTATAAAACTATCCCCTATCTTGTAAACGCTATAACTTCTGCACAAACCAATCAATAATCGCTTATTGCGATTTTTTTTACCAAAAATATGTAGAAGAATATGTATCGGCCTAAACTGAGGGGAAAAAAAAAACGTTTTTTTTATATATTTTTGGGGGATATTTATTATAGCAAAAAATTAAAAATAATGCGTTTTTTTTCAAAATTGTCGCTCTTTTTTGTTTATAGCGCAAAAAATAAAAACCGCAGGGGCGATCAAATACCACCAAAAGAAAGCTCCATTTGTGGGAAAAAAAGGACGCCAATTTTGTTTGGGAGCCACGTCGCACGACCGCGCAATTGTCAGTTAAAGCGACGCAGTGCCGAATCGCATGCTCTTAACATTGAGCATGCGCGGAATGGAGCGGTGAATGCTGGGAGCAAAGCATTCACCGCATCCCGGAAGTGCTTGTGGGTTTAAAATGCCCACAAGCAAAATGGAAACGCCCGGCAGGAGATTTTTATATGTTACCGAAATGGAGGAAATCGGCAATCGGTGGAGAAAAAAAAAAAGCAACACGTGAGTGCATCATTAATAGTGTATTGATAAAACAATGACTGAAAAAAAAAAAAAAGATATGTCCGTGGAATCCCTCTTTAAAAAGTGTTACTAAACCCAGGAGCCTGCATTCACTATATCTGATATCTGATACAGAGCATGGAAATACAACTATTTTTGTAAATATAAACTGCTAAATACCTTTTCTCGTCAGCAGTATATAGCAGTCTTGTGACTTCTATCAGTGTCTGCTTAAAGCTTGTAGGAGGAGGCTGCAGGAACCCTGACCCTCTGTCTGGACAGCATTGATTGGCCCTGTGCTGATCACATGCACCCTTCCAAAAAATAAAAAAAACTACCAATACACACCAAACTAAGCATGTGTAGACTGACTCCAAGGCTCTGTACTATGGGGAGATGGACTGGGGACAGTGGGAGAAGGGGAGGATCAGAGAATAGGATCAAACCGCTTTTTTTTTTTTATATTTAAACACAATGCAGAGGATTAACCCCTTAGGTTCCACAGTGAGTCTAACAAGCTTGCCTTACTGCACATACAGACTGATTTGGGTTTAGAAACACTCTAGGTCTAACTGATTCAAAGTCCACCTGGCTGTCTTTAACCATTGCATACGATTTGTCACATCCATTTGATTGGCCCCAGTTATGGTAAATGCACAGCACCCTTTCCTACGTCCTGTAAGATTAGTGTGTTTACAGTGAGAAGAAAAAAGTATTCGATCCCCTCCTGATTTTGTACATTTGCCCACTGACCAAGAAATGATCAGTCTAAAATTTTAATGATCGGTTTATTGTAACAGTAAGAGACAGAAAAATAAAAATATCCAGAAAAACACATTTCCTAAAAGTTATACATTGATTTGCATTTTAATGAGTGAAATAAGTATTTGACCCCTTCGCAAAACATGACTTAGTACTTGTTGGCAATCAGAGAGGTCATGATCTCATGATCATTGAAACTCCACAAGGTGAGACCTTGCATGGAGCCCCAGACCGAGGAAGATTGACAGTTATTTTGTGTTTCTTCCATTTGTGAATAAATCGCACCAACTGTTGTCACCCTCTCACCAAGCTGCTTGGCGATGGTCTTGTAGCCCATTCCAGCCTTGTGTAGGTCTACAATCTTGTTCCCGACATCCTTGGACAGCACTTTGGTCTTGGCCATGGTGGAGAGATTGGAATCTGATTGATTGCTTCTGTGGACAGGTGTCTTTTATACAGGTAACAAGCTGAGATTAGGAGCACTCCCTTTAAGAGAGTGCTTCAAATCTCAGCTTGTTCCCTGTATAGAAGACACTGGGAGACAGAAATGTTGCTGATTGATAGGAGATCAAATACTTATTTCACTCATTAAAATGAAAATCACTTTATAACTTTTTTGAAATGCGTTTTTCTCTATATTTTTGCTATTCTGTCTCTCACTGTTAAAATAAACCAACCATTAAAATTATAGACTGACCATTTCTTTGTCAGTGGGCAAAGGTACAAAATCAGCAGGGGATCAAATACTTTTTCCCCCTCACTGTAGATCATGCCGTCATATGCACAGTACTACCTGTTCTCTTTCTGCAGTCTGCATATCATTCCAATACCTGTATAATTAAAACAGTATTAAACCCAAAAGCAAACATTTTTATATTGCAGCTTACCGATTCTTAGATGTGATGTCTGCATTCGTTTTCTTTTTTAGGCTTTCGTCTATTTTCATCTGGTGATCCAGCCAGTAAGGCTGTTATTTTTCAGGGTCTCCTGCAAATGTATCAGATACAGGCAGGGGCGTAACTAGAAATCACAGGGCCCCATAGCAAAATGTTGTATGGGCCCCCCCCCCCCAAAAAAAAAATGGCGGGGCTTAAATTAAATAGTGGGCGTGGTTTAAAGGGCGGGGCTCAAAGGGTGTGTGGTTTGAGTCTGAGAAGGAAGGAAGAAAGAAAGAAAGAAAGAAAGAAAGAAAGAGAGCCCAGATCCTACACCACAATAGCAATATATGTATTCCAGAAAGTTTAATCAACAGATAAAGATACTCCAAACACCTGGTGTTAGCGCTTCATTAATCCTCACCTGTGCCCAATGCAGCGTGGTCTGCCCATGCCCAATACTGCCTCACCTGTGCCCACTTGCGCCCAATGCAGCGTGGTCTGTGCCCAATACAGCATGTCCAGTGCCCAATGCAGCCTCACCTGTGCGCAATACTGCCTCACCTGTGCCCACTTGTGCCCAATGCAGCGTGTCCAGTGCCCAATGCAACCTCACCTGTGCCCAATGCAGTGTGGCCTGTGCCCAATGCAGCCTCACCTGCCTGTGCCCAATGCAGCATGTGCAGTGCCCAATGCAGCCTCACCTTTGCCCAATGTAGCCTCACCTGTGCCCAATGCAGCGTGGCCTGCCCATGCCCAATACAGCCTCACCTGTGCCCAATGCAGCCTCACCTGTGCCCAATGCAGCCTCACCCGTGCCCAATGCAGCCTCACCCGTGCCCAATGCAGCCTCACCCGTGCCCAATGCAGTGTGGCCTGTGCCCAATGCAGCCTCACCTGCCTGTGCCCAATGCAGCATGTTCAGTGCCCAATGCAGCCTCACCTGTGCCCAATGCAGCGTGGCCTGCCCATGCCCAATGCAGCCTCACCTGTGCCCAATGCAGCCTCACCTGTGCCCAATGCAGCCTCACCCAATGCAGCCTCACCCGTGCCCAATGCAGCCTCACATGTGCCCAATGCAGTGTGGCCTGTGCCCAATGCAGCCTCACCTGCCTGTGCCCAATGCAGCATGTTCAGTGCCCAATGCAGCCTCACCTGTGCCCAATGCAGCGTGGCCTGCCCATGCCAAATACAGCCTCACCTGTGCCCAATGCAGCCTCACCCGTGCCCAATGCAGCCTCACCCGTGCCCAATGCAGCCTCACCTGCCTGTGCCCAATGCAGCCTCCCCCGTGCCCAATGCAGCCTCCCCCGTGCCCAATGCAGCCTCCCCCGTGCCCAATGCAGCCTCACCTTTGCCCAATGCAGCGCGGCCTGCCTATGCCCAATGCAGCCTGACCCGTGCCCAATGCAGCCTGACCCCGTGCCCAATGCAGCCTCACCTGCCTGTGCCCAATGCAGCCTCACCTGCCTGTGCCCAATGCAGCCTCACCTTTGCCCAATGCAGTGCGGCCTGCCTATGCCCAACGCAGCCTGACCCGTGGCCCAATGCAGCCTCCCCCGTGCCCAATGCAGCCTCACCTGCCTGTGCCCAATGCAGCCTCACCTTTGCCCAATGCAGCGCGGCCTGCCTATGCCCAATGCAGCCTGACCCGTGCCCAATGCAGCCTGACCCGTGCCCAATGCAGCCTGACCCGTGCCCAATGCAGCCTGACCCGTGCCCAATGCAGCCTCACCTGCCTGTGCCCAATGCAGCCTCACCTTTGCCCAATGCAGCGCGGCGTGCCTATGCCCAATGCAGCCTGACCCGTGCCCAATGCAGCCTCCCCCGTGCCCAATGCAGCCTCACCTGCCTGTGCCCAATGCAGCCTCACCTTTGCCCAATGCAGCGCGGCCTGCCTATGCCCAATGCAGCCTGACCTGTGCCCAATGCAGCCTGACCCGTGCCAAATGCAGCCTGACCCGTGCCCAATGCAGCCTCACCTGCCTGTGCCCAATGCAGCCTCACCTTTGCCCAATGCAGCGCGGCCTGCCTATGCCCAATGCAGCCTGACCCGTGCCCAATGAAGCCTGACCCGTGCCCAATGCAGCCTCCCCCGTGCCCAATGCAGCCTCACCTGCCTGTGCCTAATGCAGCGCAGCCTGACCCGTGCCCAATGCAGCCTGACCCGTGCCCAATGCAGCCTCCCCCGTGCCCAATGCAGCCTCCCCCCGTGCCCAATGCAGCCTCCCCCGTGCCCAATGCAGCCTCATCGTGCCCAATGCAGCCTCACCGTGCCCAATGCAGCCTCCCCGTGCCCAATGCAGCCTCACCGTGCCCAAAGCAGCCTCCCCGTGCCCAAAGCAGCCTCCCCGTGCCCAATGCAGCCTCCCCCGTGCCCAATGCAGCCTCACCTGTGCAGTGGAAGAGGTGAGCCAGACTGCAGCAGCCCTCAAAGGGCGAGCGTGGGGCTGTCTCAGAGTGGGGGGGGTGAGCACCGCCCGCACGGCCCCCCAGCCAGGGGAAGTGAGGAGAGGAAGAGGCGCGCTGTCCAGCAGAGCGCTGTAATAGCTTGCATTTGAATGTCCTGTGTTCCCGGGGCTCACCGTCACATAGCCCCACCTCTTGGCCCGGCGCCTTTGATGACGTCACATGTCCCCCATTGGACCGGCGTTCTGTCTATCAAAAGCGTCGGGCCAAGAGGTGGGGCTATGTGACGGTGAGCCCCGGGAACACACACAGGAGTGACAGGAGTGGACATTCAAATAAAAACCATTACCGCGCGCTGCGCGCCTCTTCCTCTCCTCACTTCCCCTGGCTGGGGGACCGTGCGGGCAGAGCTCGCCCCCCCCCCGGGCCCCCGGCAGTATGCATTTATCTTCCTCCACACGGGCCCCATAGCGGCTGCGGGGCCCCATAGCGGCCGCGTGTGTCGCTATGGCGGTAGTTCCGCCACTGGATACAGGGATGAGACAAACCATTTACCACTGACAGGAGTTATTACAGTTATCAGTTGCATTTATGTAAAACTTTTTTTTCTTTTAAGAATAAAAGTTGCCGTTTTGCTTTTTAAGTTTTAGCTGGAGTCAGGCTTCCATTTGCTAGTGTATTTAAATCTGCTAGTACATCCAACACTCCCCTTCTCACAGACTGATAATGCTGCTGTCCAAAGATGCCTCCTGTGCTTCTTCATCCAGAGTGGGGAGGGATGCAAGAGGTGTGTTACTGGCCAGTTCACCAGGTGAAAACAGAGGGGCCTGAAAAAAAAAAAAAAAAGCCTAAAAAAGAAAACAAATGCAGCCACCACATCTAATGATTGGTAAGCTGCGATATATTATAATTCTAGTTTTAGTTGTAATACAACTTTAACTGACAATTGCGTGGCCAAGCAACGCTATACACAAAATGTGTTAACTTTTTTCCCCACAAATAGAACTTTCTTTTGGTGGTATTTGATCACCTCTGCGTATTTTATTTTTTGTGCTAAAAGACCGACAATTTTGAATAAAAAAAGATTTTTTACTTTCTAGTATAAAACGCATGCAAGGAAAAAATCTAATTTCATCATAAAATGTATGCCAATATGTATTCTGCTACATATTTTTGGTTAAAAAAATCCCAATAAGTGTATATTGATTGGTTTGCACAAAAGTTATAACGTCTACAAACCATGGAATAGTAATGGTGGCAATCAGCGGCTTATAGTGGGACTGCGATATTGCGGCGGACAATCTGACACTTTGTGGGAACCAGTGACACTAATACAGTGATCAGTGCTAAAACATGGACGGCCACTGTCCTAATGACATTGGCTGGGAAGGGGTTAAATATCTAGGGCAATCAAAGGGTTAACTGTGTGCCTTGCCAGTGTTTTGTGTATACTATGTGAGGTGCTTATACTAGGGGAAGAGTTGGCTTTTATTGCCTGCTTTGTAGAAACACAAAATCCATCCCTTCCCAAGTCAGAACTGCCTGGTTTACATAGGCAGACATCAGTTCTGTGTGTTAAACAAGACCGGTGAGTGCCGGTGGACATCCAGTGCCCGAAGATCAGCGCCTGCTGTGATTAATCACAGCAGAAGCCGGCCGCTGGCGGCACGTGCGCCCCCAAGGCGGAGGTGCAGAATCACGTACAACGATTCCTCTTGTACCAAATTGTATTGCAAGTGTACTGTCTGCCTTCATTTTGTAAAGCGCTGTGCAAACTGTTGGCGCTATATAAATCCTGTCTAGTAATACTAATTATTATATATATATATATATGTATATATAGATATAGATATATATATATATATATATATATATATATATATATATATATATATATAGATAGATAGATATAGATAGATAGACAGATAGATAGATAGATAGATAGATAGATAGATAGATAGATAGATAGATAGATAGAGAGAGAGAGAGATATATACATACACACACACACATATACATACACACACATTCTGCACAGGAGAGCCGCCGTAGCAGTAAATCTATGGGGCGGATGGCCAGTAGTTAATACCCCGTTTCCCCAAAAATAAGACCTAGCGTGATTTTCAGGGATGGCTGAAATATAAGCCCTACCCTGAAAATAAGCCCTTTTTAAAGTCCTTGTAAAATCATGTAATCGGTTTCGTAAAAAAGATTATATAAATGTGCAATGTGTCCCTTTTTGTGTAAATTTATTGAGGAAAATACCTAATTTACAGCGATGCTGGGCGCTTACATGACCCGGCGGAAACCTTCTCTCCTCTCAGCTGACATCAGCGGCCCCTCCCTCTGCAGTGCTTTGAGCAGGAAAGAACAGCTCTGGTGGGTCACGTGAGCGCCCATCGCTGTAAAAGGTACAATAAAAAAGTTAGAAAAAGGAGACACTGCACATTATGTAATCTTTTTACAGAACGGATTACATGATTGTACAATTACTTTAAGTAAGGCTTTGGGATTACAGAATTTCACAATGCTGACTCCTGAGCTGACAGGGGGACAGAAAACAGGGGACACAGAAACTTTTTAAAAAACATTTTATTGTTTTATTCCAGATTTTTTAGACACAGCACAAGCACTGTGCGGTCTATCAAGCTTTAACCGCTTGCGGACCGCCACACACAGATGTACGTCGGCAGAATGGCACAGGCAGGCAAATGGGCCTACAGGTACTTCCCTTTAAATATGTCGCATTTTGGGTGCGCCCTCAGGTCCCGGGAACGCAATGTTCTCCGGCGGCCCGCGATCGCGATGTGGAGAGGAAGAACAGGGAGATGTAAACAAGGTATTTCCCCGTTCTGCCTTGTGTAATGACAGAGATCCACTGCTCCCTGTAGTCGAGAGCAGTGATCGCCGTCATATCCTAGGTAGCCCCCCCCCCCCCCCACAGTTAGAATCACTCCCTAAAACACACCTAACCCCTTCATTGCCCCCTAGTGTTTATCCCCTTTCCTGCCAGTGTCATTTACACAGTAATCAGTGCATTTTTATAGCACTAATTGCTGTATAAATGCCAATGGTCCCAAAATAGTGTCAAAAGTGTCCGATGTGTCCGCCATAATGTCACAGTCATGATAAAAAAATAAAAAACGCAGATAGCCATTACTAATAAAAGAAAATTAATAATAAAAATGCCATAAAACGATACCCTATTTTGTAGACACTATAACTTTTCTGCAAACAAATCAATATATACTTATTGCTATTTTTTTTACCAAAAATATGTAGAGGAATACATAGCGGCCTAAACTGAGAAAGATTTTGCTTTTTAAAAAAAAAAAAAAAAAAAAAAATGGGGATATTTATTATAGAAAAAAAGTACAAAATAGTGTTTTTTTTTTTTTCAAAAACGTTGCTCTTTTTTGTTTATAGCGCAAAAAACTAAAACCGCACAGATGATCAAAAAGAGGACGTCAATTTTGTTTAGGTGCAGCATTGCATGACTGCACAATTGTCAGTTAAAGCGACGCAGTGCCGAATCGCAAAAAATGGTCCGGTCATTCAGCAGCCAAATCTTCCGGGGCGGAAGTGGTTAAAGTATCCAGAAATACATTTTTTGCAGAAAACTACATAACTGGATTTGAATAAATGTAGATTATTGGATAAACCGTAAATAAATAGGACATCCCCTGAAAATAAGCCCTAGTATGTTTTTTGTAGCCAAAATATAAGACTCGGTCTTATTTTTGGGGAAACACGGTATATCTAAAAACAGTCACATAGTATCACAACTCTCATTCTGTAGGCTGCATGTATTTCTCATGTACTTATCACTGACAGCACAAACCGGATGTCTTTCATTCAATATATAATTTGTAAGCCTAACCAGCCATCACTTACCTCTGTTTTCATTCTACAAATAATTCTCAGTGTACAATAGTGTGAACCCATTCACAGAACAGGATCACCTTTCATGTTCTATGCAATTAATACACTGCATGGAGGTTCGCAAAGTGATACTAAAGGCCTACTTTTTTTTGTTTATATATATATATATATATATATATTATATATATTATAATATTTATATATATATATATATATATAAAATATATATATTATATATATATATTTTTTTTTTTTTTAAGAGATGGGTAAAAAAATAAATAAAAATGTTTCTATTTTTGATAGAGTATGAGAGGGCTATAACCTCGGTCAGATTTTATTTTGCCATCTGTGGCCCATTCAGTCTACTCAGAAACCACGCATAAGTCTGTAATAAGTGAATGACAGCAGCGACTAACCATGTGTTTTAAAACATAGTGTAAATTAAAATATTCACAATAGTAGTGCTAATAAATGCAATAGATATGTAAACAAAAAAAAGGTAGGCATGGTGAAAAGTTATGGACCATTACAAACATGATGTAAGTGATATATAAAAAGTGATTAAGAAAAATTGTGATAAAAAAAAAAAAAAAAGGAGTTGTCATATGTGATGCAACATGTTGGGCGGAGCTATGTGCTGATGTCATCGCGTCCTCCCTGATCCCGGAAGCACCAGTGTTTTACTTGTTTGCCGGCAAACTACCAGTTTTAAACCAAGGCTGTTATTTTACTTCTAAAATGTAAGTGCCTTTTCATATTTTAATAAAGTAGCTCATACGGAGTCTCTTCTTTATAAAAATCTTCCCGGCTGTTGTCATGGTTGTCCTGGAGATGATTAGCAGGGAGTTTGGAAATGTAGGAAGACCCCATCCACCACTAGTGAAAACCTGGACCTGCAGGAGGGCCCCTCCATTCATACCACTCCTTAGAGGGTTACTATCTCCTTAGAGGGTCCACATCATCTGTTAAGCCCCCCATTAATAAAGGTGGTGGGTGCCACAGAGGGATTCATCACTCAAGTGTCTGGTGGCGGAACACTTTATGAACTGTCATTTAAGGAACCCCCCAGTGTCTATATTCACATGGACTTTTATTATTTTTAACCGCTTCCCGACCGGCGCACAACGATATACGTCAACAGAATGGCACGGACAGGCATAAGGGCGTATATATACGTCCCCTTTAAGATGCCGTTGTGCCATCGGGCGCCGGTCCCGCAGACTCGATCGCCGCGGGGACACCCGCGATCGTCTCACGGGAAGGCTGAACGGGGAGATGCGGAAATAAACAGCATCTCCCATTCTGCCTAGCAACTAGTGACGCCTATCTCTGCTCCCTGTGATTGGAGCAGAGATCAGCATTCACTAGCTGACAGCCACGCCCCCCCCACAGTAAGAAACACACCCCTAGGCACACTTAACCCCTACACTGCCACCTAGTGGTTAACCCCCTTCACTGCCAGTGTCATTTATACAGGAATCAATGCATTTAAATAGCATTGATTGCTGTATAAATGACAATGGTCCCAAAAATGTGTCAAAAATGTCTGATGTGTCCGCCATAATGTCGCAGTCACAATAAAAAGCGCTGATCGCCGCCATTACTAATAAAAAAAAAACATTAATAAAAATGCTATAAAACTATCCCCTATCTTGTAAACGCTATAACTTCTGCGCAAACCAATCAATAATCGCTTATTGTGATTTTTTTACCAAAAATATGTAGAAGAATACGTATCGGCCTAAACTGAGGAAAAAAAATGTTTTTTTTATATAATTTTGGGGGATATTTTTTAGCAAAAAATTAAAAAGAATGCGCTTTTTTCAAAATTGTCGCTCTATTTTTGTTTACAGCGCAAAAAAAAAAAAAAAAACGCAGGGGCGATCAAATACCACCAAAAGTGGTATATACAAAAGTGTGTATATGTATATATATATATATATATATATATATATATATATATATATATATATATATATATATATATATATATATATATATATATATATATATATATATATATATATATATATATATATACATACATACACACATACATATACACACACACACACACACACACACACACACACACATATACATATACACACACACATATGTAATAAAAAAGACATAAATCTATCTCCTAGTTTGTAGGCGCTATAACTTTTGCGCAAACCAACCAATATATGCTTATTTCGATTTTACCAAAAATAATGTAGAAGAAAACATATTGGCCTAAACTGATGAACTTTTTGGGGGATATTTATTATAGCAAAAAAAGAAAGCGCTATTTGTGGGAAAATAAGGACCTCAATTTTGTTTGGGTACAGTGTTGCAAATTGTCAGGTAAAGCGACGCAGTGCTGTATTGCAAAAAAATGGCCTGGTCATTAAGGGGTAAATCCTTCTGGGGCTTAAGTGGTTAAACAAGGTTCCATAGGATCTAAAGGGAAATATTTTTCTTGCGCTTTTAGCAGGGTAAAAGTGCAACAAACACACATCAGTGTGAAAGGGCCCTTTAAAAAAAGTTTTTTTTTTTTTTTCGTTTATTTTATTAGAACTTTTTTTTCTTTACACTTTCCCTTAATTTTTTTTTTCTTTTGATCACTTTTAGTCCTATTACAAGAAAATGTAAACATCCCTTGTAATAGGAATAGTGTGTGACAGGTCCTCTTTATGGAGAGAGAAAAAATAAAAGCTTCCCGTCTATGTTTACTTCCGTCGGGCTGGACGTGATGTCATAACTTTGCGCCTGGGTCTCCGAAGGTCATAGAGACTGCTGGGGACCATCTGTCCCTTGGAAATCTCTAGTCTCAACTTCCGGCACAGGTGTATTCCTTCTCTCTGATGAATGCTCTCCTTGCCCGGCCGGTCAGTTTAGGTGGACGGCCATGTCTTGGTAGGTTTGCAGTTGTGCCATACTCTTTCTATTTTCGGATGATGGATTGAGCAGAGCTCCGTGAGATGTTCAAAGCTTGGGATATTTTTTTTTATAACTTAACCCTGCTTTAAATGTCTCCACAACTTTATCCCTGACCTGTCTGGTGTGTTCCTTGGCCTTCATGATGCGGTTTGTTCACTAAGGTTCTCTAACAAACCTCTGAGGGCTTCACAGAGCAGCTGTATTTATACTGAGATTAAATTACACACAGGTGGACTACTAATTAGGTGACTTCTGAAGGCAATTGGCTTCACTACATTTTAGTTAGGGGTATCAGAGTAAAAGGGGGCTGAATACAAATAATGCATGTCACACTTTTCACATATTTTATAAAAAAAAAAAATGAAAACCATTTATCATTTTTCTTCCACTTCACAATTATGTGCCACTTTGTAAAAAGTAAAAGCCCTATATTTATCCCATAGTTTGTAGACTCTATAACTTTTGTGCAAATCTATTAATATACGCTTATTGGGATATTTTTTTACCAAAAAGGAGGTAGAATTTTATTTTTAGGGGGGCTGATATGCATTATAGCAAAAAAAAAAAATGGCCTGGTCATTAAGGGGGTAAAACCTTTCGGGGCTGAAAAGGTTAAAGGAACAGGATATTTTTTTTTTTTTTTTTTTATTAATAGGACAATAAACGCTTTAAAGTCTTTTGACAATATAGTGTACGTCCTAAAGATTATAGATACCCTTCAATTTTAGGAACAACTGTACAGCCACATGAAGGTTGTATGGGTAAAAAGAGACCAACAGGAAGAAATCACAGGAATGCAGAACTGCAGGTGACATTAGGGTTGCCACCTGTCCGGGATTCACCCAGACAGTTTGGGTTTGGTATCATGCGTCCGGGTTTCAGACTGCCTGAAACCCGGACACATTATTCAGACTGGACTATGGCTTCCCAGCAGGGTTGCTGGCTGCAGTTGCCCAAGCTGAGAGTGTCTCTTACACTCTCTTTCACACTGCCCAATGCCAACACTAACAACCCCCCAAATACACACACAGACGGGAGAGGAGAGAGAGCTCCATCTGCACCTCTTCCCTCTGCCCCTACCCCTCTGTGTCTGCCCACACTCCAATCCACAGCGCAGTGCCTCAGAAAAGTAAAGTGTGGGCTGTAAACTTAAAGTCAGATACATCTGGATGAGAGGTGCTGACTGCCAAGGGGTAAGTGAGCTCACCATCCATCCCTGTCTGTGACTGAAGTCTCCCCCCTTCTCTCTCCTGCCTCTGAGAGAGTACACTAAAGTAAATCAGGGTTCTCAGAGCACCCCTTACATCAGAGTACCCCTTTACACCAGAAGCCACAGTGTTCTCCCCTATGTTGGAGTCCTCTCCGTACATCAGAGTTCTCTGTGTTCCCCGTTAAATCAGGGTTCCCAGAGCATCCCTTATGTTGGAGTCCCCAGAGATCTGCCTTACATCAGAGTCTGCAGAATCCCCTCTTACAGTGAAAGGGAACTATTCAAGTTCTGATGTAAAAGGGGAACTGTGGACTCTGATGTAAAGGGGGACTCTTGTTATTAACTTCATATGATTAGAAATGTTATTTAATAGCAAAATATATGTATAGTTTATACAACAACAAAAAAATTGCTGTGCGCCGCTAAAGTGTTCGGGTTTGACTTGAAGAAAAGGTGGCAACCCTAGGTGACATGCAGAAACATGGTGGCAACACAGGCTGACTCCCTTCCTAATTTCAGCTTTCACTTGCATTCTTACTGCTTATGTTTGTGTTGGCAGGACTGTCCTCGACTGACTGGAATAACATTGATGATACAATATCCTGCATTAAATGCTGACTGCTTCCTGGTACACGTGTGAGAGATTTACTCAGCTGTTAAAGGGGACTGATCATAAAAGCACGAGCCTGCAGGAACATATTTAGTGCGCAGTGTGTTGATGCCATCCTCTGTCTAGCAGAAGCCCCATGGCAGGACACCATTTTGATTGCTTTTCGAGTACAAAAAAATCACGTGCAATCTATAAAAAATAAAAATAAAGGAAGAAGGTTTTGGCTTTCCATACAATTTAATTAATTCCAAAAGAAAATCTATACACCGCCCATCAAATCTCGCTCAACCTAAAAAAAAAAAAAAAAACTGCTCTCATAAAGATTACTTTGAACCTCCTGAAGCTGTGCTTTGCCCTTGCTAAGGGATCCTTGCCCTAGCAGACCTAAACCTGAAGAAGATCAACTATAGAAATTTGTGCTTCCCTCTATGCTCCTTAACCTCATGCCGCCCTAAAGACGGTGAACTTTAAAACGCACAGACTGCAAATATGGGCCCATGGACAGCAAGGGATCTGTCCTGAACGAAGCGCTTCTGGCACAGGGACCGCACTTTTATAGACGGCTCCTGATCATGTGACCACTGTGACAACCATTCACATTGGTCACATGCTCGAGCAGACCTTCCTGCCCCCACCCAGCTCATAGACTCAGTTAAAGGGATGCTACGGCTGGTCAGGAAGTGGTTAAAGTGTATAAATAACCCAAACAAAGGAAGAATTCAAACCCTTGTATCATTATTTTTGCTACCCGTGTTCTATTGGGTAGCATTTGCATCATCCGACAGGGTTTTCAGTTAAAATAAGAACTTTGAATAGACTTGCGTATCGCCCTCCAGCTAGGTGCTAGTGCATATTGTTGTTAGAGTAAGTAAATTGGCCTGGTCAGGGCCGTCTTTGATATTGATTGGACCCTGGGCAAACATTTTCTTCCCCCCCCCCCCAATATCAGTTTACTGCAGAAGATCAGGCAGCTATTGCGATTGGTTGCTAGAGGTTACAGTATATCATTACCGCTGACTGATTAGTTGCTAGAGGTTACAGCACATCATTTCTGCTTGCTAAATGGTTGATAGAGGTTACTGTACCACATTACTGCTCACTGGTTTCTAGCGGTTACTACAAGCCAGCCATTCTTGGTCACCGATTGGTTGATAAAGATTAAAAGCAGATCATTAATGTTCACGGATTGGTTGCTAGAGGTTACTGCACTTTATTATCTCTGCATCGAATTGTGGGTGTGGCCAAACTTCACCAACATTGAGGCATTGTAACATACTAGGACAGTGATGGTGAACCTTGGCACCCCAGATGTTTTGGAACTACATTTCCCATGATGCTCCATTACACTGCAGAGTGCATGAGCATCATGGGAAATGTAGTTTCAAAACATCTGGGGTGCCAAGGTTCGCCATCACTGTACTAGGAGTTCAGGAGTGAACTATATACAGAAGAGTGTGCTACATACAGAGTGCAGGGTAGAGGGGTTGAGGGGTGCGCTACGTGCAGAGTGCAGGATTGAAGGGTGCGCTACATGTTCATAATACAAAAATAGCGCTCCTCTTCCAGATTACAGTAGCGAGCAGGCAGAGTGATCAGCGCCAGAGGCGGCGCAACTCCGACAGGCGGCGGACATCTGTTTGCCCCCCCCCCCCCCAACAATGACTGGGCCCAGGGCAGCTGCCCCATTTTCCCCACTGTACAGATGGCCCTGGCTGAGAGCCAGGGTGGGTTGAATCTGCATCAGGGCTGAGGGACTCAGGGAGGCTGGATGACACATCAAGCAGCACCTCTGGTAACTCCCATTGCTCTCCGGAACCTTGGAAAAGCTTTCAGGAGGTGGAGGGTGCAGTATAGGAGGAGCTGCTTGGAGTATTGATGAGGGCCCCAGCCAACCCAGAAAAGTTATCTGGAAGGTGGCGGACACCTCTTACACACTCATGAGTCATGCCAGCAGGGGCAGTCGGGTGAAAGATGGAGTGCTGAGGAGGCTGTCAGTGACCCTCGAGGGTGCTCCCTAGTCTGGGTGGTGGGGTGACTTTGAGCCTGGGGCTTGGGTGCTAGAGGGACCCTCTACAAACACATGGAGGAAATCCATCCTGGAGGCACGGCAGCAAGGAGAGGACAGCAGGAGCAGATCAGTATGTCCATGAGATCTCCTGAGTCAGCTGGATGGGCTGGTGAGTGAACAGTGCCCAGGGCAGCTGAAGCCAATCCGGGTGGCAGTGGCTGAAGAGGTGGTGCTGGGATCAGTAGCCACAGGGATGTGAAGCTGGACACTGACTTTTTGTTCCACAACAAAGGTCCCTGCTAGTAATGGGCTATTGCGTCTATTGCCAACTGGTGTTCTGCAAGCAAGTTAGTGCTGGAGGACGAGAAGGAGTGTATATAGGAAGAGTTTTCTGAAGTCAAGTGTGCATCCCATAATACACCTTCCCACCATCCAAGTTTTATCCCCTCAAAATAAAAAAACGCTGGATTGTTTCATAACTCAAGTGTGCCTGTGGAAATTGGGTGTTCCTGGCTGTGCAGGGTGGGGGATCCCATTTTACTTGGGGCTCCTTAGGGGCTGCGCTACACTCACAATAGGGCTTTCCTGTGTGAATATATGTAGGGAAGCTATTTGCTGGGCCAGGAGAGTTACTAACCAGAATCTAGAAATTTTATTGCTCACGCAAATGCCACTAGCTAGCAAATTTAACCACCTTGCGACCGCCGGCTGTCAAATGACGGCCAGGCGGCGCAGCTCTCAGCGCGGGAAGGCGTCATATGACGTCCTCCCCTTCAGTGCACTCCAGGGAGCGCGCGCTGTCCGCTGGGCACCCGCGATTGCCCGGTAACACAGCAGGACTGTGGATCTGTGTGTGTAAACACACAGATAAACAGTCCTGTCAGAGGAGAGGAGCCGATGGTGTGTTCTCTGTACAGAGAAACACCAATCGGTCTCCTCCCCTTGTGAGTCCCCTCCCCCTACAGTAAGAATCACTCCCAGGGAACATAATTAACCCCTCCCCGCCCCCTAGTGGTTAACCCCCTCACTGCCAGTGTCATTTATACAGGAATGCATTTAAATAGCATTGATTGCTGTATAAATGACAATGGTGCCAAAAATGTCTGATGTGTCCGCCATAATGTCACAGTCACAATAAAAAAATCGCAGCTCGCCGCCATTACTAGTAAAAAAAATATTATTAATAAAAATGCTATAAAACTATCCCCTATTTTGTAAACGCTATAACTTTTGCGCAAACTAATCAATAATTGCTAATTGCGATTTTTTTTTACCAAAACTACGTAGAAGAATACGTTTCGGCCTAAACTGAGGAAAAAAAAATGTTTTTTTTTTATATATTTTTTTGGGGATATTTAGTATAGCAAAAAGTAAAAAATATTGTTTTTTTTTAAATTTGTCGCTCTTCTTTTGTTTATTGCGCAAAAAATAAAAAAAACGCAGAGGTGATCAAATACCACCAAAAGAAAGCTCTATTTGTGGGGAAAAAATGTTAACAATTTCATTTGGGTACAGTGCTGTATGACTACGCAATTGTCATGCAAAGTGCGACAGCTGAAAAATGGCTTGGTCAGGAAGGGGGTGAAAATGCACTGTACTGAGGTGGTTAAACTCATCATTTGGCCTGGTGCTCCTTCCATTGGTGCATGTTATTTCTGTGTACAGGAAGAGGTAGGGACTGGCTCCTCCTGCAAGATCCCTGCCAAATCCTGCACACAGATCCTGCTCCTTGGCTGTGTGTTGCTACTACTGCAGCTAAGGGGAGACCAGAGGACGCCTAAACCTACTAAAAAAGTAGTCAGTCAATGAAGATTCCCAGCTTCCTGCTCAATTAGGTGAAATACGTTGAGGTGGAACGAGGACACAGACATCACTTCTGGGTTTTGGAACGGTGGTTCCGGCTATCGCAACAGCAGCATCTATGATGCTGGAAATCCTGAGTGCTCAGTGGGCACATGTTGATGCGAGTGTACATCTGAAGGGGGGGGGGGGGCAGTTTTATGGGTCAAAGGAATTTTCTATAGTAATAAAGATGAAACACGATGAGTACCTGTCTGTGGTCTGGAGATACTTGGAGTGCAGCTATGAGGCCAGAGCCTGGTGGAATATGGGGACAGAGGTGGTACATCCACATTAAAGCAATATTTAACCCTAAATTATGGAGTCATACATTTCTGGCGAGTGCATGGTGTGAAGGGAGTGCGAGTTACCATGAGTTGGTTTGGTGCACTGGATGGTTTGGAGCTTACTGGCACGTGCACAAGGAGGACTTGATTTACAGTGCCTTGAAAAAGTATTCATACCCCTTGCAATTTTCCACATTTTACAACCAAAAATGTAAATGTATTTTATTGGGATTTTATGTGATGGAGCAACACAAAGTGGCACACAATTGTGAAGTGGAAGGAAAATTATAAATGTTTTTTAAAATGTTTTACAAATAAATATCTGGAAAGTCAATACTTTGTAGAACCACCTTTCACTGCAAGTTTTTTGGGGATGTCTCTACCAGCTTTGTACACCTAGAAAGTGACATTTTTGCCCATTCTTCTTTGCAAAATAGCTCAAGATCTGTGAGATTGGATGGAGAACATCTGTGAACAGCAATTTTCAAGCCTTGCCACAGATTCTCAATTGGATTTATGTCTGGACTTTGACTGGGCCATTCGAACACATGAATATGCTTTGATCTAAACCATTCCATTGTAGCTCTGGCTGTATGTTTAGGGTCGTTGTCCTGCTGGAAGGTGAATCTCTGCCCCAGTCTCAAGTCTTATGCAGATTCAAACAGGTTTTCTTAAAAGATTGCCCTGTATTTGGCTCCATCCATCTTCCCATTAGCTCTGACCAGCTTCCCTATTCCTGCTAAAGAAAAGCATCCCCACAACACAATGCTACAACCACCATGTTTCACAGTGGGGATGGTGAGTTCAGGGTGATGTGCAGTGTTAGTTTTCCACAACACAGTTTTACTTTTAGGCAAAAAAGTAAAATTTTGGTCCAGAGTGCACCTTCTTCCATGTTTGCTGTGTCCTCCACGTGGCTTCTTGCAAAATGCAAATGGGACTTTTAATGGCCTTCTATCAACAATGACTTCCTTCTTACCACTTCTTGACTAATAGTTGTCCTGTGGACAGATTCTCCCACCTGAGCTGTGAATCTCTGCAGCTCCTCCAGAGTTACCATGGGCCTCTTGGCTGCTTCTCTGATGAATGCTCTCCTTGCCCGGCCTGTCAGTTTAGGTGGACGGCCATATCTTGGTAGGTTTTGCAGTTGTGCCATACTCTTTCCATTTTCGGATGATGGATTGAACAGTGCTCCATGAGATGTTAAAATTTGGGATTTTTTATTTTTATTTATTTATAACCTAACCCTGCTTTAAACGTCTCCACAACTTTATCCCTGACCTGTATGGTCCTGACCTTGGCCTTCACGATGCGGTTTGTTCACTAAGGTTCTCTAACAAACCACTGAGGGGTTTTACAGAACAGCTGTATTTATACTGAGATTAAATTACACAGGTGGACTCTATTTACTAATTAGGTGACTTCTGAAGGCAAATGGTTCCACTAGATTTTAGTTAGGGGTATCAGAGTAAAGGGGGCCGAATACAAATGCACGCCACACTTCTCATACATTTGTAACAAATTTTGAAAACAATTTATAATTTTCCTTCCAATTCCCAATTATGTGCCACTTTGTGTTGGTCTATCACATAAAATCCCAATAAAATACATTTACGTTTTTGGTTGCAACATGACAAAATGTGGAAAAAATCGAGGGGTGTGAAAACTTTTTCAAGGCACTGTATATTATTAGTCATCGTGTTACTTGCACAAGCACACTATAAAAATATCCTGTTTGTTTATTGGACTTTCTTGGTTTATATTGACTTTTGGATTATACAACAGGTTTATGCATAAATTATTTTGTACAGTACATGGATTGCATATAATTTGGCACAATTACAATACTTTGTTGGTTTAAAGTAAAATTTTCATAGTGCACCTTGGTACGTTTTTTTTTTTACACCAGCGTGAGGCTTATTGTTTTTTTCCTTCGTCAATGAAGCTAAGTGAATACCTACATTTTCAGGTTTAAGCCCTTTTTTTTTTGGTTTTGTTTTTTTAAAAAGGATACAGGATCACATAGTTGCACCGGATTTACTTCATCATGGCCCCAGCCGCAGTAAAGATCCAGTTTACACAATATAAATTCAACTTGGTGGATGTTGACCTTTAACCACTTCAGCCCCGGCCAATTTTACCCCCTTCCTTACCAGTGCACTTTTTGCGATTCGGCACTGCGTCGCTTTAACTGACAATTGCCCGGTCGTACGACGTTACATCCAAACAAAATTAACGTCCTTTTTTTCCCACAAATAGAGCTTTATTTTGGTGTTATTTGATCACCTATGCGGTTTTTATTTTTTGCGCTATAAACAAAAGAGCGAAAATTTTATAAAAAACAAAAAACACAATATTTTTTACTTTTTGCTATAATAAATATCCCATTTTTTTTTAAAAAAAACATTTTTTTTACTCAGTTTAGGCCGATACGTATTCTTCTACATATTTTTGGGAAAAAAAAAAAAAAAAAAAAAAAAAAAAAAAAAAAAAAAAAATCGCAATAAGCGTATACAGATTGGTTTGCGCAAAAGTTATAGCGTCTACAAAATAGGGGATAGATTTATTGCTTTTTTTTTTAACTAGTAATGGCGGCTATCTGCGATTTTTTTTCGTGACTGCGACATTGCGGCGGACACTTCGGACACATTTTTGGGACCATTCACATTTACACAGCGATTGTTGCTATAAAAGTGCTGCGATTACTGTGTAAATGTGACTGGCAGGGAAGGGGTTAACACTAGGGGGCGCTCCAGGGGTTAATATGTTCCCTATGTGAGTGATTCTAACTGTGGGGGGAGGGGACTCACAAGGGGAGGAGACCAATCAGTGTTCCTCGGTACTGGGAACACACCATCGGTCTCCTCTCCACTGACAGGACGTGGAGCTGTGTGTTTACACACACACACAGCTCCACGGTCCTGCCGTTTTCCCGGGCAATCGCGGGTGCCCGGCGGACATCGCGGCCGCCAGGCACGCGCACTGGGTCCCGAGCGACGTCGCGGGCGCGCGCGCCCCCTAGGGGAGGACGTCATATGTAGACATGTGCACAACAAAAAAATGTGTTTATTTTCGTTTCGTTTCCGTTGATTCGTAAATTCGTAAGTCGTCGGTGTTCGTAACGATTCATATTTTCGTAAGAGTCATTTTTTCGTTGATTCATTTTTCTGTTAGTTTAATTTTCGTTTATTCGAAATTCGGACGCATTCGTATTTTCGTAGATTTAGTTACATTCGTACTTTCGTTAGATTTATTCGTACTTTTGTAACATTGTTTTTGTAGATTCGTAATCGGAGCATAATTCATAATTTTATGTAATGTGTATGCCATTACATTTTAAGAGACACGGAAAATTACGAATCGGAAAAAAAAAAAAAAAAAAAAAGTTACGAATGTACGAATTTTTTCGTTCATTTTGATTTTCGTTGTTCCTGTTTTCGTTTTTTGGATTTTCTTCTTTCGTAGTTTCGTTGTTTCTAATTTGGTTATTTCTGATTTTTGTTTTTTTCGTATTCGTTCGATTCGAACGATTTGTTATTCGTTAAAATGTTTAGCGAATCGTCCGAAAAAAAAACGAAAAAAAAAAAAAAACTCAACAAATTGCACATGTCTAGTCACATGACGCACCACCCAGGATGGGAGATCCACCTTGTGGACGTCATATGACTATGGGTGGGTAGGGAAGTGGTTAAAAACAGAAAAGTCTCCTTAGAAATAAAAAAAAGTGATGGATGAGCACTATTTTTCCATTGCAGGTTTGGGTGAGAATGTTCCTTTTGTTATGTCTGAGATTACGTGGACTTTGCTGGCACAGATCATCAGCAGGACAGTACTAGCCGTGTCTTACACAGGAACAAAATAAGAGCAGGGTTATAGTAACCTGGGCCATGAGCACCGCACTCCAATTACATTACAGTGACTCCAAATTATAAAGGCTCCATATGTAGCCCAGAACAATGGAACTAGTACTGCTCAAATGCTCCCCAAATCAGCATCAGTCGGATCAGCATGGGGATAGACTGGTGCAAGACAGACAGGATAAGGCTCGTCAGGGTCCAGTAGACCTCAAAAAAAAAAATGGCGGCTGTCTGCACACAAACTTGGAGCCCCTGTTGCATGAGTGTGAGTGAATGACGACTTCGGCTCCGGTTCTCCACCTGTAGAGAACTGCTCAGATGCGTTTTGCCCTTTCTTGGGCTTGAAGTAGAACCATAGGCAAAACCTTTCTATCCCCCACTTTGGATAGAGTGAGGGAGGATTAGAACTCCTGTAAGGTTTATTTTTGCCATCTTTGTCCCATTGGGGAGCTTTGCCTTCACCTCCTAACAGCTAAAAAACAGGAAGAGAGAGGAAATCCCTGCTAATCAAAGTAATCTCTAGACTCCCAGATCGACCTGAATTAGTGTACCCATTGGAAGATTTCCTATTACTTTTCTGGGGAAAACTCACAAATGTCCTCTTTTATTTTCACTTATAATGATAAACCAGGACAAAATGGGGTGAATCTCATTAATGGGGGCACAGACAGCAATAGAAACTGACAGGTGATTAGGTTTTTTGACCTCTGTATTGAAATATTTTGGCAAATAAAGAATTTCCAAAAAAAAAACACAACTGACAGGTGTTCTAATCCCTCTCCCCTCTAGCCAAAACTAAAATATGCCTTTAGTTATACTTTATTCCTAAACCCATTCCATTCACAATCATGCAACAGGGAGTTTATGTCTGTGTGCAGGGGGGGTTTGTATTGTAGGGGGGGGGGGTCTGTATTGTAGGTGGGTCTGTGTAACATGCAGGGGGTCCAGAGCTGTTAGGGGGGGGGGGGGTGTAACATACAGGTGTCCAGAGGTGCAGGGTGCTGTGTAATGTAAAGGGGTCTAGAGGTGCAGGGTGCTGTGTAATGTAAAGGGGTCCAGAGGTGCAAGGGCTGTGTAATTTAAAGTGGCCCAGAGGTGCAGGGTGCTGTGTAATGTAAAGGGGTCCAGAGGTGCAGGGGGGGGGTGTAATGTACACAGTAGTGACAAAGAGGTATGCAGGGAGCACAGTGGGGTGTTTTTATGTTTTAAGGTGGGGGGGTGCCAGATATAGGATCCGCCCCGGGTGCCAAATGCACTAGGTACGCCCCTGGCTCAGTGATGTCTATCCATCTGGGAATTTATAATGTCAAACATTGATCTATTACATTATGTAGTGTCCATATGCACGGTATAAAAACCAGGGCTTTTTTCCCCCTCGGAGAAGAGGTGCAGGAAACTCCCCCTTTCTGAGTCATGCCTTTTCTCTGCCTCTACCCACTTCCGAGCACCCTCTAACTACCTACCATTACTGCCCTTTTAGAGAATACAGAACCAAGTAAAATGTTGTGGTGATAAATAATTTGTATGGAATTTGATAACAAGAAAAGCAGTAAAATAAGTTCCCTGTAGCCAGTAACAATAGATCCCAACATTAACAATCTGCCACCCAAAACAAAATCCCCCAGCAGCAACAACAGAGCTCCTTACAGCCAGCATCAATAGACTCTCCAGCAACAATAGTCCTCTCCCTCAACAGTAGATCTCTCCCAGCCATAACTGACCCCTCAGCGACATAAGACCCACCCCCAGCAACAATAGGTCCCCCACCAGTAAGAATAGACCCCCCCAGCAAAAAAAGATCCCCTCCAGGTAGAATAGATCCGTAGCAGCCAGCATCAATAGACCCTGCAGCACACCCCAGCCCCCCTTACCATTACATACAGTCAGTGCTGGAGGTGCCGGAACTGCTTTTCCCTGAAAGAAATCCCTGATAAAAACAGTTGCTGAGTATTATACTCATAGTAAAGAGCAAGAGAAGTTGCACTGGGCATGCCCACACATGCAGAACAGATACTGAGAACGAACCCCTTTTTCTTATTGACCTCATATCTCACTGTAAAGAGGAACAATCATGCCATATTCCTATTACAAGGGATGTTTACAGGAATAAAAGTGATAAGTGCCCCTGTCCCCGTTTGCTCACTCGCAGAAGCATACGCAAGTCCCACCCACATATGAAAACAGTGTTCAAACCACACACGTGAGGTATCGCCGTAAACGTTAGAGCGAGAGCAATAATTCTAGCTCTAGACCTCCTCTGTAACCAGTAAAAAATAAAATTAAAGCATCGCCTATGGGGATTTTTAAAGGTACCGAATTTGGCGCCCAAAAAACACATTTGAAATATTGCTGCGCAAATACCGCGCAAGATTATATATATATATATATATATATATATATATATATATATATATATATATATATATATATATATATATATATATATATATATATATATATATATATATATATATATATATATATAAAATGTTCGGGGTTCTATGTAATTTTCTAGCAAAAAAAGTTATGATTTTTACATGTAGGAGAGAAATGTCAGAATTGGCTTGGGTGGCAAGTGGTTAATCATTTAGACTATTCAGCATGAGGCTGTATATTTTGCAGTATTAAAATTTTGGTAAACTCATTCAATGAATCCAAGCTCTGCAAGCTGGGATAATATGCACTGCATTGATGCATTCACAGTAACCATGAGATAAAACAAAGTTCAGGAATATTCCTTTATCCCATTGTTGTGCAAATCTATGTACACTCCAAACTGTATGAATGAATCGGTTCTGTTATCGCCGTTTTACTAACCTGACAGATTATTATTCTAAATAGGAAACCTTAATTTTGTTTGCAAACATTAAAGATTCTAACTACCAGTAAGAATAAGTCCTTACATTTAAAGAGCACCTGTCATTTCAGATCCATCATGGCAGCGCCCGTTAGCAGGCATCCAGTCACCTGCTGCTGCCACGTCCCTCACCTTGTTGTGTCACCAGCCGCCCCTTTAAAGTGAATGGGACTGTCGGTGAGTCAACAGCGGGTCAGAGATGACAGTTGCTCTTTAAAAATTATGATTTAAATCAAATTATATATATATATATATATATAACTAAAATTCTGCTTTAAAAACTACATCAATACAGCCAAAGAGAGAAGTGCAGATATTGTTATGTCTTTCTTAGGAGACCCGTGAGAAATAAGTAAAATCTTGAACATACATTAGGGTGAGAGATGCAAGAAATGTGAGATGTTCACATGTACTGTAGTGTATCAGAAATTAATCATTACCTGGATCTTTGAGCTTTAACAATTTACCAAACGAATACTGTGGGGAAAAATGAGTTAACCGCAAAGCAAGGTGTGTTGCATATGAGAGCCTTTGTGTTCCTTATCCTAGAAGCCATCACTTTTTTTTTTTTTTTACTTGCACTATTGTTCAGCAAACAGGATAAAAACATTAAGATATAGAAAACTCTGGTTCACTAATTTAACCCCTTTACGCCGTAGTAACCCATAAGTGTGGCAGAAAAAATAAAATAAAATAAAAAATCAAGGCATTTGCGCTCAGCAAAAAGAGAGCTGCCGAAAATGGCTTTTGGTCCTGAGAAGACATTGGCGGTCAGCGGGACAAACTTCGGATCATGTGACCACTGTGACAACCAATCACATGTGGTGAAATGATTGCTGATCCTTCCAGCCTTCATGGGTGTTTTAGGCTTTTAGGCTCTGTTCACATTGCCACGAATTTGGGATCCGACTCGTGAGACTCCAAGTTGCGCGATATGTGAAATTCCATGTTAGTCAATGAGAGCTGCCTTAACCACTGCTTCCAGATCGCCCACCATACATATACTGAGGCATGGCGGCCCGACTGCACAAAACCACGTACCTGTACGCGATTTTGTGCACGCTGTGTAGGGGGCGCGCGCGCTGCCACAGCGACCCACCATTCCTTCACAGGAGAAAGGGAGCAGCGGTGTACCAATGTAAACAAGGCACACCGCTGATCTGTCAATGAGGAAAAGAGAGATCTTCTGTTTCAGCTAAGCTTAACCACTTCAGCCCTGGAAGAATTTTCCCCCTTCATGACCAGAGCACTTTTTGTGATTCGGCACTGCGTCACTTAAACTGACAATTGCGCGGTCATGTGACGTTGCACCCAAACAAAATTGACATCTTTTTTCCCCCCCACAAAAACTTAATGTTTTTTACTTTTTGCTATAATAAATATCCCCCAAAAATATATATAAAAAAACGTTTTTTTTTTTCTCTCAGTTTAGGCCAATATGTATTCTTCTACACATTTTGGGTAAAAAAACCAAAAAAAAAAAAAAAAAAAAGTAAAAAATGTCACTGGCAGGGAAGGGGTTAACAATACGGGGCGATCAAGGGGTTGTGTTCCCTAGTGTGTGTTCTAACTAGGGGTGCAACGGATCAAAAAAAACTCACGGATCGGATCGATCCTCGGATCAGGAGTCACGGATCGGATAATTTTTCGGATCAGCAAATAAATTATTAAATTTGCAAAAACCTGTGAAAATTCCGCCACCATATAGTCCCCACTGTAATATCCACGTCATCCCCCCCACTGTAATATACATCTCCCCCACTGTAATATCCACGTCATCCCCCCACTGTAATATACATCTCCCCCACTGTAATATCCACGTCATCCCCCCACTGTAATATACATCTCCCCCACTGTAATATCCACGTCATCCCCCCACTGTAATATCCACGTCATCCCCCCACTGTAATATCCACGTCATCTCCCCCACTGTAATATTGGCTGGGTATCGCAGAGTATTGGCTGGGTAATGCAGAGTATTGGCTGGGTAATGCAGAGTATCGCAGAGTATTGGCTGGGTAATGCAGAGTATCGCAGAGTATTGGCTGGGTAATGCAGAGTATCGCAGAGTATTGGCTGGGTAATGCAGAGTATCGCAGAGTATTGGCTGGGTAATGCAGAGTATATGCTGGGTAATGCAGGGTATTGGCTGGGTAATGCAAAGTTTGTTTACAAGTGATCGCTCCGACGGAGCGATCACATTGTAAACAGTGGCCGGGTGTACCAAGATGGCCGCCGACGCTCCGGAGCTAGGCCGAAGCCGCGGCCTTTCCTAAGGCCGAGGCCGCGGAGCGCTCCGCGGATCGCGGGGTGTGCCGATCCGAACAGGGTGACCCGTTCGGATCACGGATCGGCGACGATCCGTTGCACCCCTAGTTCTAACTGAAGGGGGAGGGGACTGTGTAGGGGAGATGACAGATCGCTGTTCATACTCTGAACAGACGGTCTGTTTGTTCTCCCCTCAGAGAACCGGAAACTGTGTGTACACACACACACACACACACACACACACACACACACGGTTCTCTGTGCCCCAAGCGATCGTGACCGCCGGGCACTCGCATCGGCTCAGTGGGCGAGCAGGGGGCCAAAAAAAAAAGGAAGCGATGCAAGATAACGGCGATTTGCGCAGCCGAACCATGTTGCCACAGTACAACTGCGGCGACTGGTGGGCAAGCGGTTAAACAGAATCTCCGTTTTCCAGTGTGACACCGCCCCCCCCCCCGCCACTCCACAGTTGGAACCCAACACAGTAAGTACATCCCTATGACACATTTAACCATTTGATCGCCACTGGTGTTAACTAACCCCTTCCCTGCCAGGGTCATTTATACAGGGATCAGTGCATTTTTTTTTTTTTTAAGCACTGATCACTATAATGGTGTCACTTAAAGTCAGATTTGTCCACCCCAATGTTGCAGTCCCGCAAAAAAATAAAAAAAAATAAAAAATAAAATCACTGATTGCCGCCATTACTAGTAAAAATGCCATAAATCTATCCCATAGTTTGTAGACACGATAACTTTTGCGCAAACCAATCAATAAACGCTTATTGGGATTTTTTTTTACCAAAAATATGTAGCACACACAGATCCACGGTCCTGCTGTGTTACCGGGCATCGCGGGTGCCTGGCGGACATTGCGGCCGCCTGGCACGCGCACCGAGTCCATAGTAACACCCCCTGGTGGGCCGAAAAGGCGGGGGCGTCATATGACGCCCTCCAGCCACGAGAGCTGCGCCGCCTGGCCTTCAATAGACAGCCGGCGGTCAGCAAGCAGTTAAACACAAATATAGCTTTCTTTTGGTGGTATTTGTTCACCACTGCGTAATATATATATTTTTTTTACTTTCCACTATAAAACATATCCAATAAAAAATAAATAAAAATCTCTTCATAAATTTAGGCCAAAATGTATTCTGCTACA
This sequence comes from Lithobates sylvaticus, assembly GCA_028564925.1. NCBI lineage: Eukaryota > Metazoa > Chordata > Amphibia > Anura > Ranidae > Lithobates > Lithobates sylvaticus. Next base: position 60,629,305 of record CM053038.1, read on the forward strand.
CGTTTTTGATAAAAAAAAAAAAAAAAAAAAAATCCCAATAAGCCCTCTTTTACATTGAATGTGGCTTTGAAATTGTGCAACTTCATCTGAAACGGCGCGATTTCAAAGCCGCATGTCAGTGTGACTTCAGGTGCGACTTGGAAGACATCTGGGCGGCTTAGTGCTCAGATGTCTATGCAAGTGGCATCCAAAATTGGCAAAAGTAGTGCAGGAACTACTTTTTCAAATTGACGCGGCACCGCAAAGTCAACAGCGCACTGATTTGAACAGTGCCATTGTCGACAATAGTGTGCAACTTGTCCTACGGTTTGTCAAATCGGAGGACAAGTCACTCCGGTGTGAATGGGGGCTAAGTGTAGATTAATTGATTTGCTTGAAAGTTACAGCATCTACAAACTATAATATATATACTGGAATTTTTTTTTTTTTGAGTGCTTAAAGTGGAACTTCCCCTTTTGGGTGGAGCTCTGCTTTAACTGCAACTGACATCTCCAGTGGCACTAACACAGTCATTAGTGCTAATATACACTGTACTAATGACACTGGCTGAAAAGGGGTTAACATTTAGGGGCGAGCAAGGGGTTAAATTGTAAAGTCTAATTTTTCACTTGAAGCACAATTGAGGCAAGTGGTTAAAACTGGCAACAATTAAAGTGATTTTTTCCTATGAAAATAACAAACAAGGCTTTACAAACATGTTATACTCTGACCTGCTCTGTTGCAGTGGATTTGCACAGAGAAGCCCGGATCCTCCTCTTCTCGGGTCCCTGGCTGGAGCTCCTGGCCCCTCCCTTCTGGTGAATGCCCCCACAGCAAGCAGCTTGCTATGGGGGGCACCCGAGCCGAGCCACAGCTCCTTGTGTCCATTCAGACACTGAGCTGTGGCCCGGCCCCGCCCCCTTTCTCTCCTCATTGGCTGACTGACTTTGATTGACAGCAGTGGGTGCCAATGGCGCCGCTGTCTCGGCCAATCAGGAGGCGAGTCCCAGGCAGCTGAGGCAATCCTACAATATTGCTGGATAGAGATGGGGCTCAGCTAAGTATTGGGGGGTTGCTCTTTTTTTTTTTTTTTTTTTTTTAATGCATAGAATGCACCTTCTGCCTTTACAATCAGTTTAACTGTGTGCCTAACATTATGTAATGTGTGTGTATGGTTTCTACTGAGTGATGTGCCGATTTTTAGTCAGAGGGGAAAAAAAAACAGCACATTGCTGCTGAATGTAGAGAGCCCTGTGTTGTTTACCAACACAGATCTCTCTTCTGTCATTCACTCAGCTGATCAGTGGGTTCTGGCCATAAATCATTGGACCCTTTAAACGGTTAGTACTGTAGCGAACGACAGCACATCCGAGGCGCCCCCTACCTGGAAATATTGGATCACGTACATGTACCACTGCAGTGGGGCCTCCCTGCCGCAGTATGCTACTGCTTTGTGTATGTTCATTTTTATTCGGCATTAAATGGTGCCCAAGGTGACGACACTTTTTTGATGAGTTGATGTTGAATCAAGCGATGGACGCCCTCTGGTGTATTTATATTTACAGAGATCTCTTCAGTCTTCGAGGAGCTGCCACAACTGTGTTAACCCCTAGGGACTTTTTTTATTTTGGACTATCAACTTCCTGCCCATTATAAAACTGCATAGCTAAGCACTATTTTGCAGGTTCCTTTTCTTAAAGCCAAACCTTAACACTTTAGCGTCCTGGGACACCTTTGGGTGCCCCAAGGAGAGTAGTAATGCGGTGGGCATAGCGTGCTGCAGTGAACAGTGGGTGAGGCCAAATTGCTCTTGCCGACATCAATCGCCCTGCCCCCCGCAGTGATGCCGAACCTGCTGCCAGACAGCCACTTGCAGCTCCTGGACAGCAACAGATTTGTGTGCGACTGTCTTGGTTACTTGGGGAGCCACAGCCCAGTATGAATAATGTGTCCAGGTTTCAGTCCACCAAAAACCCGGACATACGATTCAAAACCCGGACTGTCCGCGTGAATCCCGGAAAGGGGAGCAACCCTAGCATTTATATAGGAAATATGGTAAACATGATGTGTCTCTGCTTTCTGGCAGCTATCTGGCTTCACAAGCAGCAGAGGAAGATCCCAACAGTATGCAATGACAAAAGAAGGGAGCTTTTTGTTGTGAGCGACAGCATGAAAACCCTGATATTACCACCACATTACCTTCCATGATGGTTTTCGCCCTGCTACTGTTATATAGATAAATATATTTACAGAAGTAAGAACAAAGAAACCTTAGGGAATGCTGCGGCGCTGGCGAGTTGTAGAAAGTTATCCCCCCCCCCCCCCAACTTTTCCTGGCGCTGTCAGAAGCCAGTTCCTGTACCCAGGGAGTTGCTGCTCCGTGACGTCATGCCGCTGAATGCCAACAGAGTTTGGTTACCTGCACTGTAACCGATACCGAGTGACTTCATGCCAGGATTCAGCCACGGGCTTCCAATGCCCTTTAAAAGCACCAGCCTTGATCCCGGCTGTGTGACTGAATGAGATGACAGTAAGGTTCGCCTGAGGGCACTTCCCTGACAATGTCAACACTACGAGCAAACACTGCATGAAAGTCTACTGGAAAGAACGCCACACACTGAGCTGGTGGAAATCAAAACCGTGAATCTCTCTAGACAAAAACTTTTTTTTTTTTTTGTTATAATTTAGGACAGCGTAAGGAATGGTTAGACCCTCTGTGAAGCTTTTATTGCTGGCTGTCCCCCCCCCCCCCCCCCCCCCCCCCATGGTGGAGATTTACACCAGATGACCATTGTTGCAGGGAAAGTGAAGAGAAAGTGTTGTCTTCAGAACAAAATAAATGGGGGAAATCTTCCAATGAGCACGGCTGTTTCGGGGATAATTGTTTAAGAAGGAAATTCTCTTGACTTTTTTGGAAATCTCCTAACATCCTGTTGCCTCTCTTGGACAGGAAGTGATGGAAAAAATTTGCAAACGCTAGAGAATGGAAAGAAGATTGACTGGCGGGGATTTTAACCCTTCCCTACACCATCAGAAATATAATAAAAAAAATAAAAAAATAAATGTAGTTTTGAATATACAGTACATAGACTTCAAATTGTACCAGTCACGTCAGAAATATGGAGGCTGCCTTTTCTGAACTGGCTTTAAAAAGTGGAAGTTGGGGCAAATTTTGCAAGGCTTTGTTCTGTATGCCATCTAGTAAGCACAAAGATTTATTAATTTTTTCCAGCCAGGACAATGGCGGTATTCCGTACCACCACTAACCCTGTGCTCACTGCTGTCACTTGTAAACACAGAAAATAGAGGAAGTTTTCTGCACTACTTGCTTCCTGTTCCCACTTCTGTGTTTACAGCAAGTGGCAGTGTGCTTCACCTGGCGACTTATGGAACCCTCCCTGCCCTGGATCATCTGTATGACAGCAGAGCAGGAGGAGGTCTGCCACACCAGCCTCATGGCAGTGGATCCTTCCGACTTGAGGACTACTGATGGATAGGTGAATAGCTGCTAGCAGCTCACAGCAGCCCTTCTCTCCACTGCTTTGTATTATGAAGGGGAATTTGCTGGTGGAGGGGAAGAGTTCTTCACAGGGGTGGGGGTAAAATTGAGGTAAGAGTTCTGTGCTTGGGGGGGGGGGGGGCTTCGAGGAGAGCTCTGTACTTGAAAGGGGGGTAAAGATGTACACTGGCCTGTGTGTTAACTAGTCCTGAGCCCTGCACAAAAACACACCTCTGACTGATACACATTCTTGAGTCCTGCGTGGTACGCACTCCCGAGCCACGCACTCCTGTGCGATGCACGCTCCCAAACCACGCACCCCTGTGCGATGCACGCTCCCGAGCCATGCATCATCATAAGCACTCCTGAGCCCTGCACAATACATACTCCCGAGTCCTGCACGATATGTACTCCAGAGCCCGTGAGATATGCATTCCTGAACCCTGCGCTATATGCATTCTTCAACCTTGCAACCTGTGCAATACACAGTTCTGGTCACACTTTGCTTCCCCCCCCCCCCCCCCCCCACTCCAACAGCAGGGTCATTCAAGCAGGAAGAAGAGCAAAGCCAGATGGCACAAGAACACATTTTGCAGCTAAAGCTGCTTTTATTTTTTTATCAAAGGCTGGACAATGGATCTTTTTCCTAACTGGAGATAGACAAAAAAAAAAAAAAAAAAACAGAATATATTAGTTCTTGGCATATGACACATGGCCTTTCACTGGGGAAGTGGATGAAGTTATAGGAATATAAGCATTCCATAGCACCATCTAGTGGCTGAAGACTGAATTTCCTCATCCTAGATCACTATCTACACTAGCCTATTTCAACCACAGTGCCCAGGTACCCTGGGGTGCCTTGGCAAAATGTTTGAAAATGTCCCAAAAATTGTTTACAAGCCAGAAGGTGGATGAAGCCTGCATTTTAAATTACACAAAGCCACAGGTTTTCACTGTGCACCATTACAGTCTTATGCATACCATTCTCCATCCCTTTCTCCCGACCACTGCTATATCAGCTATCCACAAGGCTTGGGCACTTTGAAAGATTAGTACTAATCTTTAACATAAAGTCAAATTATAATAAATATATATATATATATATATATATATATATATATATATATATATATATATCATAGTCTTAAGCGTGGTAATAAGTTTTACCTACCCTTTATGTTTTAGAAACCGCTGTGCTTTTAATTAGGATGCAATACTTCATCATAATTCATCATCAATAATTCAATATCTAAAACATGTGGTCAGTGTCCACATAAAATATTATTATTATACAGGATTTGTATAGCGCCAACAGTTTGAGCAGCGCTTAACAAAATGAAAGCAGACATTACAGTTAATTTACAATTTGGTACAAGAGGAATCAGAGGGCCCTGCTCGCTAGGGCTTACAATCTAGGATACTGTTGTATGTTTTTTTAATTATGTACAATACTGTGTAATTACTAAGGAGTTTCTGCCTTTCAAAGTCACATAGAGGAATCTTTTTTTGTAGTTCATTACAGTCTTCCATCCACTGGCATCTAAACCCACAAAAAAAAAAAAAAAAATATTCGCTCGTCATCATATATAATCATTGCCTGAAATACTGTTTGGAGGCACATACCTCTTTATAAAAACAAAAAAAAGGTGCCCCGTGGTTTGTGGTCCTCCATCGCCATCTTGTGGTTCAAACTGATGCCTACAGTCACTGCTTCTGAGGGCTGCAAAAAGATGTATGGATAGACATTAGATTTATTTTTTAAATCAAATAATCTTTTTATTCATTTTATTTTTATATATATATATATATATATATATATATATATATATATATATATATATATATATATATATATATATATATATATATATATATATATATATATATATATATATATATATATATATATATATATATATATATATATATATATATATATATATATATATACACACACACACATACACACACACACACACACACACACACACACACACACACACACACACGGAAAAAAAACACAGTAAGAGACAAAAACATACAACCCCAGCCCGTATTAAGAAGGAGGGGATAAAAAAAAAAAAATATATATATATATATATATAAAAAAATTTAAAAAAAAACACCCCTGGCACCCATGCTCCCACCCCTTCTCCCCCCCGTTACTCATACATTGATCCTCTCTTGTCATACCTCCAAGGTATCAAACCACCTTTTCCATTATTTTTCAAATATTTCTACACAGCCTCTATGTAAGAAAGTATACTTTTCCTTCATTAAGGTTTCCCTTACTTGTATTTTCCATTCTGCTACAGTAGGTGGATATGGTGATAACCATTTTAGTGCTACGAGTTTACTTCCATTTATTGAAACAATATATTCTGCTGGAACATATCAGAGAGACATCAGATCTTGACTGAATAAGATCCCCTGTATTTCTTGTTATACTCATTCCTTACACAAGAAGCAGAATGGTTATGGTATGGTTGGTGTTCTAGTAAATAAAAGTGCATTTTACAAATTATAAACCTATACTAATACTGTATATGGCAAAATGTAGCACAGTAAAGTCTTCCTAAAGCAGAACTACACTGTACCGAATCACCACAAAACAAAATCGCTATTTAATTCAATTTTAACCACTTAAGGACCGGAAGGATTTGCCCCCCTTAATGATCAGGTCATTTTTTGCAGTTACGGCACTGCGTCGCTTTAACTGACAATTGCGCGGTTGTGCAATGCTATACCCAAATAAAATTGACTCCCCCCCACACACAAATACAGCTTTCTTTTGGTGGTATTTGATCATCTCTGCAGTTTTTATTTTTTGGACCATAAACAAAAAAAAAAAATAAAAAAAAAAAATAATAAAAAAAAGCAACAATTTGGGAAAAAAAATATTTTGTTATAATACATATAAAAATAAAAGCAACTGGCGTATATTGATTGGTTTGCGCAAAAGTTATCATGTTTACAAACAATGCGATCAATTTTGGGACTTTATTTTATTATTGCTTTTAGGGTCAGTTCACACCATAGAAACGCAGTCCGGACGGGTTCCAGGTGCTTTTCTGCATGCGCGTTTTTGATGTGTTCCAGTGTGTTTTTGATGCAGTCGAGTGCTTTTTTTTCCCCCACGTTTTTTATGCGTTTTACAGCGTTCCAGTACAGTCCAGTGCAGAAAAAAATGCAGCATGTTCTACTTATTTTTCTGGAACTGGAACGCACTGGAACTGCAAGCACTGGAGTGAACTATGCCATTTGAAATCATATAACCTACTTTCCATACGTTTTTGATGGAGAAAAAAAAAGCACTGGACTGCATGTGGTGTGAACTGGCCCTTACTGGTAATGGCGGCGATCTGTGATTTTTTTAACGGGACTGCGACATTGCATTGAACAGTGCTATAAAAATGCACTGATCAATGTATAAATGACACTGGCAGGGGTTAACACTAGGGGGCGATCAAGGGGTTAAATGTGTTAACTGTAGGGGGGGGGGGGTGGGCTGCCTGGGACATGACAGATTGCTGTTCCCGATCACTGACGTCCTTTTTTCCCCCCACAAATAGAGCTTTCTTATGGTGGTATTTGATAATCTCTGCGTTTTTTATTTTTTTGCACTATAAACAAAAAAAAAAAAAAGGAAGCGACAATTTTGAAAAAAAAAAAAAAAAAAAAAGGCAATATTTTTTACTTTTTGCTATAATAAATATCCCCCAAAAAAAATGTAAAAACACATTTTTTTTTCCCTCAGTTTAGGCTGATATGTATTCTATATATTTTTGGTAAACAAAAAAAAATAAATAAAAAAAAAAAAAAAAATCGCAATAAGCGCATATTGATTGGTTTGGGCAAAAGTACTAAAAATGGAGTTACTTACCGGTAACGTCCTTTTCCGGGAGTCTTTCAGGACAGCACCATAGAGAGACCCTGGCTCCTCCCATCTCAGGAAACACTGCCTTAGATTTCAGGATTTAGACCCTACCGTCCCGCCGGCCCCTCAGTTCTTCAAGAGTACCTCCGGCCAGCTGGGGAGACACAAGAACACGTCATACTAACTTGCATATCTTACCTGACCGTCTCATGCGATGAACTCTACAGGAATGTCCAACAATTTGGGTGGGTATCAGTGCTGTCCTGAAAGACTCCCGGAAAAGGACGTTAGCGGTAAGTAACTCAATTTTTCCCTATACGTCTTTCAGGACAGCACCATAATAGAGAGGATAAGCGAGCACCTTACCTTAGGGTGGGACTACTGCCTGCAGAACTTTACACCCAAAGGCTTGGTCTTTTGCTGATAGCAGGTCCAACCTGTAGTGCCTCACGAACGTGTCAAAGCTGGACCACGTTGCAGCCCTACAGACCTGCTCTGGAGAAGCACAAGCCCACTCAGCTTGAGAAGTCGCCATTGCACTGGTGGAATGTGCCCTAATGCCTTCCGGGGGCTCTAGCCCCCCCCCCCCCCCCGAATACGTAAGCCTGACTGATGGCTAACCTAATCCATCTGGCTATTGTACGCCTAGAAGATTTTAGACACTTTTTTAGCCCCTAAAAAAAGAATCAGACTTCCTAGACTCTTTTGTACTCGCCAAGTACTGGAGGATGCACCTTCTAACATCCAATTTATGAAAAGTGCGTTCCTGTTCCCTCACAGGGTTTGCACAGAAGGTAGGCAAAATAATTTCTTGGCCTCTATGAAAACTAGAGGCCACTTTGAGCAAAAAGGCCGGATCGGTTCTAAAAACCACACGGTGCGGAAACACCTGAAAAAAAAGGTGCCCTAATTGAGAGGGCTTCGAGTTCACTCACTCTCCTTGCCTTAGTGATCGCCACCAAAAACACAGTTTTGAGGGTGATCAGCTTTAACGTACAAGCCTCCAACGGCTCAAAAGGTTCCCCGGTGAGGGCTTGTAAAACCAAAGAAAGGTCCCATACAGGGAAGGAGGAGACTCTTGCTGGTCTCTGCCTGCTCAGGGCTTTAAAAAACCTGGATACCCATGGATCCGATGCTAGTTGTTTCTCCAAAAAGACACTCAAAGCGGATACCTGTCCTTTCAGTGTGCTAACGGCCAACCCTTTGTCCGCCCCTGCCTGTAAAAACTCTAGTACCACTACAGAGCTGCGTGCATCAAAGGAACTTTCTGTGCACCAGCTATTGAAGCGCTTCCACACTTTCAGGTCGATAGCCTGCGTCTCCCTTTTCCTGCAACTTAGGAGAGTCGACACTAAACGATCTGAGAAACCCTTTCCTTTCAGCAATTCCTCCTCAGTAGCCAAGCTGCAAGGTTCCACCGCTCCACCTGAGGACAACAGATTGGACCCTGGGAAAGAAGATCCTCCTGAAATGGCAGAATCCATGGGGGTTCCACCTCTAGGCCCTTTAAGATGGAAAACCACAGCCCCGTGCCAATGAGGTGCAATCAGAATGAGAGTTGAGCTCTCCACCTGGAACTTTCTCAGTACATGAGGGGGGGGGGGTGAGGCATAGCACTTGGAGAACCCCCAGCTCTGAGCCAGAGCGTCCACTCCAAGTGCCCTTCCCATCTGCTCAGGGAGAAGAAGAGACGCGTCTTTCCGTTATCCCTTGAGGCAAATGAGGTCTATACAAGGCATCCCCCACTTCTGAGTAATTGCCTCGAAGATCTCCTGGTTCAAAACCCAGTCGCCTTCTCCTGCTGAGAAAATCCGCAACCTCGTTCTGATCCCCTTTTAGATGTACTGCCGAAAGGAACAGAATATTTGCCTCGGTCCACCTGAGAATAGTTTTTGTCAGGATCCACAGTGATCTGCTTTTGGTACCTCCCTGCCTGTTGACATAAGCCACCGCTGAAGAGTTGTCCGATCGGACTCTCACGTGCTGACCCTGGAGTTCCCTCTGAAAGGCTCTGAGTGCCAAGTCTATAGCTTTCAGTTCCCTCCAGTTTGAGGACTCCTTTGCTTCCTTCCTTAGCCAGGTGCCCTGAACCATCCGGGAATCTAGATGTGCTCCCTAACCTGTGCCGCTCGCATCGGTCGTGATAGTTTTGGATAGTGGAAGGACCCAATCCAGCCCCTGTGAAAGATTGGCCTCCTTTCTCCACCACCAGAGTGATCTTTTGACCTGACTTAGCACCGTTATCAGGGAGTCCAGAGAACTCTGACTGTGGTCCCAAATCCCCAGGATGAAAAGTTGTAAGGGGCAAAAATGCAGCCCTGCCCACTGTACTGCCGGGAGTGAGGATGTCAGTAACCCTAGAGATGACATAGCTTTCCTTACAGAGATCTGCTGGCTGCCGTGCAGAAACAACATCGCCCTGTCTACCTTCTGGATTTTTTCCACCGGACGGAAGACTTTCTGCTCTGTTGAATCCAACGTGTAGCCCAGGAAAATAACCTTTTGCGATGGGGTCAAGCTGGATTTTTCCAGGTTCAAGAGCCACCCTAGATTTTCCAGGATGTCCCTTGTTACCTGCAGATCCCGAGACAGCTGCTCCGGGGAAGAGGCAAATAGGAGCAGATCGTCTAAATATGCAACTATTGAGATGTCTCTGAGTGGCAAAAAGTCCAGAACCTCCACCATGACCTTGGTGAAGATACGGGGGGGAAGAGGATAGCCCGAAGGGGAGGGCCCTGAACTGTAAATGAAATATCCCTTCTGGGGTATTTACCGCCAACCTAAGGAACTTCTGGTACCCCTCTGCGATGGGAATGTGCAGATAGACTTGAAGGATGACTATCGATGCCATGAAGCAGTTCTGGGGAAGAAGTGCTTTCACCGAGTAGATCGAGTCCATTCAAAACCTCTTGTAGGTAACAGACATTCAAAGGCTTCAGGTTCAGGATAAGATTGAACTATCCCGACGGTTTGCGGACCACAAATATGTGGGAATAGAAGCCCCTGCCGGTCTCTTCTACTGGGACTCGTACTACTACCACCTCCCGTTTCTTCAACTCCTGTAGGGAGGAAAGAAGAGCTGAAGCCTTTTCTGCAAATTTTGGCAGCTCGGTGACCAGAAGCCTGAGTGGTGGGGGGTTTTGAAAACTCCAACCTGTATCCTCTTCTTATAATCCCCAAAATAAACTGGTTGGAGGTGATCATTTCCCACAGTGGGAGGAAGTACCCCAATCTTCCTCCCACCGTGGTTCCATCATTTGGTCTTTTTGGGCTGTTCAGGAAGGCAAAAAATAGCCCCCCCCACGCCCTTCTGCCCCCAAACTTTCTTCTGTTGCCACCGGAGGAAACACCACCTGAAATCTAAGGCAGTGTTTCCTGAGGTGGGAGGAGCCAGGGTCTCTCTATGGTGCTGTCCTGAAAGACGGATGGGGAAATAGGGGATAGTTTTATGGCATTTTTATTACAACTTTTTTTGTTATTAGTAATGGTGGCGATCTGCGATTTTTATCAGGACTGCGACATTATGGTGGACACATCAGACAATTTTGACACATTTTTGGGACCATTGTCATTTATACAGCGATCAGTGCTATAAAAATGCATGGATTACTGTAAAAATATGAACAGATGATCTGTCTCTTCTCCCCTCAGAGACCCGGAAACTGTTTACACACACAGATTACGTTTCTCCGTGTGCCACGAGCGATGCGAGTGCCCGGCGGTCGCGGGCCCCTAGTGGCCACAGGGTGAAGCGACGTTACATAACATTGTTTTGCCCAGCCGTGCCATTCTGCCGCAGTACAACTGCGGCGGCTGGTCGGCAAGTGGTTAAGGCGTAGCCTATGGAGAATTTTTAAGTACCGTAGTTTGTCGCCATTCCACAAGATGTTAGCCATCTATTTACTCAGCATAACATCTTTTATATTATACAAAACAAAAATTGTAGTTCATTAACCACTTGCCTACCGGCCACTTTAACCCCCTTCCTGCCCAGGCCAATTTTCAGCTTTCAGTGCTGTCACACTTTGAATGGCAAATGCGCGGTCATGCTACACTGGGTGTACCCATATTTTTTTTTCATTTTCTTCACACAAATAGAGCTTTCTTTTGGTGGCAATATTTTTTTTTTTTTGTAAAAAATTAAAAAAAACAGCAAAGAGAAAAAAAAAGACTGAAAATTTGGAAAAAAAACTTTTTTCTGTCAGTAAATCTTGAAAACAAGTAAATTATTCTCCTTCACTGATGAGGGGGCACTGATGGGCGCTGCTGGGGCTTTACTGTAATCAGGGCACCGATGATCAGCACCCTGATTACCTGTCCTGGTCCCCCGTGAGAAAATGCTGCTGATCGCCTCTCCTCGCCACGCACTCTGTCAGTGCGAGGCAAGGAGAGCCCATAAACTGCACTTACTTACTTACTGAATTTACATGTGACAGGCTGTGATTGGACACAGCCGACCGCATGAATAAAGAGCCACGTCATCGGGCGCGCGAGAGCGGTCATTCTGGGGTGCCGTCATATGATGTCGTCCCAGAACTAGAGCCGCACAGCTCTGCTGTCATTTGACGGCGGTGGGTGGGTGGAAAGTTGTTAAAGTGTAGTCTTTAAAAAAAAAATCGCTACGCAAATACCGTGTGACATAAAAAAATTGCAATGATCGTTATTTTATTCCCTAGGGTCTCTGATAAAAAAAATAACAAAAAAAGTAAATAAAAAAAAGAGATTGTATATGCTGCTATAAGTATTTTTTAACATTTTTAACAAAAATGTACAGAAAAAGACTGGTCCTCAAGTGGTTAAAATTTTAGCCAGGAGTTCAGACATCAATACTGTGTGCAAGTACCATAAGATCACACGAGTAATACTGCCACCTGCTGGAAAAATAACAGTATAGCCTGACATGTCTTGTTCTCGTTCTACACAAAGATTTTCATTGTGCCCATTGCTACATGTGACCGATTTAAAGGATAAATTCACCTTTACATAAAAAAAAAAAAAAAAAATAAAAAAAAGGGAGAACACTGTACACCTTCCCCTTCATCCCTGCAGTACTTACCTCCGTGGTTGATGAGCTGTCAGAGCCCAAGCAATCGGTGCAGCAGTCCAGGGATTTGAAATTCCTGCTCATCTCTATATATATATATATATATATATATATATATATATATATATATATATATATATATATATATATATATATATATATATATATATATATATATATATATATATATATATATATATATATATATATATATATATATATATTTTTTTTTTTTTTTTTCCCCAGACACCCTAAAGCAGGGGTGCCCAACCGCTGGCCCGCAGCGCTCTCCGATGTGGCCCGCCATGTCTTGCTCTGAGATGGTGGATCGGCAAACCCAGGCAAGGAATGTAAACATCCCTTGTAATAGAAAAAAATAGCATGACAGGACCTCTTAAATGTGAGATCTGGGGTCAAAAAGACCTCAAAATTTTACATTTTGACTTAAAAGCACTAAAAAAAAAAAAATGTAATTTTTATTTTATTTTTGCAAAAAAATAAAATAAAACAAAATTCCCCTTTAACCACTTTCAGACCGGACCAGTTTGCTGGCTTAAGACCAGGCCCCTTTTTGCGATTCGGCACTGCGTCGCTTTAACTGACAATTGCGCGGTCGTGCGACGTGGCTCCCAAACAATATCGACGTCCTTTTTTACCCACAAATAGAGCTTTCTTTTGGTGGTATTGAATTTTGAAAAAAAAAAAAACGCATTATTTTTTACTTTTTGCTATAATAAATATCCACCAAAAATATATAATAAAAAAAAAAAAAAAATTTCCCCTCAGTTTAGGCCGATACGTATTGTTCTACATGTTTTTGGTAAAAAAAAAAAAAAAATAATGCAATAAGCGATTATTGATTGGTTTGCGCACAAGTTATAGCGTTTACAAAATAGGGGATAGTTTTATAGCATTTTTTTTTTTACTAGTAATGGCGGCGATGAGCAATTTTTATTGTGACTGCGACATTATGGCGGACACATCGGACATTTTTGGGACCATTGTCATTTATACAGCAATCAGTGCTATTTAAATGCACTGATTCCTGTGTAAATGACACTGGCAGTGTAGGGGTTAACCAGGGGGTGGCAGTGTAGGGGTTAAGTGTTCCTAGGGGCGTGTTACTAACTGTGGGGGGCATGGCTGTGTTTTAGTGAACACTGATCTCTGCTCCAAACACAGGGAGCAGAGATCAGTGTCACTTGTTGCTAGGCAGAATGTGGAAATGCTGTTTACTTCCACATCTCCCCGTGAGACGATCGCAGGTATGCCTGCGGCGATCGAATCTGTGGGACCCGCGACCGGACTCATGGGGTCCCTACCGGCGGCACGCACGCAATGGCACGGCGGCATTCTTAAAATGTCCGTGCCATTCTGCCAACATACATCGCCGTGCGCCGGTCGGGAAGTGGTTAACCACTTGCCTACGGGGCACTTAAACCCCCCTCCTGCCCAGACCAATTTTCAGCTTTTGGTGCTCTCACACTTTGAATGACAATTACTCAGTCATGTAACACTGTACCCAAATGATTTTTTTGTCCTTGTTTCTCAAACAAATAGAGCTTTCTTTTGGTGGTATTTGATCATCTCTGGGTTTTTAATTTTTTGCGCTATAAATGACAAAAAGTTAGAAAAATTTGAAAAAAAAAAAAAAATACATAATTTCTTCTGTGATAAAATTTTGCAAATTATTAATTTTTCGTCATGAATTTTGGCCACCATTTATACTGCTACATATCTTTGGTAAAAATAACCCAAATTAGTGGATATTATCTGGTCGTTGTGAAAGTTAGAGAGTCTACATACTGTGGTGCAAATTATACAAAATTGATCACACCTGATGTACTGACGACCTCGCATTTCTTGCGACCCGAACAAGCCAGGAAAGTACAAATACCCCCCAAATGACCCCTTTTTGGGAAGTAGACATTCCAAGGTATTTAGTAAGATGCATGGTGAGGTTGTTGATGTTGTAATTTTTTCCCACAATTCTTGGCAAAATGAAATGTATTTATCACAAAATTGTTATTGTAATAGGTTATTTCTCTCACATGGCATGTGTATACCACAAATGACACCCTAATACATTCTGCTACTCTTGGTGAGTATTACGATACCACATGTGTGGGACATTTCCACAGCCTGGCCACATAGAGAGGCCCAACATGCAGGGAGCACCATCACATGTTCTAGGAGCATAAATTACACATCTAACTTGTTGACTACCTATTACACATTTGAAGGCCCTGGAGCACCAGGACAATGACACGTGACACTGACGTAGCACTGGTGACAGATGGCACAGATACGTGGCACTGATGGCACGTGACACTGATACCAGATGGCACTAATACAGGGCTCGAAAAACCCCGGTCGCATCTGCGACTAGAATTGGGGTCCTGGCGCGACACAGCTGCGGTATCCTGTCTGCCTGTGGACCCCGACCCCCGCTGTGCGATAGCATCGGGCCGCGACGGCCAGTAATTTAGGCCGCGGCTTTGTGGCCTTCTGAAGTCCTTATGTAATATGGCGCCATCTTGTGGCGGCCGTTGGTATTGCAACACCTCTAACAATGCTAATGCAAGGTTAACCAGACCAATTTTTAGCTTTTGGTGCTCTCACACTATGAATGACAATTACTCAGTCATGCAACACTGTACCCAAATTAATTTTCACACAAATAGAGCTTTCTTTTGGTGGTATTTAATCAACGCTGTGTTTTTTATTTTTTGTGCTATAAATCAAAAAATACAGTAAATTCGGTAAAAAAAAAAAAAAAAAAATTCTTTGTTTCTAGTAAAATGTATTGGCCAGTGTTTTTTTTTTTTTTATAATAGCTTTGAATAGCTTCTTTTTTAAAAGTAAAAAACTGTTAAATTTTTTTTTTTCCTTAATTATAATTATTTGTAATTTCCCTGCTTGATCCCTTTCACACGGGCTGTCTGATCAGGTTCGCCTGTCAGTTTTTCAGGCGGACCTGATCGGACCCTTAGCAGGGATATGGCGGAAATAAAAGCAGTCACATTCTTTAGTTAACCACTTCACGCCCACGCTATAGATGAAAGACGTCTACAGCGTGGACGCCAATTGCTGGGAGGGCATCCCTGGACGCCCTCCTGTTTACTTCCCCTCTGCGCACTGCCGCAAGCGCGCACCGGGGAAGTTCTGTGTTGGCCGTGTCCCTTGGACACAGCCAATCACAGATCGTGCTAAATGGCCAATCACAGCGGCCATTTAGCACTAGACCGGCTTGTCCAACGAGAGGTGATCTCATATGTAAACATATGAGTTCATCCCTCATCACACAGACAGCGTGCGAGGAGGGAGAGCTCCTGTGCTGCAGCTGCAGCGTCAGTGAAACGTGAGTGAACAGTGAAACACACACAACACACATGCCCACCTGTCCCCAGTGCCACCTGTCAGTCGTTGTCGTCTTAAAAAAAAAAAAAAAACCTGGCTCCTAACTTCTTTAGCTGGCTCCTAGACTCCATTCAAATTTGTCAAGCCCTGCACTAATATGTGGCACTGATGACACGCGACACTGACAGGTGGCACTGGGGACAGATGGCACTGATGACAGATGGTACGTGGCAATGGAGACAGGTGGGCATGTGTATTGTGTGTGTTTCACTGTGTTAGTGTGGCACTGTGTTTTCACTTACATTTCACTGATGCTGCAGCTGCATCACGGAAGCTCTCCCTCCTCACACGCGGTCTCTGTGTGAGGAGGGAGAGCCAGCAATGAGAGATGATCTCATATGTTTACATCTCATTGGACACGCCGATGGAGTGCTAAATGGCCGCTGTGATTGGCCATTTATCACGATCTGTGATTGGCTGTGTCCAAGGGACACGGCCAACACAGAACCTCCCCAATGTGCGCCCGCGGCAGCGCACAGAAGGGAAGTAAACAGAAGGACGTCCAGGGACACCCTCCCGGCAATAGGCGTCCGCGCTGTAGACGTCTTTCGTCTATAGTGCGGGCGCAAAGTGGTTAAGACCATTTAAACGTCAAATCCGCTAACTAATGTTATGGAGCTGAGCAGGGGCCATCTTTCCCTCACTTGGCATCCAGACTCAGGGGAATGACACGGTAGTCTCCGCCGCTACCGGCAGGTCGGGTAAGCAACGGAGACAACTGGAGTGCGGAAAAGGGGGCCCCCCCCAATAAAAAAGTGATCTCGCTGGCGAATCTGTCGCAGAGACCACTTTTTATTTTAAAGAGAACTGCTCGCAGTTTCTGAAAATACCGGGGTTATATCATCCATAACCCCATTACCGTTTTCTTCAGCTGGTGGCTGGCTTTCTCATGAGCGGCGGAACTTAATGTTTTCGCTGGGGGAAAACGATCCAGTGGTGCAGCCGGCTGCTTCCATAGGGGATCAAATAGTAGATACTCTTTGATCGGCTCTATGGCCTTGGAGGACCAGAGCAACATCATAACGTCACTTCCGGTCCAGGATGGAAGTAAATAATTTTTATATTTTGTTTCTAAAAAAGGTAAAGAAGAGATTTGGGGGTCTTTTTTTACCCCCAGTTCTCTCCATAAAGAGGACCTGCCATCCCTTATTTCTATTACATGGGATATTTACATTCCCTTGTAAGAGGAATAAAAAGTGATCAAAATAAAATAAATAAAAAAAGGGACAGTGTAAAAATAAAAAGTAAAGCGCCCCACATCCCTCTGTGCTCATGCACAGAAGGGAAAGCATACGCAAGTTGTGCACCACATGTGAGGTATCGCCATGAACGTTAGAGCGAGAGCAACAATTCTAGCACTAGACCTGTAACTCTAAACAGGTAACCTGTGAAGGCATTTAAAAGCGTCGCCTATGGAGATTTTTTAATTACCATAGTTTGTCGCCATTCCACGAGCATGTGTAATTTTAAAGCTTGTCATGATGGTATATATTTACATCATCTTTCATATTATATAAAAATAAATAAAAAATAAATAATTTTTTTAATATGCGTTTTATTTTTAAATTTATTAAATAAATTGTGTTTGCAAAACCGCTGTGCAAATACCAGGAGACGTAAATTGCAATGATCAAAAAAAAAAAAGAAAAAAAAGGGACGTGTAAAGATAAAATACTGTATATACTCGAGTATAAGCTGACCCGAATATAAGCCGAGGCACCTAATTTTACCACAAACAACTGGGAAAACGTATTGACTCGAGTACAAGCCTAGGGTGAGAAATGCGCAGCTACTGTAAGTGGAAAAGAGGGTCAACAATGCCCATTTGCAGCCTCACTGTGCCCATTTGCATACCTCATTGTGCCCATTTGCAGCCATAGGTCTCCCAAACTTCAAACTTGGTAGTTCCTAAATGCCCCCTAGCTGCAGCCAAAATTTGGGGTCTCTGGACCCAAAGGGTCCCGAAATGACATTGCTGCAGATGAACACAGTTGACCGACTTTGGGGCCCTGTATCTCGGGGTCACTTGGCGCTAGGAACGCCATCTTTGGATATGTTATAGTGCTAGTTCTGGGTTTGAATACCAAATTTGGGGTTCCTAGCACCAAGTGTCCCCGAGATATGGGGCCCCAAAGTCGGGTCAGAAAATGTCAAGCACTTTTCTGCAGCAGAGAATGACATTTTCCGAACCGACTTTGGGGCCCCCGTATCTCGGGCCACTTAGTGCTAGGAACCCCATCTTTGGATATGTTGTAGTGCTAGTCCATTGAGTTGGCACACCAAATTTGGGGTTCCTAGCACAAAGTGGCCCTGAGATACGGGGCCCCAAATTCGGGTCAGAAATTTATTTATTTTTGCTGCAGAAAATAGCAGAGGGGGGCACCTTCAGCACAAAAAAATGTGCTGAAAAACGAGGCTTATACTCGAGTATATAAGTAAGTAAAATGTACGCAAGTCGCGTAAACTGTTTTCGCAACACACGTGAGGTATCGCCGTAAATATCAGAGCGAGAGCAATAATTCTAGTGCCAGACCTCCTCTGTAACTCTAAACAGGTAACTTATAAAAGGCGTTTAACCTCCCTGGCGGTATTCCCGAGTCTGGCTCGGGTGGAATTTCAGAACCAAAAGCGGTAACCCCGAGCCAGACTCGGGATCGCATCGCAGGATCCAGTAAGCGCTTACTTACCTTGTCCCCTGGCACAGTGTGAGAGGCTCGTTCTCCGCTTGATTCATCGCGGAGCCGGGCTCCGTTCGTCTGCGAGCGTCGCGACGCAGAGGGACGGAGAACAGCGCCAAATTCAAAAAGTGAAAACACACACACACACACACACACACACACACACACACACACACACACACACTATAATTATATTTTATGATTTCATGTTTCAGATTTTATCATACCTGAGAGGTCTACTAGACTCTGGTTTGGACAGATTTAAGTGAGTTATTCCTAAGAATTACAGGCCTACAATATAAAACGCCAAATTTTCATGCAAAATAATGGTACCGCTTTCAGCACCAAAAATCTGAAATAATCATACCACCAGGGAGGTTCAAGAGTCGCCTATCGAGAATTTACTAAAATAAACTGCGCACTAGATGGCGCTTTTTCCTTTCTTTACACACACACACACACACAGGAGTGGTGGGGGGGAAATCTTATGCAAATCGCAGCGCATTCCTGTACAAAGTGCATGCAATTCTTTGCAGTGCGATATGCACCCATTCATTTTGTATTGAAGCAAATTACACTGCAAAGTGTGTGTTTTCGGGAGTATGAATACTAGTGAAAAAGCTTGATACCGGTATTGGTGCACCCCTAGTATTTATCTATACATTTAAATGAAAGCATGCATTAATAAAATTATTTTAAATTAAAAGCACAACTAAAAAGGCAAAACTTTTTTGTTTTAGCTTTGGATGGAGTGTGGGGGGGGGGGGGGGGGGGGATTAGAACACCTGTCAGTTTTTATTGCTGTCTGTGTCCCCATTAGGAGATTTACTCTATTTACCGTTATCATTAAAAGTAAAAAAAAAATCCCAAATTGTGGGGTGTCCCCAGAAAAGTAATAGAGGGGGGAATCTTCCAATAGGGACACTAGTTCTGGTGTCCCCAAGGGATTCCCTTAATTTTGCAAGGATTTCCTCTCACTTCCTGTTTCAGCTATGGGACAGGAAGTGAAGGGAAATCTCCTCAATGGGACATGGGATGGCAATAAATAAATAAATGGCCAGGGATTTACCCCTCCCATACTCCATCCAAAAAAAATAAAAAAATAAAAAAAAATCACATTCCCATATAAATCTAAATTAAAAGTATCAATACTAGATTTGAAGCTTTCATTAAAATCCTGCCACAAATTTATTTTCGTACCTTCCATAAGGTGACACCGTTCTCCCAGTTGTGCTCCTGTGTGGTCACCAGTCTATAGATAAGCTAGAATCATGGTGCCCCCCCCCCCTTTCAGGACCAGGCGATTTGGTACTGCTTTAATTTAAATGACAATTGTGCGATCATTCAACACTGTACAAAAATAAAATGTATATCCTTTTTTCCCCCACAAATAGAGCTTTATTTTGGTGGTATTTGATCACCTCTGCAGTTTTTATTTTTTGCGCTCTTAACAAAAAAAAAAGACCGACAATTTTGACAAAAAAATATATATATATTTTTTTACTTTCTGCTATAAAACATAACAAATGAAAAAAAATAAAAAAATGTCTTCATGTCATCAATTTAGGCCAATGTGTATTCTGCTACATGTTTTTGGTTAAATAAGCGTATAGTGATTGGTTTGCACAAACGTTATTGCGTCCACAAACTATGGGATATTTTTATTACTAGTAATGGCGGCGATCAGCAACTTATAGCGGAACTGCGATATTGCGGCGGTCAATCTGACACTGACAGACACTTTATGGAAACCAGGGACACCAATACAGTGATCACACCACAACCTGAACACATGACTCGCAGTCACAGCACGGATCTGCAATGTAAAAATGCCATTGCTAATAAAAAAAAAAGTCAGTATCGCCTTCTAAACACTTGTCAACTACTGCTATACCACCCCCTGAAAAGTAGTCCCCCAATAAATTGCTTTTCAGAGGCCAATAAGCAGTACTGCTAATGTGAACGAAGTATTAATTGGCCTTTTTACCCCAGAGGAACCCTTGACATAATTTTCAGGTCTCAGGGAACCCCTGCTAAAACTGGTTCATTGGTGGTCAGTGGAAACAATGTCCCCCTCACAGGCAGCTAAAACAGTGATGGCTTTGCCAAGTGTTGTTGGCCCTGGAACTATGCAGACACCATCAAATGGGAGGCCAATCAACCACAGCTCAAGGAACCCCTAGTAACCCCTGGAGTAAGGATGAGCTCCGGCGTGTTCGAATGGTCCACGTGCAGAGCCCGCCACAGCTCAAGGAACCCCTAGTAACCCCTGCCTGTGATTAGCGCATCGCTGCGCCGACTTCCTGGCGGGCTCTGCACGTGGACCCAATGGTCCCATGAATCCGTGGCTGAGAATGGCTGCCTTAAATGAACATTTATATAAAGTGACATCACAACAGCATACCTCCCCTGACTTCTGAACTTGAGAAGGAGGAATTCCTTACACACAGGTTGTGAAGTGCATGTTGTGTGTCATGGTGGACCTCGGGTCTGGCACACTGTGCATGGCTTAAAGAGGTAAAGTCAATCACTTTTAGTTGCCTCCGTGTGAGGGGGCCCCATGCCTGTATGGAATCAAAGGGTCAGGGGAAGTATGTTTGAGGTGAGGGAAGGTGCAGAGGGGTCTAATGTGTGAGGTGAGGGAAGGTATGGAGAGCTACCATGTGTGAGGTGAGGGAAGGTACAGGAGGGGTCCCGTGTGTGTGAGGTGAGGGAAGGTATGGAGGAGTCCCGTGTGTGTGCGAGGTGAGGGAAGGTACGGGATGGGTCCCGTGTGTGAGAGGTGAGGGACGGTACAGGAGGGGTCCCGTGTGTGTGCGAGGTGAGGGAAGGTACGGGATGGGTCCCGTGTGTGAGAGGTGAGGGAAGGTACAGGAGGGGTCCCGTGTGTGTGCGAGGTGAGGGAAGGTACGGGAGGGGTCCCGTGTGTGAGAGATGGGGGAAGGTATGGCGGGGTCCCATGTGTGTGTGTGTGTGTGTGTGTGAGTGTGTGAGAGAGGTAAGGGAAGGTACGGAGGGGTCCCGTGTATGAGAGATGAGGGAAGGTATGGAGGGGTCCCATGTGTGAGAGATGGGGGGAAGGTATGGAGGGGTCCCGTGTGTGTGTGTGTGTGTGTGTGAGAGAGAGGTAAGGGAAGGTACGGAGGGGTCCCATGTGTTAAGTCAGAGGAGTTATGTGTAGGAAGGGTGATATGGGGGATTCCTGTGTGAGGAATAGTATAAAGGGATCCTATGTAAGTATGGGGGTCCTGAGGTGTAGGGAGGTAAATAGGGGACTGTGTGTGACTTGAGGGAAGGTATGGGGAGATATTTTGTGTATTGGGGGGGTTACATGTAGGAGGGGTGGTATGGGGGTCCTGAGGTGAGGGAAGGTGTGGAAGGAGATCCTGTTTGTGGTATGGGGGTCCTATGAATGGTATAGTGAGATACAAAGGAGTCATTTGGGTGTTATGGGGGTGTCCTGACCTGAGGGAGATCCTATATGTGGTATGGAGGGCTTCGGAGGTGAGGAGGAGGGGGGGGGGGGTCTGTGTACGGTATGGAGGGGCTCTAAGGTGAGGGGGTCCTATGCACGGTATGGAGGGGCTCTAAGGTGAGGGGGTCCTATGTACGGTATGGAGGGGCTCTAAGGTGAGGGGGTCCTGTGTACAGTATGGAGGGGTTCTGAGGTGAGGGAGTCCTGTGTACGGTATGGAGGGGCTCTGAAGTGAGGTTGTCCTGTGTACGGTATGGAGGGGTTCTGAGGTGAGGTTGTCCTGTGTACGGTATGGAGGGGTTCTGAGGTGAGGTTGTCCTGTGTACGGTATGGAGGGGTTCTGAGGTGAGGGGGTCCTGTGTACGGTATGGAGGTGTTCTGAGGTGAGGGGGTCCTGTGTACGGTATAGAGGGGCTCTGAAGTGAGGGGGTCCTGTGTACGGTATGGACGGTATGGAGGGGCTCTGAGGTGAGGGAGTCCTGTGTACGGTATGGAGGGGCTCTGAGGTGAAGGGGTCCTATGCACGGTATGGAGGGGCTCTAAGGTGAGGGGGTCCTATGCACGGTATGGAGGGGCTCTAAGGTGAGGTGGTCCTATGTACGGTATGGAGGGGCTCTGAGGTGAGGGAGTCCTGTGTACGGTATGGAGGGGCTCTGAGGTGAAGGGGTCATGTGTACGGTATGGAGGGGCTCTGAGGTGAGGGGGTCCTGTGTGCGGTATGGAGGGGTTCTGAGTGGGGGGCTTTGTGTATGGTATGGAGGGGTTCTAAGGTGAGGGGTCCTATGCACGGTACCGGGGGCTCTGTGTTCAGTATGGATCGGTTTTGAGGTGGGGGGGTCCTGTGCACAGTATGGAGGGGTTTTGAAGTGAGGGGGGGGGGGGCTCTGTGTACGGTATGGAGGGGTTCCGAGGTGAGGGGGTCATGTGTACGGTATGAAGGGGTCATGTGTACGGTATGGAGGGGTTCTGAGGGACGGGGGGGCTTTGTGTACGGTATGGAGGGGTTCTGAGGTGAGGGGTCCTGTGTGCGGTATGGAGAAGTTTGAGCTGAGGGGGGCTTTGTGTACGGTATGGAGAGATTCTGAGGTGAGGGGGTCCTATACACGGTCCTGGGGCTCTGTGTTAAGTATGGAGGGGTTCTGAGGTGAGGGGGTCCTGTGTACGGTATGGAGGGGTTTTGAGTTGAGGGGCGGGGGGGGGGGGGGGGGGGGGGGGGCTTTGTGTATAGTATGGAGGGGTTCTAAGGTGGGGAGGGTCCTGTGTACGGTATGGAGGGGTTCTGAGGTGAGGGTCCTGTGTGCGGTATGGTGGTGAAGTTTGAGCTGAGGGGGGCTCTGTGTACGGTATGATTCTGAGGTGAGGGGGTCTTATGCACGGTACCGGGGGCTGTGTGTTAAGTATGGCGAACTTTCTGAGGTGAGGGGGGTGTCTTGTGTACGGTACCGGTGCATTGCCATAGAATGAGATTTGCCGTGGAATGAGATGCTCCGCCTCCATCACATCCTATTGGCTTACACTGGTCACGTGACCTATTTAACCGTGTGATGGAGGCGGAGCATCTCATCCGACGGCAAATCTCATCCTGCTGTTAATCTCTAGCAGCTCAGCAGCACATGATGTGTTCAGGGAAACACTGTGATGCAAGATCTGTGTGTGTAAATAAAGAAAGCACTTTAGAAGGGGAGGGGAGTATGTTATAGTAAAACAAAATCAGTGTGCATATGACATAACAGGGGCGCAGCCGACCCTTGCGGCCCCAAGCTCCTGGTGTCCTGTCAAATAATGTCCCAGACAGCTGTGACAGAGACTGATGTGAGACTGATGTTTGCTCCGTGCAGCTCCAGCTATCACAGGGAGGAGATCCTCTCCCTGTGATAGCCAAAGTGAGACTGATGTTCGCGTCGAGAACACTCCGTTCGCGTCGAGATACACTCCGCTCCCCTCTCCTGGACTGACATGGAGACGAGTGAGGGAAAGATGGCCCCCACCCAACTCCATGACACTGCAGGGCGGAAGCGACCTCAAAACGTCACTTACGCCCATAGCTCTTAAAGGGCCATTTTATTTTTTTAAATGACAACATTTTTTTTTTTTTTATATTGCATTTTAGTGTAAATATGAGATCTGAGGTCTTTTTGACCCCCAGATCTCATATGAGGTCCTGTCATGCTTTTTTTCTATTACAAGGGATATTTACCTTCCTTGTAATAGGAATAAAAGTGACAAATTTTTTTTTTTAAAACAGTGTAAAAATAAAAGGTAAAATAAATAAGAAAAAAAAAATACAAATTTTAAACGCGCCCCGTCCCGCCAAGCTTGCATGCAGAAGCGAACGCATACGCAAGTAGCGCCCGCATATGAAAACAGTGTTCAAACCACACATGTGAGGTATCGCCGCGATCGGTAGAGCGAGAGCAATAATTCTAGCCCTAGAACTCCTCTCTAACGTAAAACATGCAACCGGTAGAATTTTGCCTATGGAGATTTTTAAGGGTAAAAGTTTGTCGCCATTCCACGAGCGGGTGCAATTTTGAAGTGCGACATGTTGGGTATCAATTTACTTGGCGTAACATTATCTTTCACAATATAAAAACAATTGGGCTAACTTTACTGTTGCCTTATTTTTTAATTCAAAAAAGTGTATTTTTAAAAAAAAAGTGTGCTTGTAAGACCGCTGCGCAAAGACGGTCCGACAGAAAGTATTGCAACGACCGCCATTTTATTCTCTAGGATGTTAGAAAAAAAATGTATAATGTTTGGGGGTTCTAAGTAATTTTTTAGCAAAAATAAATGTTTTAACTTGTAAACAACACATCTAAACACAACACATCTAAAAAAGAGGCCTGGTCCTTAAGTGGTTAACACTTACCTCCTAGATTACCAGTAGCTGATATTCATGGTAAGTCACTATAATATATAACAGCAACTCCTCTGCCGAAGGCAAACAAATAACTGGTGTGGTTTTCCTTTCAGCCTGGGTACTTACTGCACCTCTCCCGACATGGGGTCTCCTCGCACAGTGGATAGCCCCTCCCCCTTCACTCTACTGGCCCACGCCCATCATCTGACTTTTTCCTCCAGACAATTTCAGCCTCCCGACATGACATCTGTCTCTCTGTAGCTGAGAACTCAGGTGAGAGGTCTGCTGTGATGATAGGACAGTCAAAACTAGAAGCGGCGGGCCTCCCCATAAGTTGGGGAACTTATACAACAACTCATTGGTTGGGGTCCGCCACCCGGGGCCCCCTACATATGTATGGGCTGTTCCCTTCCCTGATGTCGGACACTTAATGGGGGCACCAGACCGATTTGCCTCCCGGCCCAGTCTGCTCCATAAGACTGGCGCTACAATAAAAGTGTAGCGCAAGCTGGCGGGGACTCTTTTCGTGCTGCCCTTCTTGCAAAGTGCCGCCCTAGGCCTGGGCCTTGTTGGCCTAGGCTAAGATACAGCGTTGCCTCTACTATCACAGGAGTGAGCTCTTTCTCTGATTCAAACCCCCCTCACATGCTCTTACTCTCCCCGTTTGAGAACTCTCCTGTGATTTAGGATGTGAACAGTAACAGCTGGGAGTATCAGTCTTAGCAACTCCCTAGCAACAAGGCAGAATGGGATAATGCCATCTCTGTAATTTTTTCAGTCAGGCTTCAGAAGGTATGTAAATGGCCTACTACACCTAAAACAAGGGCATTATTCAACATTAGAGCTGCACCGTTTGTATTTATCTACCGACACCACCTAAATGCATAGGCAGATTTTTTGTAAAGGTGAACCAGACCTTTAAGTCAGCCAATAAAGGGTGTCGCATTCTATCTTTATGGGCTCATTCAGGCTTCATTTTCGTTCAGATCGTGCTTCAGACAGCAATAGACAGGCAGTGATAGAGTGTTGTATTGCCTCCTCTCTGCATGATTATCCCCCCAATTGACCAGATAACTGAGCATGTTGTGTGCGGTTACGGGGTGGTTGCCCAGTGGCCCCATTCACTTGAGCGTGACTAGCGATATACTTCCTGCCATGACATGTGTACTCCCCCTGACTGCCACCTCAGCAAAAAAAGGAGGAGGAGCGGTTGAAGAGTGGTAAAAATGTGGCTCAACCGCGGGGGTTTTTACCGGAGCTCAGTCGCTAGTTTAAATGAGACCTTAGGCTCAATCCATCGTTGTTCTGGCAGCAGCTAGCTGCCATAGCCCCGGTATTCTCTTGTTTGGCCGGCGGTCCGGTTTCCGATAATAGTGGTCTCTGTGGATTCGGCACGATATCACTTTCATCGGTGGCGGGAGAGGGCCCCCCCCCCCACCGCGCTATGGTGCCCTCCGCCGATTACCGGTGCCCTCCGCTGCTTACAGGAGCTGTCGGCAGCGGCGGAGGCGATCGGATCTTCACCCTTGCTGGGCATAGAGAAGAGTGGCCCCCATCCATCTCCATAACAATGAAGGGCGGAAGCGTCATCAAAATGTCACTTCCGCCCATAGCTCTTAAAGGGCCATTTTATTATTACATTTTTTTAAATGACCAATTTTTTTTTTTTTTTATTGCATTTTACTGTAAATATGAGATTTGAGGTCTTTTTGACCCCAGATCTCATATTTAAGAGGTCCTGTCATGCCTCTTTTATATTACAGGGGATGTTTACATTCCTTGTAATAGGAATAAAAGTGACACAATTTTTATTTATTTTTAAAACCGTGTAAAAATAAAAAATAAAAGGTAAAATAAAAAAATTTGTAACCATGCCCCGTCCTGACAAGCTAGCGTGCAGAAGTGAACGCATATGTGAGTAGCGCCCGCATATGAAAACGGTGTTCAAACCACACATGTGAGGTATCGCCGCGATCAGTAGAGTGAGAGCAATATTTCCAGCCCTAGACCTCCTCTGTAACTCAAAACATGCAACCTGTAGAATTTTTAAATGTCGCCTATGGAGATTTTTAAGGGAAAAAGTTTGTCGCCATTTCACGAGCGGGCGCAATTTTGAAGCGTGGCATGTTGGGTATCAATTTACTTGGCGTAGCATTACCTTTCATAATATAAATAAAATTGGGCTAACTTTACTTTTGTCTTATTTTTTAATTCAAAAAAGTGTATTTTTTCCAAAGAAAGTGGGTTTGTAAGACCGCTGCGCAAATACGGTGTGACAGAAAGCATTGCAACCTCTGCCATTTTATTCTCTAGGGTGTTAGAAAAAAATATATATAATGTTTGGGGGTTCTAAGTAATTTTCTAGCAAAAAAATTATGTTTTTAACTTGTAAACAACACATCTCAAAAAGAGGCTCGGCCCTTAAGTGGTTAAAAAAAATCCAAAAACGCAGAGGCCTAAAAATGCATTGATGTGAACGTGTTCCATAGGAACCCATGTTAAAAATAATGTCCTGCGTTTCTGCAAAAAGCATGAAAAAAACGCATAGGTGTTAACTGAGGCTGGGTTCCAACCAGGGCAAATTGGATGTGGGTTCGCCGCATCCAATTCGCAATAGCAGGAGATTTCGCACATCTCCAGAGCAGCTCCGGTGCGAATTTGCACAGGCGTCCTGTACGTCTTCTGGTCCGCTTCAGGTCTGAATTCAGCCAAAAATTCAGGCTAAAATTGGACCTGAAATGGTGAATGGGGATGCACCGGACCCCGGGTGTGAGCCGCATGGGGCAAGGTGAACCCCACCTCAGAAAACGCTTTCCCACGTGTTGGTTTCCCATTGTATGGATTCTTGTACTCAGAGCCGATCCGCCCTATACACTCACTATGCAAGATGCATAGGGCCCCGCCGCTGTGGGGGGCCCCCCCCCAAGGGCGGATCGGCTTTGCTTCCCGAGCTCCAATCTCCTCCTCCCCCTCCTCCTCTTGTCACACAGCGGGAGTCAGAAGACCGCTGTGTCTCAGAGCTGACTGAAACCTTCGGCCAGCGCTATGACAAAGATCCCGCCCTCCTCCTAGACCAGCTCGTGTGATAGATACAGTGTTCTGTCTATCACACAAGCTGGTCTAGAAGGAGGGTGGGACTTTTGTCATAGTGCGGCATAACATTTCACATTGAGCTCCGTGACACAGCGGGAGGTGCCTGCTGTGCGTAATCCACTGACACTGACTGGTGAGGCTACATTGATTGCCACAGTAAGACTGCAATGATGGGCACCATTAGGCTGCAATAATGATGGGCACAGTAAGGCTGCAATGATTGGCATGGTGAGGCGGCAGTGATTGGCATGGTAAGGTGGCAATGATTGGCATGGTGAGGTGGCAATTAACATGGCGAGGCTGCAATGAAAAGCATGGTAAGGCTGCAATGATAAGCATGGTAAGGCTGCAATGATTGGCATGGTGAGATGGCAATGATGGGCACGGTGAGGTGGCAATTATTAACACGGTGAGGCTGCAATGATAAGCATGGTAAGGCTGCAATGATTGCCATGGTGAGGTGGCAGTGATGGGCACGGTGAGGCTGCAATGATTGGCATGGTAAGGCTTTAATGATTGGCACGGTGAGGTGGCAATGATGGACAAGGTGAGGCGGCAGTGAGGGGCACACTAAGGCTGCAATGATGGGCACGGTGAGGTGGCAATTATTAATATGATGAGGCTGCAATAATGGGCACGGTGAGGCTGCAATGATTGTCGCGGTGAGGATTTAAGGAAGTCTCTCTGGGGATCCTGATGTAGGGGGAGGCTCTCTGGGGACCCTGATTTGAGGAGGGGCTCTCTGAGGACACTGATGTAAGGGGAGCCCTCTGGGGACCCTGACGTAAGGGGAGGCTTTCTAGGGGCCCTGACGTAAGGGGAGGCTCTCTGAGGACCCTAATGTAAGGAGGGAGGCTCTCTGGGGACCTATGCTCACGGCATCATGGGTCAGGTAGAGGGCCCCTTAGCAGAATTTTGCTTAGGGCCCCAGGGAGGTCAGGATCGGCACTGCCTGTGTCTATAGATAAACTTCAACCTTTTATCTCTGATCTGTTAGGAATTGTATGCATTTGGCAGAGCCGAGCGCTGGAGCCATAGCAACTGATCAGCCAATCACAGATCTTCCTAGAAATTTCAAACTGATGCAGGAGAAATGTTGTGGGAAATTTCTAGGAAGATCTGTGATTGGTTGATCGGTTGCTATGGCTCCAGCGCTCGGCTCTGCCAAATCTATACAATGCAAACAATGCATACAATTCCTAACAGATCAGAGATAAAATGTTTCCATTTCTGCTACCAGCCTGCTGCTTTTACATAAACAATCGAATACAGATATCATTCTTTTCTAGGTAAGTAACAGCTTCTTGCGGTGATATTGTCAGCAAAATAATTATTATTTAACAACTTCAGCCCCGGACCAATTGTCAGCTTAAAGCGGTGTTCCGGCCGAAATTATACTTTTTAAATAAAAATACCCCTATAATACACAAGTTTAATGTATTCTAGTAAAGTTAGTCTGTAAACTAAGGTCTGTTTTGTTAGTTTTTAGCAGTAGTTTGTTATTTTATAAACTTGCAGCAGGCTGTGGCCATCTTAACTGTGGGCATCTGAAGTCAGACTGTATTTCTTCCTGGATCTCATCCTTGCAGATCTCGTACATGCTCAGTGCAGCATAAGCAGTGTAATAGGTTTCAGGTCAGGTTTCCATAGCAACGGCAGTGTCAGAGGAAGTTGCTGCCCCTTCCCAGGAGGCATTGCAAACAGGAAATGATGCGATGGGCCACGGCCAGGGAGGAGGAAGTGAAAAATGAATACAGCATATATACAGTCTGTGCTGAAAAAAACAAAAAAAATATCCAATTTGTTTACAGTGCACAGTTTAGTGAGGGATGCTGAAGAGTTGTAAAAGTGGGTGGAACTCCACTTTAAGGACCAGAGGTCTTTTTTCAATTTCGCACTGCACTGCTTTAACTGGTAATTGCGCGGTCATGCAATGTTGTAACCAAACGAAATTTGCGTCCTTTTCTTCCCACAAATAGAGCTTTCTTTTGATGGTATTTGATTGCCTCTGTGATTTTTATTTGTTGCGCTATAAACGCAAAAAGACTGCAAATTTTGAAAAAAAAAGATATTTTCTACTTTTTGTTATAAGAGAAATCGAATAAACTCAATTTTAGTCAAACATTTGGGCCAAAATGTATTCAGCCACATGTCTTTAGTAAAAAAAAATGCCAATAAGCGTATATTTATTGGTTTGCGCAAAAGTTCTAGCGTCTACAAACTAGAGTACATTTTCTGGAATTTACACCGCTTTTAATTTATGACTGCCTATCTCATTTCTTGAGGTGCTAAAATGGCAGAGAAGTACAAAACCCCCCCAAATGACCCCATTTTGGAAAGTAGACACCCCAAGCTATTTGCTGAGAGGCATGTTGAGCCCATTGAATATTTTTTTTTTTTTTTAGTCCCAAGTGATTGAATAAAGACAAAAAAAAAAAAAAGTTGTCACTAAATGATATATTGCTCACACATGCCATGGTTATATGTGGAGATGCACCCCAAAATACATTTTGCTGCTTCTCCTGAGTATGGGGATACCACATGTGTGGAACTTTTTGGGAGCCTAGCTGTGTACGGGGCCCCGAAAACCAATCACCACCTTCAGGATTTCTAAGGGTGCAAATTTTTGATTTCACTCCTCACTACCTATCACAGTTTCGAAGGCTATAAAATGCCAAAATAGCACAAAACCCCCCCAAATGAACCCATTTTGGAAAGTAGACACCCCAAGCTATTTGCTGAGAGGCATGTTGAGTCCATGGAATATTTTATATTTTGCCACAAGTTGCGGGAATATTACAAACTTTTTTTTTTTGTTGCCCAAAGTTGTCACTAAATGATATATTGCCCACACATGTCATGGGCATATGTGGAATTACACCCCAAAATACATTCTGCTGCTTCTCCTGAGTACGGGGATACCACATGTGTAGGACTTTTTGGGAGCCTATCCGCATACGGGCCCCCGAAAACCAAGCACCGCCTTCAAGATTTCTAAGGGCATAAATTTTTGATTTCATTCCTCACTACCTATCACTACCTATCACAGTTTTGAAGGCCATAAAATGCCAAGATGGCACAAAACCCCCCCAAATGACCCCATTTTGGAAAGTAGACACCCCAAGCTATTTGCTGAGAGGCATGTTGAGCCCATTGAATATATTATATTTTTTTATTTTTTAGTCCCAAGTGATTGAATAAAGACAGAAAAAAAAAAATGTATTCAAAAAGTTGTCACTAAATGATATATTGCTCACACATGCCATGGTTATATTTGGAATTGCACCCCAAAATACATTTTTCTGCTTCTCCTGAGTACGGGGATACCACATGTGTGGGACTTTTTGGGAGCCTAGCCGCGTACGGTGCCCCGAAACCCAAGCACCGCCTTCAGGATTTCTAAGGGTGCAAATTTTTGATTTCACTCCTCACTACCTATCACAGTTTCGAAGGCCATAAAATGCCAAAATAGCACAAGACCCCCCCAAATGGCCCCATTGTGGAAAGTAGACACCCCAAGCTATTTGCTGAGAGGCATGTTGAGTCCATGGAATATTTTATATTTTGCCACAAGTTGCGGGAATATTACAAACATTTTTTTTTTTTGCCCAAAGTTGTCACTAAATTATATATTGCCCACACATGCCATGGGCATATGTGGAATTACACCCCAAAATACATTCTGCTGCTTCTCCTGAGTACGGGATACCACATGTGTGGGACTTTTTGGAGCCTATCCGCATACGGGACCCCGAAAACCAAGCACCGCTTTCAGGATTTCTAAGGGCATAAATTTTTGATTTCACTCCTCACTACCTATCACTACCTATCACAGTTTTGAAGGCCATAAAGTGTCCTGTCAGTGTCAGTGCTGAGTGCTGAGTGAAGGAAGAGGACGTGCGCCCAGCAGCTCCGGCCGTCAGAAGCCCACAGCCCCCAGCGAGCAGGACCCAGCCAGTGCATATCCCATCCCGGACCCCTGAGCAGTGAGGACAGGGAGCAGGAGTACAACGGGACCCCACTGCGGATCCCGCGGCCCCCCGCAATCAATCGGCCCCCTTTCTTTCTCCGCGCCGGCCCATCTGCCCATTGGGCATCAGAAACTAGGAGAGTCCCCGGCCTAGTCCCGGCCGAAGCCGGCCATCCGCCTCCCCAATCACCTCTAGCCCTCTTTTTCGGCTCAACAGGGCTGAGGCGAGCCTCCCCCCCCCTCCAAGCCCTTCAGCGCCCACCAAACACTCACGGAAGAACTGGGAGCCGTCAGGGCTAGGACAGGCCGCAGCTCGGGCCTAGTCCGGCGGCCATCTTGGTACACCCAAATCCACAGCACTTCACCTGCTTCTACATAGTACGGCGGCCATCTTGGTACACCCAGACCGGCCAAGTTATTTTAAAATGCAGGTTTTTAACCACAAGTGGTTAGACAACAGTCTAATTGCTTGTTTTAATTGTTTTTAACCAAAGTTTTTAACCAAGTTTTTGCAAGGCTTTTAATTACAGTATACACCCAGACCAGCCAGTTTTAACCACAAGTTTTTTAACAGCACACACCAGTATCATCAGCATCACCATATAGCCGCCTCTTCTTCCCCAGGTGATCAACATCAGGATTCACCCTATCCCTATCATTTGAGCAACCCGGTAAGGTAAATATTCTGGTAAGTATCGCAGGGGACCACCATTAGCAGTTGATCCAGGGACAAACGTCCGACCGCCCCTCGGGGGGTCAGGAAGGAATTTTTTCCTCTGCAATAGCAATTGGCCGCGCTAGTAGGGGTTTTTCGCCTTCCTCTGGATCAACGGGAGGGAGGGTGTAGGTCTACAGGGTTTCCCACAGATCCGCAACATCTTCAACCAGCTTGCGCAAGACCGTTATCGCCTCAACAAAGGCATTCCCTTTTTTCAACGCATCATCTCGCCCACAGCAGGGAAAAAAAATTTTGGAGCACCTCAACATGTGCAATTTCAAATACTCAGCAGAGTCACTCCGCAGACTAAGAAATTTGACTGCAACTCTACCGACCGACATTCAAAAAATATTACAAAAAGAACGACTACTAAGGATCAATCCACAAGCAACGATCAAACATAAGAAGACTACAACTCAACCGCAACAGTTAGCATGCGCCTTGATTAACACCAGATCGGCGGTCAAGCACAGGCACGAAATCCATGACTTCATCACACAAAACAACATAGATTGCCTCTTCATCACGGAAAGCTGGCTAACACCCGACTGCAACACCATCCTAACAGAATTAGTGCCAGAAAACTACAGGATCCTAACCGAGCATAGGAAAGGAAAAAAAGGAGGAGGCCTAGCTGTGATCTTCAAAGCTCATCTAGCGCTCGTCAAACCTACGGTACAGAACACAGCAACTTTTATGGAGACACTTACTCTACAGATGCAAACCACACCACAAGAAACCATCCACATGCTGCTATGCTACAGACCACCAGGACCAAACACAAACCTACCGATACCACTCACGGAATTCATCTCTGCACACACCCTGAAAAACAACAAGGTTCTGGTACTCGGAGATTTCAACCTCTGGGCGAACTCCACCGAAGACCCCATCGCCACCACCTGCATCAATCAACTGGAAGATCTAGGGCTCCAACAACTAGTAAAGGCTCCCACACATGGGTCAGGTCACATCCTGGACCTCATCTTCAAGCAAAATACGGACATCAGCATTCGAGACAACATAGCGCTATCATGGTCAGACCACCACGCTATCAAATTTGAGATCGCCACCAACATCTTCCTGCAAAAACCAAACCCGGCGGCAACAACACACTGGATTAGATCGCAGAAGAAACTACACTCGGAAATCTTCAAAACCACACTAACATACAAAATGGCTACACTGAATCAAAACCACTCAACAGAACGAACACTCAGCTTCATAAACAGGGCACTTCTACAAACAGCAGATGCAGTCGCCCCAAAACATCGAGCACCCATCCGCAAGAAAAATTCTGGATGGTTTAATGGCACGCTTACTCTACTGAAACGGGAACACAGAAGAGCAGAAAGAGCCTGGAGAAGAAACACCACAAAGGAAAATCACACAAAATACAGAATACTCACCAAGAGATATCATAAAGCAATTTTCACAGCAAAAAAATATGTCTCAAACATCCTCTCAAAAGCCGTCAACCGACCACGGGAACTTTTCAAACTAGTCGCCCAGACTATGAACCCCACCTGCCTTGAGCCCCTAGGAAACGAAACTCAAGAATACTGCAACAAATTATCCGATTTTTTTTTCATCAACAAAATAGTCAACATTCATAAAATAATTCAACAAAAAAAAAACAACAACCAACTCTACTCAACTCAACCCAGGTAAGGAATTTTACATCCACAGCGCACAAGCACCACATTTTTCACTTACCCCGATCACCGTGGATGAAACCAAAAACGTCATCAAGAGCCTCCGAGACAGCACATCACTAAACGACATCATCCCCACAAAACTCTTGAAAGAATGCTCCGACATTCTGGCCCCCGCTATTACACACCTAGTAAATCAGTCGTTCAAAGAAGGATTGGTTCCGAATTCCCTCAAGCAAGGCATCGTTAAAGAAACCCAACCTCGACCCCAAAGATCCGAACAATCACAGACCGGTAACAAGCCTGAACACCATTTCCAAAATTATGGAGAAAGCAGTAGTACAACAGCTTCAACTTCATCTGGACACACACAAGCTCCTGGACCCACTACAATCGGGCTTCCGCCCAGGCCATGGCACAGAAACGGCACTTCTGAAAATATGGGATGATGCCCTAGAAGCAGCGGATGATGGAGAATCGTGTCTTCTGGTATTGCTGGATCTTAGTGCGGCGTTCGACACAGTGGACCACAACACGCTTCTCATCCGCCTCAAGGAAGGGGCAGGAGTTACAGATGTAGATCTTCCATGGTTCGCTTCCTTCTTAGGAAACCGGTCACAGACAGTGAAGTTAGGAGCCTTCACATCGGAAACCCGGGCAATCACTTATGGAGTCCCTCAAGGATCACCATTGTCACCAGTACTCTTCAACATTTACATCCGGCCACTCTTCAAAATTATTAGCAAATTTGATCTGTGCTTCCACTCATACGCGGACGACACTCAACTGTATTTCCGGATCACCGGACAAAAAGACCAATACCAGGAACTAGGAAAATGTCTCACATTGATAGATGACTGGATGACCACTAGCTCCCTCAAACTAAATGGATCAAAAACAGAACTACTGCTCCTCGACGCAAACTCAAGGAAAAAGACAAAGACCCCTTGGACACCACCAACCATCCTGGGACAGACCATCATCCCAAGCACAAAAGCCAAAAGCCTCGGAGTCATCTTTGATTCAGAGATGACCATGGAGGCACAAATAGGATCCATAATCAGTGGATCCCACCATCTCCTTCGCATGCTACGCAGACTCATCCCCTTCATCACGGAAAAGGAAAAAGCGGTAGTAGTAGGAACGATCATCAATTCGCGTCTCGACTATGCAAACTCCCTGTTAATAGGATTACCGGATTACCAGATTGCGCGCCTTCAAAGTGTCCAAAACACAGCAGCAAGATTAGTCACCGGAAAGAAACCCTGGGAATCCATCTCCCCATCCCTAAGGATCCTCCATTGGCTCAAGGTAAAAGACAGGATCACATTCAAGACCCTCTGCCTCACCCACAAATGTACACAAGGAAATGCGCCTCAATACCTTTGTGAGAAAATAGAAAAATACATACCAAATCGCAGCCTTCGATCAACAAACCAAAATCTCCTTCTCATCCCCAAAGCCCGATACAAATCGAAGGGAGAACGAAGATTCGCAGTACAGGGACCTCGGCTATGGAACGCTCTACCAAACAACATCCGCTTGGAAGAAAACCATCAGGCCTTCAGGAAAAAACTCAAGACTCACCCCTCTTCTAAACGTGGCATCCCAACAAGAGCAGACAAGTGCCTTGAGGCGATTCAGTTCGCAGTTGTAGCGCCATACAAATCATTCATTCATAAAATGCCAAGATGGCACAAAACCCCCCCAAATGACCCCATTTTGGAAAGTAGACACCCCAAGCTATTTGCTGAGAGGCATGTTGAGCCCATTAAATATTTTTTTTTTTAGTCCCAAGTGATTGAATAAAGACAAAAAAAAAAAAATGTATTCAAAAAGTTGTCACTAAATGATATATTGCTCACACATGCCATGGTTATATGTGGAATTGCACCCCAAAATACATTTTTCTGCTTCTCCTGAGTACGGGGTTACCACATGTGTGGGACTTTTTGGGAGTCTAGCCGCGTACGGGGCCCCGAAACCCAAGCACCGTCTTCAGGATTTCTAAGGGTGCAAATTTTTGATTTCACTCCTCACTACCTATCACAGTTTCGAAGGCCATAAAATGCCAAAATAGCACAAAACCCCCCCAAATGGCCCTATTTTGGAAAGTAGACACCCCAAGCTATTTGCTGAGAGGCATGTTGAGTCCATGGAATATTTTATATTTTGCCACAAGTTGCGGGAATATTACAAACATTTTTTTTTTTGCCCAAAGTTGTCACTAAATTATATATTGCCCACACATGCCATGGGCATATGTGGAATTACACCCCAAAATACATTCTGCTGCTTCTCCTGAGTACGGGGATACCACATGTGTGGGACTTTTTGGGAGCCTATCCGCATACGGGACCCCGAAAACCAAGCACCGCCTTCAGGATTTCTAAGGGCATAAATTTTTGATTTCACTCCTCACTACCTACTCACAGTTTTGAAGGCCATAAAATGCCAAGATGGCACAAAACCCCCCCAAATGACCCCATTTTGGAAAGTAGACAACCCAAGCTATTTGCTGAGAGGCATGTTGAGCCCATTGAATATTTTTTTTTTTGTCCCAAGTGATTGAATAAAGACAAAAAAAAAAAGAAAAATGTTTTACAAAAAGTTGTCGCTAAATGATATATTGCTCACACATGCCATGGTTATATGTGGAATTGCACCCCAAAATACATTTTCCTGCTTCTCCTGAGTACGGGAATACCACATGTGTGGGACTTTTAGGCAGCCTAGCCGTGTACGGGGCCCCGAAACCCAAGCACCGCCTTCAGGATTTCTAAGGGTGCAAATTTTTGATTTCACTCCTCACTACCTATCACAGTTTCGAAGGCCATAAAATGCCAAAATAGCACAAACCCCCCCCCAAATGACTCCATTTTGGAAAGTAGACACCCCAAGCTATTTGTTGAGAGGCATGGTGAGTATTTTACAGCTCTCATGTGTTTTTGAAAATGAAGAAAGTAAAGAAAAAAATTTATTTTTTCAATTTTCAAAACTTTGTGACAAAAAGCGAGATCTGCAAAATAATCACCGTACCTCTCAGCAAATAGCTTGGGGTGTCTACTTTCCAAAATGGGGTCATTTGGGGGTGGTTTGTGCCATCTGGGCATTCCATGGCCTCCGAAACTGTGATTGGCAGTGAGGAGTGAAATAAAAAAATTACACCCTTAGAAAGCCTGAAGGCAGTGCTTGGTTTTTGGGGTCCCGTACGCAGCTAGGCTCCCAAAAAATTCCACACATGTGGTATCCCCGTACTCAGGAGAAGCAACAGAATGTATTTTGGGGTGTATTTCCACATATGCCCATGACATGTGTGAGCAATATATCATTTAGTGACAACTTTTTGTAAAAAAAAAATTATTTTTTTTCTTCATTATTCAATCTCTTGGGACAAAAAAAAAAAAAAATATTTAATGGGCTCAACATTGCTCTCAGCAAATAGCTTGGGGTGTCTACTTTCCAAAATGGGGTCATTTGGGGGGGGGGGGGGTTTGAACTGTCCTGGCATTTTATGCACAACGTTTAGAAGCTTATGTCACACATCACCCACTCTTCTAACCACTTGAAGACAAAGCCCTTTCTGACACTTTTTGTTTACATGAAAACATATTTTTTTTTGCAAGAAAATTACGTTGAACCCCCAAACACTATATATATTGTTAAAGCAAAGGCCATACAGATTAAAATGGTGGGTGTTGCATTTTTTTTTTCACACAGTATTTGCGCAGCGATTTTTCAAACGCATTTTTTGTGGAAAAAATACACTTTTTTTTTATTTTAATGCACTAAAACACACTATATTGCTCAAATTTTTGATGAAATAAAAAATATGATCTTAGGCCGAGTACATGGATACCAAACACGACATGCTTTAAAATTGCGCACAAAAACGCAGTGGCGACAAACTACATAAATTTTTAAAAGCCTTTACAGGTTACCACATTAGATTCACAGAGGAGGTCTACTGCTAAAATTACTGCCCTCGATCTGACCTTCGCGGTGATACCTCACATGCATGGTGCAATTGCTGTTTACATATGACGCCAGACCAACGCTTTTTTATTTTAGTTTTAAACTGTTCCTTCCATTTTTTTTCTTAGTTATCATTTTTATTGTTATCGCAGGGAATGTAAATATCCCCTATGATAGCAATAGGCAGTGACAGGTACTCTTTTTTTGAAAAAATATATTAGACCCTAGATCTTTCCTCTGCCCTCAAAGCATCTGACCACACCAAGATCGGTGTGATAAAACGCTTTCTCAATTTCCCAATGGCGCGGTTTATATCTGGGAGGGGGGTCATTCCCTCCCACTGCTTGTAAAAGCAGTCTAGAGGCTAATTACCCACTAGAATTGCTTTTACATGAAAGCCGATCACTGGCTGAAAAGAATGATACCAAGATGATACCTAAACCTGCAGGCATCATTCTGGTATAACCATTCAAAGTCCAGCAACATACTGGACATATATTGTAATCTTTTTTTTTCATGCAGCCTTGGCTGAACGAAAAAAAAGAGATTGATTGGTGGGTATGCCCACCATTAGAATACCTCCCTTGATCCACCCACTTCTAATGGTGGGCATACATGCACCATTTATATATGCCGAAGCAGGGGGCATCCTCCCGCAAAAAAGTTATGCCACGTACACATGGTCAGACTTTTCCACGGGCAAGCCTCCGTCGGAATTTCGACCGTATGTACGTGGCATTAGGAGCAAAACCGCTCCTCCGCCCCTGCTGCCCCCATGCTTCGGCATATATGCTCTTTTTTTTAACTGTGGTGGTGAAATCACCTCCTACAGCGTTGGAGTCGCGGCTTTATGTATCGTGGGAGCAAACGCTATTGCTGTCAAGATAAATAAATCCGCGCTGCAACTGAATGGCGTACCTGCTAAGCAAATAATGGTTAACATTAAAACAAAGTAACATTACAGTATAACAGTAAGACCTTACCATACCATACCTGCAAAGCAAATACCCCCAAAAAAATAGTAAAAAATAAAACATTTTGTTAACGCAACCGGTGCCTAAAATATATATATATGCCGAAGCATGGGGCATCCTCCCGCAAAAAAGTTATGCCACGTACACATGGTCGGACTTTTCCACGGGCAAGCCTCCGTCGGAATTTCGACCGTATGTACGTGGCATTAGGAGCAAAATCGCTCCTCCGCCCCTGCTGCCCCCATGCTTCGGCATATATGCTCTTTTTTTTAACTGTGGTGGTGAAATCACCTCCTACAGCGTTGGAGTCGCGGCTTTATGTATCGTGGGAGCAAACGCTGTTGCTGTCAAGGTAAATAAATCCGCGCTGCAACTGAATGGCGCACCTGAAAACAAAAAAATGGCTAACAATAAAACACAGTAAACAAAATTACATACCTGAAAAGCAAGCATGATAAAACATAATAAAACATTGCAGAATAGAATAGAGTAAAAAAGAGCAACAATAGAGAGAATAGAGAGAGAGAGAGAGAGAACAATAAAACGACAACTATTTTTGTTTTTTTTATTTTATATTTTTTTGGGGTTTTTTTTTTTTCGTACTTTTTTTTTTATTTTTATTTTTGACACTTTTTTTTTTTAAACTTTTAAACTTTTTTTTAAACTATAACTGTAACGGTCGGGTCTCAAAATGCGATGGCATTCTTGAGACCCTGTAACTATAATTTTAACTGTCGGGTCTCAAAATGCAATGGTATTCTTGAGACCCTGTGAAAGTGTATCCTAACAACAAAGCCTGGGGAATGCCCAGGAAAAAACCCAAGCCTACTTACCACCAGCTCGCAGAAAACCAAATTAGCCTGTCTAACAGTGCGTTAAAAACAGGGGTTTAGTCCGCACGCATTTGCAAACGCATGCGTAAGCCACAGAGCCACGTCACGGCACCCTGATATCTGTGGTCCTAACACTAAACTATGAGTGTCCCCACAGTGGAGGCACATGCATTCTAATGGATAGATGAGGGCAGGTGGACTGAAGGGGAGCCCACTCCTTCTTAAAGGTACAGGAGCACACCAAGCACCCAGCAGATTGCACAATGGCTGCAAAGGTGTTGGTGCGTTGCTGGACCAATACAAACACCAACGTGATAATGATACAAAAAACTTGCCACCACCCTCATCTATAGCCAGCTCGTGCGGACTAAACCCCTGTTTTTAACGCACTGTTAGACAGGCTAATTTGGTTTTCTGCGAGCTGGTGGTAAGTAGGCTTGGGTTTTTTCCTGGGCATTCCCCAGGCTTTGTTGAAAGTGTATCCTAGCCTGTGAAATGCTGTACCCTACGCTAATACCTTACTAGTGAGTGGTAGCGTTCAAAACATTCACCAATGCAGAGACCAGGATTGTCAGGACAGCGTGGACAATAATAACGGGTGTCACGCCTACATCCGCGCTTGGTACAGACACGACATCTTCTTTGGGGGTCTCGTTGGGTAGGGGTACTCTGGAGGGCATAAGAAAAATGCCTCTCATGCAGCCGGCTTACTGCATTTGGCAGGGGATGTTGAGGTGCAGAACCGCCTGGATACAGGAGTTCTGTGACAACCTCTTCCTGGAATTCAAGGAAGGGTAAAGTCCCGCCTGAAGCTCCGTATAGCACATGAGCGTTCAGCAAAGCCAATTGGAACAAATAAATAGACACTTTTTTGTACCAGCGTCTAGCCTTATGGGCAACTAGGTACGGCGCCAACAACTGGTCGTTGAGGTCCACCCCTCCCATATTAAGGTTATACTCGTGGACACAGAGAGGTTTCGTCACAACACCAGCCGCCGTACGAATTTGGACTGTCGTGTCTGCATGAAGGGAGGTAAGAACGAAAACATTCCTATTATCCCTCCACTTCACAGCGAGCAAATTATTACACTTGAAGCAGGCTCTCTCCCCCAGCCTAAGAGGGGAATCTACAAGCCGCTGGGGAAAGCCCCGGCGATTAGGTCACACAGTGCCACATGC
Source organism: Lithobates sylvaticus (assembly GCA_028564925.1). Classification (NCBI taxonomy): domain Eukaryota; kingdom Metazoa; phylum Chordata; class Amphibia; order Anura; family Ranidae; genus Lithobates; species Lithobates sylvaticus. The sequence continues at coordinate 60,670,534 of CM053038.1, forward strand.
TCCAATTTGCTGATCAAACAAATGACTAAATAGTGGCACGCTCGTGTAATAATTGTCCACGTACAAGTGGTACCCCTTTCCGAAAAAGGGTGACACCAAGTTCCACACTATCTTGCCAGCGCTCCCTATGTAATCTGGACAGTTCTCCGGCTCTACGCAACTATCTTTTCCCTCATAAACCGAAAAGCTCCACGTATAGCCTGTTGCCCTGTCACAGAGCTTGTAGAGCTTGACCCCGTATCTGGCACGCTTGCTGGGAAGGTACTGTCTGAAAGACAAGCGGCCAGAAAACTTAATCAAGGACTCGTCAATGCAGACAACTTGATTGGGCGTAAACAAGGCTGCAAAACGTTGGTTGAAGTGGTTTATGAGGGGCCGAATTTTGTAGAGCCGATCAAATTCAGGGTCTCCACGAGGACGACAAAGTTCATTGTCACTGAAGTGCATGAACCGCAAGATCTGTTCTTATCGTGCCCTGGACATGGAGGCAGTGAACACGGGCATTTGGTGGACTGGTGAGGTGGACCAATAAGTCCTCAGAGTCGGGAATTTATGTATGCCCATGTTGAGGGAAAGGCCCAGAAAGGACTTAAATTCGGAAACCGTAATTGGTTTCCAATCTCTGGCAAGGGAAGGCAACTGGGGATTAGCGGCGATGTATTGACCAGCTTATATATTACTTTGGTCCACAATAGATCTATAGAGATCTTCCGTGAAAAACAGCGAATAAAAATCGGATGGCTTAAAATCAGCTGTTTCCACCTGAATACCGGGTTGGCCAGTGAATGGGGGAAGTACGGGTTCTGCAGAAGTGGTGGGCACCCAATCAGGATTGGCAAATTCTGCAGGAAGGGCACTATGTGATCGACGGGCCTGCCTTTGTCTTCTTCTTGGTGGCAGCGGGACACTACTTGTGCTTGCCACCTCGCCAGCTTGAACTGCACTTATGGGACTCGCCACGTCATCACGTGTTACTGCAGTGCTGGATGTCCAGGGTGTACTAGGCCGCTGGTGCTTGCCAGTTCACCAGAAGGAATAGCGGCGCTAGTACTTCTCTGCTCCATACGAGAGACCTGCGGTTCCTGCACCTCAACAACAGCAGAAGATCGGGATCGGGTACGCCTGACCTTAGCAGGGACCTCACCTCTGTCGCCAGAGCTATCTGTCATGGAGCCGCTATCGTCTACTGGATCGTATTCTGAGCCTGATTCTGACAGATGAGTGACCTCCTCTTCACTATCTGACATACTCAGAAACAAGTAGGCCTGTTCACTAGTGTACTTGCGACTTGCCATTTTGGGCTCTAAATTTAGTAGTACACTAGTGAGATTCACGGGTAAAAAAGCTCCTAGGCTGCTGGCGACTGAATCAAAACGCTACCAAAAAAAACTGTTAGCGATCGCAGGGATCAGGCCTGACTCTGCGAACGCTGCAGTTATGTGTGCTTAGTGTTTGTAAGTGACAGTGATCGATCGATACTGCACTTGGGTGGGCTGGGCGGAGGGGGAAAACGCAGGTGCTAGCAGGTATCTGGGCTGATCCCGCTAACAATGCGTTTTTTGGAACCCTAAACTGCTGGGACGCTAGTATAGATCTGATCAGATCAGATATTGATCTGTTCAGATACTGTACCACTAAGGGAGGTGTATGCTTTGCGCGTGGGTGTTTGTGGTACTGACACTAACCTGGGGCGACGCAGACCTTATTGATATCACCCGCCAGGCGATCAGGGGGTTAAACTGTTATTGGGTAATAAATGGCGGGTGCCCTGACACTATAAAAAACAAACTAACTAACCAGCGTCACCCGTAACAGTTATACGGTGATCACTGGTGAAAGGGTTAACTAGGGGCAATCAGGGGGTTAAATCCTTTATTGGGTAATATATGGGGGTACCTGACGCTATATAAAAACCTGACGGGGAACCTAAATAACTAACTGGCTAACCAGCGTCACCAGTGACACTTATACGGTGATCACTGGTGAAAGGGTTAACTCTAGGGGAAATCAAGGGTTTAAAACCTTTATTTAGGTTGTAATATGGGGGTACCTGACCTATAAACCTATTTATGAACCTATATAAACCTGGCGGTTAACCTAGAAAAAAACTGGCTACCTAGCGGCACCAGTGACACTTAATGCAGCGATCAGAAAAACGATCGCTTAGTGACACTGGCAAAAGGGGGTGAAAGGGTTACCTAGGGGGCAATCAAGGGTTAAACCTTTATTATGGGGGGGGGGGTAGGGGGCTTCCTTAGACCTAAAGGGGCCTAAAACGAACTGCCCTGACAGTTATTGCAGTCAAAACCTTTAGGTTGTAATATGGGGGTACCTGACCTATAAACCTATTTATGAACCTATATAAACCTGGCGGTTAACCTAGAAAAAAACTGGCTACATAGCGGCACCAGTGACACTAATGCAGCGATAGAAAAACGATCGCTTAGTGACACTGGCAAAAGGGGGTGAAAGGGTTACCTAGGGGGCAATCAAGGGGTTAAAACCTTTATTAAGGGGGGGGGGGGGGTAGGGGGCTACCTTAGACCTAAAGGGGCCTAAAACTAACTGCCCTGACAGTTATTGCAGTCACAACCAGTGTTGGTCATCTTACTTAGTTACTCAGCAAAGTAACTGTTACTTTTTTTTTTAATATTCTTAGGGGCGGGTCTAGTATTACTGTAAGCAAGGGGCGCGTTCCCCCCTGCACGTCTATTTCCCCCCCAACACATATATCTGTTCCCCCTCTGTACCCCACTACACGTCTGCCCCCCCTCACACACATATATCTGTTCCCCCTCTGTACCCCACTACACGTCTGTCCCCCCCCCCCCCCCACATATATCTGTTCCCCCCCCTGTACATCTGTCCCCCCCCAAACTCACAGATCGGATCGTTGCAGAGTCACGGATCGGATCATTTTTCGGATCAGCAAATTTTCGGATCAGCAAATAATAATTGAATTTGCAAAAAACCTTTGAAAATTCCACCACCATAAAGCCCCCACTGTAATATCCACGTCATCTCCCCAACTGTAATATTGTCTGGGTATAGCCGGGTATGGCTGGGTATCGCCGAGTATGGCTGGGTATCGCCGAGTATGGCTGGGTATTACCGCGTATTGCAGAGTGTGGCGGGGTATGGCCAGGTGTTGCGGGGTATGGCGGGGTGTTGCAGGGTATGGCAGGGTGTTGCAGAGTATTGCGCAGTATTGGCAGGGTGTTGCAGAGTATTGCGCAGTATTGGCACTGGCAGGGTGTTGCAGAGTATTGCGCTGTATTGGCAGGGTGTTGCAGAGTATTGCGCAGTATTGGCAGGGTGTTGCAGAGTATTGCGCAGTATTGGCAGGGTGTTGCAAAGTATTGCGCAGTATTGGCAGGGTGTTGCAAAGTATTGCGCAGTATTGGCAGGGTGTTGCAGAGTATTGCGCAGTATTGGCAGGGTGTTGCAGAGTATTGCGCAGTATTGGCAGGGTGTTGCAGAGTATTGCGCAGTATTAGCAGGGTGTTGCAGAGTATGGAGGGATTGCTGCTGCCATCCGATCTCTCCCCTCCACTGTACAGATCTGTACACAGAGGGGAGACCAGCGTCATCTTGACGCCAGTTTGTTTACAAAGTGATCGCTCCGTCATTTGATGGAGCAATCACATTGTAAACGGCCGACGGGTGCACCAAGATGGCCGCCGCTCCGCAGCTAGGCCGGAGCGGCGGCCATCTTGGTGCACCCGTCGGCCGCCGCTCCGGAGCTAGGCCGAAGCCGCGGCCTTTCCTGAGGCCGCGGATGGCTCCGCGATCGCGGCGGGTAATTGCGGTAACGCCGCCCCAGTAATGGGAACGGCGTTACCGCGAGGGGAAGAGTAATCAGTTGGATTACTCGTTACCCTCTAAAGTAACGCAGTTTACTTTAACGTCGTTAGTGCCATCACTGGTCACAACTGACACTAAATGCAGTGATCAGTAAATAAATAATCCCTGCAATCAGTGACACTGTGACTGGGGGGGCAGGGGGTGATCTGGGGGGTGATCTGGGGGTGGAATGTGTGCCTATGTGTGACTGGTGTCAGTGTAGTGTTGGTGCACTAACCTGATGTCTTCTCCGCTCGGCGTCCCGGTCAGAAAGACCGGCACGAGGAGCGTGACATCACTTCCTCTTGCCTGTGTTTACAATACGCAGGCAAGAGGAAGCATCTGATTCGCCAGGAGCGATCGCAAGGGGGTGGCCAGAAACCACTGGCCGGCCCCTCGTCTATGATCCTCTTCTGCTGACGGTCCTCTTCGGTCGTCCTCTTCTGCTGACGGTCCTCCTCTTCTGCTGACGGTCCTCCTCTTCTGCTGACGGTCCTCCTCTTCTGCTGACGGTCCTCCTCTTCTGCTGACGGTCCTCCTCTTCTGCTGACGGTCCTCCTCTGCTGACGGTCCTCTTCGGTCGTCCTCTTCTGCTGACGGTCGTCCTCTTCTGCTGACGGTCGTCCTCTTCTGCTGACGGTCCTCCTCTTCTGCTGACGGTCCTCTTCGGTCGTCCTCTTCTGCTGACGGTCGTCCTCTTCTGCTGACGGTCGTCCTCTTCTGCTGACGGTCGTCCTCTTCTGCTGACGGTCGTCCTCTTCTGCTGACGGTCCTCCTCTTCTGCTGACGGTCGTCCTCTTCTGCTGACGGTCCTCCTCTTCTGCTGACGGTCGTCCTCTTCTGCTGACGGTCGTCCTCTTCTGCTGACGGTCGTCCTCTTCTGCTGACGGTCGTCCTCTTCTGCTGACGGTCGTCCTCTTCTGCTGACGGTCGTCCTCTTCTGCTGACGGTCGTCCTCTTCTGCTGACGGTCCTCCTCTTCTGCTGACGGTCCTCTTCGGTCGTCCTCTTCTGCTGACGGTCCTCCTCTTCTGCTGACGGTCCTCTTCGGTCGTCCTCTTCTGCTGACGGTCCTCCTCTTCTGCTGACGGTCCTCCTCTTCTGCTGACGGTCCTCCTCTTCTGCTGACGGTCCTCCTCTTCTGCTGACGGTCCTCTTCGGTCGTCCTCTTCTGCTGACGGTCCTCTTCGGTCGTCCTCTTCTGCTGACGGTCCTCTTCGGTCGTCCTCTTCTGCTGACGGTCCTCTTCGGTCCTCCTCTTCTGCTGACGGTCCTCCTCTTCTGCTGACGGTCCTCCTCTTCTGCTGACGGTCCTCCTCTTCTGCTGACGGTCCTCCTCTCTGCTGACGGTCCTCCTCTTCTGCTGACGGTCCTCTTCGGTCGTCCTCTTCTGCTGACGGTCCTCCTCTTCTGCTGACGGTCCTCCTCTTCTGCTGACGGTCCTCCTCTTCTGCTGACGGTCCTCCTCTTCTGCTGACGGTCCTCCTCTTCTGCTGACGGTCCTCTTCTGCTGACGGTCCCCCTCCTCTTCTGCTGACGGTCCTCCTCTTCTGCTGACGGTCCTCCTCTTCTGCTGACGGTCCTCCTCTTCTGCTGACGTCCTCCTCTTCTGCTGACGGTCCTCTTCGGTCGTCCTCTTCTGCTGACGGTCGTCCTCTTCTGCTGACGGTCGTCCTCTTCTGCTGACGGTCGTCCTCTTCTGCTGACGGTCGTCCTCTTCTGCTGACGGTCGTCCTCTTCTGCTGACGGTCGTCCTCTTCTGCTGACGGTCGTCCTCTTCTGCTGACGGTCGTCCTCTTCTGCTGACGGTCCTCCTCGTCTGCTGACGGTCCTCCTCGTCTGCTGACGGTCCTCCTCTTCTGCTGACGGTCCTCCTCTTCTGCTGACGGTCCTCCTCTTCTGCTGACGGTCCTCCTCTTCTGCTGACGGTCCTCTTCGGTCCTCCTCTTCTGCTGACGGTCCTCCTCTTCTGCTGACGGTCCTCCTCTCTTCTGCTGACGGTCCTCCTCTTCTGCTGACGGTCCTCCTCTTCTGCTGACGGTCCTCCTTTCTGCTGACGGTCCTCTTCGGTTGTCCTCTTCTGCTGACGGTCCTCCTCTTCTGCTGACGGTCCTCCTCTTCTGCTGACGGTCCTCCTCTTCTGCTGACGGTCCTCCTCTTCTGCTGACGGTCCTCCTCTTCTGCTGACGGTCCTCTTCGGTCGTCCTCTTCTGCTGACGGTCGTCCTCTTCTGCTGACGGTCGTCCTCTTCTGCTGACGGTCGTCCTCTTCTGCTGACGGCCGTCCTCTTCTGCTGACGGTCGTCCTCTTCTGCTGACGGTCGTCCTCTTCTGCTGACGGTCGTCCTCTTCTGCTGACGGTCCTCCTCTTCTGCTGACGGTCCTCTTCAGTCGTCCTCTTCTGCTGACGGTCCTCCTCTTCTGCTGACGTCCTCCTCTTCTGCTGACGGTCCTCTTCGGTCGTCCTCTTCTGCTGACGGTCCTCCTCTTCTGCTGACGGTCGTCCTCTTCTGCTGACGGTCCTCCTCTTCTGCTGACGGTCCTCCTCTTCTGCTGACGGTCCTCCTCTTCTGCTGACGGTCCTCCTCTTCTGCTGACGGTCCTCCTCTTCTGCTGACGGTCCTCTTCGGTCGTCCTCTTCTGCTGACGGTCGTCCTCTTCTGCTGACGCTCGTCCTCTTCTGCTGACGGTCGTCCTCTTCTGCTGACGGTCGTCCTCTTCTGCTGACGTCCTCCTCTTCTGCTGACGGTCCTCCTCTTCTGCTGACGGTCGTCCTCTTCTGCTGACGGTCGTCCTCTTCTGCTGACGGTCGTCCTCTTCTGCTGACGGTCGTCCTCTTCTGCTGACGGTCGTCCTCTTCTGCTGACGGTCCTCCTCTTCTGCTGACGGTCCTCTTCGGTCGTCCTCTTCTGCTGACGGTCCTCCTCTTCTGCTGACGGTCCTCCTCTTCTGCTGACGGTCCTCCTCTTCTGCTGACGGTCCTCCTCTTCTGCTGACGGTCCTCCTCTTCTGCTGACGGTCCTCCTCTGCTGACGGTCCTCTTCGGTCGTCCTCTTCTGCTGACGGTCGTCCTCTTCTGCTGACGGTCGTCCTCTTCTGCTGACGGTCGTCCTCTTCTGCTGACGGTCGTCCTCTTCTGCTGACGGTCCTCTTCTTCTGCTGACGGTCCTCTTCGGTCGTCCTCTTCTGCTGACGGTCCTCCTCTTCTGCTGACGGTCCTCCTCTTCTGCTGGCGGTCCTCCTCTTCTGCTGACGGTCCTCTTCGGTCGTCCTCTTCTGCTGACGGTCCTCCTCTTCTGCTGACGGTCCTCCTCTTCTCTTCTGCTGACGGTCCTCCTCTTCTGCTGACGGTCCTCTTCGGTCGTCCTCTTCTGCTGACGGTCCTCCTCTTCTGCTGATGGTCCTCCTCTTCTGCTGATGGTCCTCCTCTTCTGCTGACGGTCCTCCTCTTCTGCTGACGGTCCTCCTCTTCTGCTGACGTCCTCTTCTGCTGACGGTCCTCTTCTTCTGCTGACGGTCCTCTTCTGCTGACGGTCCTCTTCGGTCGTCCTCTTCTGCTGACGGTCCTCTTCGGTCGTCCTCTTCTGCTGACGGTCCTCCTCTTCTGCTGACAGTCCTCTTCGGTCGTCCTCTTCTGCTGACGGTCCTCCTCTTCTGCTGACGGTCGTCCTCTTCTGCTGACGGTCGTCCTCTTCTGCTGACGGTCCTCCTCTTCTGCTGACGGTCCTCCTCTTCTGCTGACGGTCCTCCTCTTCTGCTGACGGTCCTCCTCTTCTGCTGACGGTCCTCCTCTTCTGCTGACGGTCGTCCTCTTCTGCTGACGGTCGTCCTCTTCTGCTGACGGTCGTCCTCTTCTGCTGACGGTCGTCCTCTTCTGCTGACGGTCGTCCTCTTCTGCTGACGGTCGTCCTCTTCTGCTGACGGTCGTCCTCTTCTGCTGACGGTCGTCCTCTTCTGCTGACGGTCCTACTCTTCTGCTGACGGTCCTCTTCGGTCGTCCTCTTCTGCTGACGGTCCTCCTCTTCTGCTGACGGTCCTCCTCTTCTGCTGACGGTCCTCCTCTTCTGCTGACGGTCCTCTTCGGTCGTCCTCTTCTGCTGACGGTCCTCCTCTTCTTCTGCTGACGTCCTCCTCTTCTGCTGACGGTCCTCCTCTTCTGCTGACGGTCCTCTTCGGTCGTCCTCTTCTGCTGACGGTCCTCCTCTTCTGCTGACGGTCCTCCTCTTCTGCTGACGGTCCTCCTCTTCTGCTGACGGTCCTCTTCGGTCGTCCTCTTCTGCTGACGGTCCTCCTCTTCTGCTGACGGTCCTCCTCTTCTGCTGACGGTCCTCCTCTTCTGCTGACGGTCCTCTTCTGCTGACGGTCCTCTTCTGCTGACGGTCCTCCTCTTCTGCTGACGGTCCTCTTCTGCTGACGGTCCTCTTCGGTCGTCCTCTTCTGCTGACGGTCCTCTTCGGTCGTCCTCTTCTGCTGACGGTCCTCCTCTTCTGCTGACAGTCCTCTTCGGTCGTCCTCTTCTGCTGACGGTCGTCCTCTTCTGCTGACGGTCCTCCTCTTCTGCTGACGGTCCTCCTCTTCTGCTGACGGTCGTCTTCTTCTGCTGACGGTCCTCTTCTTCTGCTGACGGTCCTCCTCTTCTGCTGACGGTCGTCCTCTTCTGCTGACGGTCGTCCTCTTCTGCTGACGGTCGTCCTCTTCTGCTGACGGTCGTCCTCTTCTGCTGACGGTCCTCCTCTTCTGCTGACGGTCCTCCTCTTCTGCTGACGGTCCTCCTCTTCTGCTGACGGTCCTCCTCTGCTGACGGTCCTCTTCGGTCGTCCTCTTCTGCTGACGGTCGTCCTCTTCTGCTGACGGTCGTCCTCTTCTGCTGACGGTCGTCCTCTTCTGCTGACGGTCCTCTTCTTCTGCTGACGGTCCTCTTCGGTCGTCCTCTTCTGCTGACGGTCCTCCTCTTCTGCTGACGGTCCTCCTCTTCTGCTGGCGGTCCTCCTCTTCTGCTGACGGTCCTCTTCGGTCGTCCTCTTCTGCTGACGGTCCTCCTCTTCTGCTGACGGTCCTCCTCTTCTCTTCTGCTGACGGTCCTCCTCTTCTGCTGACGGTCCTCTTCGGTCGTCCTCTTCTGCTGACGGTCCTCCTCTTCTGCTGATGGTCCTCCTCTTCTGCTGATGGTCCTCCTCTTCTGCTGACGGTCCTCCCTCTTCTGCTGACGGTCCTCCTCTTCTGCTGACGGTCCTCTTCTGCTGACGGTCCTCTTCTTCTGCTGACGGTCCTCTTCTGCTGACGGTCCTCTTCGGTCGTCCTCTTCTGCTGACGGTCCTCTTCGGTCGTCCTCTTCTGCTGACGGTCCTCCTCTTCTGCTGACAGTCCTCTTCGGTCGTCCTCTTCTGCTGACGGTCGTCCTCTTCTGCTGACGGTCGTCCTCTTCTGCTGACGGTCCTCCTCTTCTGCTGACTGTCGTCCTCCTCTTCTGCTGACGGTCCTCCTCTTCTGCTGACGGTCCTCCTCTTCTGCTGACGGTCCTCCTCTTCTGCTGACGGTCCTCCTCTTCTGCTGACGGTCCTCCTCTTCTTCGGACGTCCTCTTCTGTCGTCCTCTTCTGCTGACGGTCGTCCTCTTCTGCTGACGGTCGTCCTCTTCTGCTGACGGTCGTCCTCTTCTGCTGACGGTCGTCCTCTTCTGCTGACGGTACGGTCGTCCTCTTCTGCTGACGGTCCTACTCTTCTGCTGACGGTCCTCTTCGGTCGTCCTCTTCTGCTGACGGTCCTCCTCTTCTGCTGACGGTCCTCCTCTTCTGCTGACGGTCCTCCTCTTCTGCTGACGGTCCTCTCTTCGGTCGTCCTCTTCTGCTGACGGTCCTCCTCTTCTGCTGACGGTCCTCCTCTTCTGCTGACGGGTCCTCCTCTTCTGCTGACGGTCCTCTTCGGTCGTCCTCTTCTGCTGACGGTCCTCCTCTTCTGCTGACGGTCCTCCTCTTCTGCTGACGGTCCTCCTCTTCTGCTGACGGTCCTCCTCTTCTGCTGACGGTCCTCTTCGGTCGTCCTCTTCTGCTGACGGTCCTCCTCTTCTGCTGACGGTCCTCCTCTTCTGCTGACGGTCCTCCTCTTCTGCTGACGGTCCTCTTCTGCTGACGGTCCTCTTCTGCTGACGGTCCTCCTACTTCTGCTGACGGTCCTCTTCTGCTGACGGTCCTCTTCGGTCGTCCTCTTCTGCTGACGGTCCTCTTCGGTCGTCCTCTTCTGCTGACGGTCCTCCTCTTCTGCTGACGGTCCTCTTCGGTCGTCCTCTTCTGCTGACGGTCCTCCTCTTCTGCTGACGGTCGTCCTCTTCTGCTGACGGTCGTCCTCTTCTGCTGACGGTCCTCCTCTTCTGCTGACGGTCCTCCTCTTCTGCTGACGGTCCTCCTCTTCTGCTGACGGTCCTCCTCTTCTGCTGACGGTCCTCCTCTTCTGCTGACGGTCCTCCTCTTCTGCTGACGGTCCTCCTCTTCTGCTGACGGTCGTCCTCTTCTGCTGACGGTCGTCCTCTTCTGCTGACGGTCGTCCTCTTCTGCTGACGGTCGTCCTCTTCTGCTGACGGTCGTCCTCTTCTGCTGACGGTCGTCCTCTTCTGCTGACGGTCGTCCTCTTCTGCTGACGGTCGTCCTCTTCTGCTGACGGTCGTCCTCTTCTGCTGACGGTCCTACTCTTCTGCTGACGGTCCTCTTCGGTCGTCCTCTTCTGCTGACGGTCCTCCTCTTCTGCTGACGGTCCTCCTCTTCTGCTGACGGTCCTCCTCTTCTGCTGACGGTCCTCTTCGGTCGTCCTCTTCTGCTGACGGTCCTCCTCTTCTGCTGACGGTCCTCCTCTTCTGCTGACGGTCCTCCTCTTCTGCTGACGGTCCTCTTCGGTCGTCCTCTTCTGCTGACGGTCCTCCTCTTCTGCTGACGGTCCTCCTCTTCTGCTGACGGTCCTCCTCTTCTGCTGACGGTCCTCTTCGGTCGTCCTCTTCTGCTGACGGTCCTCCTCTTCTGCTGACGGTCCTCCTCTTCTGCTGACGGTCCTCCTCTTCTGCTGACGGACGTCCTCTTCTGCTGACGGTCCTCTTCTGCTGACGGTCCTCCTCTTCTGCTGACGGTCTCCTCTTCTGCTGACGGTCCTCTTCGGTCGTCCTCTTCTGCTGACGGTCCTCTTCGGTCGTCCTCTTCTGCTGACGGTCCTCCTCTTCTGCTGACAGTCCTCTTCGGTCGTCCTCTTCTGCTGACGGTCGTCCTCTTCTGCTGACGGTCCTCCTCTTCTGCTGACGGTCCTCCTCTTCTGCTGACGGTCCTCCTCTCTTCTGCTGACGGTCCTCTCTTCTGCTGACGGTCCTCCTCTTCTGCTGACGGTCGTCCTCTTCTGCTGACGGTCGTCCTCTTCTGCTGACGGTCGTCCTCTTCTGCTGACGGTCGTCCTCTTCTGCTGACGGTCCTCCTCTTCTGCTGACGGTCCTCTCTTCTGCTGACGGTCCTCCTCTTCTGCTGACGGTCCTCCTCTGCTGACGGTCCTCTTCGGTCGTCCTCTTCTGCTGACGGTCGTCCTCTTCTGCTGACGGTCGTCCTCTTCTGCTGACGGTCGTCCTCTTCTGCTGACGGTCGTCCTCTTCTGCTGACGGTCCTCTTCTTCTGCTGACGGTCCTCTTCGGTCGTCCTCTTCTGCTGACGGTCCTCCTCTTCTGCTGACGGTCCTCCTCTTCTGCTGGCGGTCCTCCTCTTCTGCTGACGGTCCTCTTCGGTCGTCCTCTTCTGCTGACGGTCCTCCTCTTCTGCTGACGGTCCTCCTCTTCTCTTCTGCTGACGGTCCTCCTCTTCTGCTGACGGTCCTCTTCGGTCGTCCTCTTCTGCTGACGGTCCTCCTCTTCTGCTGATGGTCCTCCTCTTCTGCTGATGGTCCTCCTCTTCTGCTGACGGTCCTCCTCTTCTGCTGACGGTCCTCCTCTTCTGCTGACGGTCCTCTTCTGCTGACGGTCCTCTTCTTCTGCTGACGGTCCTCTTCTGCTGACGGTCCTCTTCGGTCGTCCTCTTCTGCTGACGGTCCTCTTCGGTCGTCCTCTTCTGCTGACGGTCCTCCTCTTCTGCTGACAGTCCTCTTCGGTCGTCCTCTTCTGCTGACGGTCCTCCTCTTCTGCTGACGGTCGTCCTCTTCTGCTGACGGTCGTCCTCTTCTGCTGACGGTCCTCCTCTTCTGCTGACGGTCCTCCTCTCTGCTGACGGTCCTCCTCTTCTGCTGACGGTCCTCCTCTTCTGCTGACGGTCCTCCTCTTCTGCTGACGGTCCTCCTCTTCTGCTGACGGTCCTCCTCTTCTGCTGACGGTCGTCCTCTTCTGCTGACGGTCGTCCTCTTCTGCTGACGGTCGTCCTCTTCTGCTGACGGTCGTCCTCTTCTGCTGACGGTCGTCCTCTTCTGCTGACGGTCGTCCTCTTCTGCTGACGGTCCTACTCTTCTGCTGACGGTCCTCTTCGGTCGTCCTCCTCTTCTGCTGACGGTCCTCCTCTTCTGCTGACGGTCCTCCTCTTCTGCTGACGGTCCTCCTCTTCTGCTGACGGTCCTCCTCTTCTGCTGACGGTCCTCTTCGGTCGTCCTCTTCTGCTGACGGTCCTCCTCTTCTGCTGACGGTCCTCCTCTTCTGCTGACGGTCCTCCTCTTCTGCTGACGGTCCTCTTCGGTCGTCCTCTTCTGCTGACGGTCCTCCTCTTCTGCTGACGGTCCTCCTCTTCTGCTGACGTCCCTCCTCTTCTGCTGACGGTCCTCCTCTTCTGCTGACGGTCCTCTTCGGTCGTCCTCTTCTGCTGACGGTCCTCCTCTTCTGCTGACGGTCCTCCTCTTCTGCTGACGGTCCTCCTCTTCTGCTGACGGTCCTCTTCTGCTGACGGGGCTCCTCTTCTGCTGACGGTCCTCCTCTTCTGCTGACGGTCCTCTTCTGCTGACGGTCCTCTTCGGTCGTCCTCTTCTGCTGACGGTCCTCTTCGGTCGTCCTCTTCTGCTGACGGTCCTCCTCTGCTGACTGCTGACAGTCCTCTTCGGTCGTCCTCTTCTGCTGACGGTCGTCCTCTTCTGCTGACGGTCCTCCTCTCTGCTGACGGTCCTCCTCTTCTGCTGACGGTCCTCTTCTTCTGCTGACGGTCCTCCTCTTCTGCTGACGGTCCTCCTCTTCTGCTGACGGTCGTCCTCTTCTGCTGACGGTCGTCCTCTTCTGCTGACGGTCGTCCTCTTCTGCTGACGGTCGTCCTCTTCTGCTGACGGTCGTCCTCTTCTGCTGACGGTCCTCCTCTTCTGCTGACGGTCCTCCTCTTCTGCTGACGGTCTCCTCTTCTGCTGACGGTCCTCCTCTTCTGCTGACGGTCCTCCTCTTCTGCTGACGGTCCTCCTCTTCTGCTGACGGTCCTCCTCTTCTGCTGACGGTCGTCCTCTTCTGCTGACGGTCGTCCTCTTCTGCTGACGGTCCTCCTCTTCTGCTGACGGTCCTCCTCTTCTGCTGACGGTCCTCTTCGGTCGTCCTCTTCTGCTGACGGTCCTCTTCTGCTGACGGTCCTCTGCGGTCGTCCTCTTCTGCTGACGGTCGTCCTCTTCTGCTGACGGTCCCTCCTCTTCTGCTGACGGTCCTCCTCTTCTGCTGACGGTCCTCTTCGGTCGTCCTCTTCTGCTGACGGTCCTCCTCTTCTGCTGACGGTCCTCCTCTTCTGCTGACGGTCCTCCTCTTCTGCTGACGGTCCTCCTCTTCTGCTGACGGTCCTCCTCTTCTGCTGACGGTCGTCCTCTTCTGCTGACGGTCGTCCTCTTCTGCTGACGGTCCTCCTCTTCTGCTGACGGTCCTCCGCTTCTGCTGACGGTCGTCCTCTTCTGCTGACGGTCGTCCTCTTCTGCTGACGGTCGTCCTCTTCTGCTGACGGTCCTCCTCTTCTGCTGACGGTCCTCCTCTTCTGCTGACGGTCCTCCTCTTCTGCTGACGGTCGTCCTCTTCTGCTGACGGTCGTCCTCTTCTGCTGACGGTCGTCCTCTTCTGCTGACGGTCCTCCTCTTCTGCTGACGGTCGTCCTCTTCTGCTGACGGTCCTCCTCTTCTGCTGACGGTCGTCCTCTTCTGCTGACGGTCCTCCTCTTCTGCTGACGGTCCTCCTCTTCTGCTGACGGTCCTCCTCTTCTGCTGACGGTCCTCCTCTTCTGCTGACGGTCCTCTTCGGTCGTCCTCTTCTGCTGACGGTCCTCTTCGGTCGTCCTCTTCTGCTGACGGTCCTCTTCGGTCGTCCTCTTCTGCTGACGGTCCTCTTCGGTCGTCCTCTTCTGCTGGCGGTCCTCTTCGGTCGTCCTCTTCTGCTGACGGTCCTCCTCTTCTGCTGACGGTCCTCCTCTTCTGCTGACGGTCCTCCTCTTCTGCTGACGGTCCTCCTCGTCTGCTGACGGTCCTCCTCTTCTGCTGACGGTCCTCCTCTTCTGCTGACGGTCCTCCTCTTCTGCTGACGGTCCTCCTCTTCTGCTGACGGTCGTCCTCTTCTGCTGACGGTCGTCCTCTTCTGCTGACGGTCGTCCTCTTCTGCTGACGGTCGTCCTCTTCTGCTGACGGTCATCCTCTTCGGTCGTCCTCTTCTGCTGACGGTCGTCCTCTTCGGTCGTCCTCTTCTGCTGACGGTCGTCCTCTTCGGTCGTCCTCTTCTGCTGACGGTCGTCCTCTTCGGTCGTCGTCTTCTGCTGACGGTCGTCCTCTTCGGTCGTCGTCTTCTGCTGACGGTCGTCCTCATTGGTCGTCGTCTTCTGCTGACGGTCGTCCTCTTCGGTCGTCCTCTTCTGCTGACGGTCGTCCTCTTCGGTCGTCCTCTTCTGCTGACGGTCGTCCTCTTCTGCTGACGGTCGTCCTCTTCTGCTGACAGGTCGTCCTCTTCTGCTGCAAAATAAAAAAA
>CM053038.1:60685744-60855744 GCA_028564925.1 Lithobates sylvaticus
CTTTCATTTCATCAATGCTCCTAAATGCTAACAGCTTTTTTTTTTTCTTTGTGTACTGCAAAAACAGCAATAAAATGCTAATGCTCTTAAAAGCTTTTAAAAGCTACTAGAAGCTGGCACAAAAATGCTATTATGAGCATTTTTCATCAAGCGTTTTTCTGGCATTTTTTTTTTTGTAGCCAATAGTGTGCATGGAGCCTTACAAGGTCAGGGTTCACATATGCTTTTAAGTGTTTCCAAACAACTGTACTTCACTACAGAAGAGGTTGGTGCTGTACAGCAGGGGTAGGCAACCTGGAGCCCTCCAGCTGTTGTGGAACTACATTTCCCATGAGGCATTATTGCAAGGTTGGCAGTTACAATTGCTCCCAGAGGCATGATGGGACTTGTAGTTCTGCAACAGCTGGAGGGCCCCAGGTTGCCTACCCCTGCTATACAGGGTAGCTATAATTATATGCGTCATTTACTTTTTTGGAGTTGGATCGTAAAACTTGTACTGGTTGACTAGACATGTGCGATTCGTTTCGTACGAATTCGTAATTCGTACGAATTTTTCGAAATTCGTACGAATTTACGAATCTGTAGTACGAATTTTTTTTTTTACGAATTCCGTACGGAATACGAATTTTTTTTTACGAATCGTTACGAATCGTTACGAATCGTTACGAATCGTTAACGCGGCTAATGAATTGTTGGTTCTCATAACACAGAGAACAATTCGAATCCAACTACAAATATCGAATTTCAATTTCAAGTTACGAATCGTTACGAATCGTTATGAATAGTTACGAATCGTTACGAATCGTTATGAATAGTTACGAATCGTTAGTAAATCCAACTACCAATATCGAATTTCAACTAATTTGAACGAAATTATTATAGCAGATATAACGAATGAATTCGAATGACAAAGTGTCATTTTTGCAGAAAAAAAAAAGCGTAGGGGTCCCCCCAAATTCAATAACCAGGCCCTTCAGGTCTGGTATGGATATTAAGGGGGACCCCAGCCAAAAAAAAATAAAAAAAAATGGCGTGGGGTCCCCCCCAAATATCCATACCAGACCCTTCAGGTCTGGGATGGATTTTAAGGGGAACCCCGGCCAAAAAAAAAAAAAAAATGGCGTGGGGTCCCCCTCAAAATCCATACCAGACCCTTTATCCGAGCACGCAACCTGGCAGGCCGCAGGAAAGGAGGGGGGGACGAGAGCGGCCCCCCCTCCCGCCTGAACCGTACCAGGCCACATGCCCTCAACATTGGGAGGGTGCTTTGGGGTCCCCCCCAAAGCACCTTGTCCCCATGTTGATGAGGACAAGGGCCTCATCCCCACAACCCTGGCCGGTGGTTGTGGGGGTCTGCGGGCGGGGGGCTTATCGGAATCTGGAAGCCCCCTTTAACAAGGGGACCCCCAGATCCCGGCCCCCCCCCCTGTGTGAAATGGTAAGGGGGTACAAAAGTACCCCTACCATTTCACCAAAAAAGTGGCAAAAATGGTAAAAAATGACAGGAGACGGTCTTTGACAATTCCTTTATTAAAATCTTCTTTCTTCTTTCTTCTTCTTTCTTCTGGTCTTCCTTCCGTCATCTTCTCCTTCCGTCATCTTCTTCCATCTTCTTCTTCCTTCGATTCGCTTCTTCTTCCTCCGGTCTTCTCGTCCTTCTCGTCCGGCGTCGTCCTTCTCGTCCGGCATCGGCGTCTCTTCTCGCAGGCCGCTCCTCGCAATGGGAGGCTCCCGCTCTGTGAGGCTCCGCTCCGGGTGACAGGTCTTTTATAACGAAGGCACCTGGTGACCCCGCCCCCTCTGACGCACGGGGACGTCATGTGGAATTCCCTATGGCTTTCCCCATGACGTCAGAGGGGGGGCGGGGTCACCGGGTGCCTTCGTTATACAAGACCTGTCACCCGGAGCGAAGCCTCACAGAGCGGGAGCCTCCCATTGCGAGGAGCGGCCTGCGAGAAGAGACGCCGATGCCGGACGAGAAGGACGACGCCGGACGAGAAGGACGAGAAGACCGGAGGAAGAAGAAGCGAATCGAAGGAAGAAGAAGATGGAAGAAGATGCCGGAAGGAGAAGATGAAGAAAGGAAGACCAGAAGAAAGAAGAAAGAAGATTTTAATAAAGGAATTGTCAAAGACCGTCTCCTGTCATTTTTACCATTTTTGCCACTTTTTTGGTGAAATGGTAGGGGTACTTTTGTACCCCCTTACCATTTCACACAGGGGGGGGGGCCGGGATCTGGGGGTCCCCTTGTTAAAGGGGGCTTCCAGATTCCGATAAGCCCCCCGCCCGCAGACCCCCACAACCACCGGCCAGGGTTGTGGGGATGAGGCCCTTGTCCTCATCAACATGGGGACAAGGTGCTTTGGGGGGGACCCCAAAGCATCCTCCCAATGTTGAGGGCATGTGGCCTGGTACGGTTCAGGCGGGAGGGGGGGCCGCTCTCGTCCCCCCCTCCTTTCCTGCGGCCTGCCAGGTTGCGTGCTCGGATAAGGGTCTGGTATGGATTTTATGGGGGACCCCACGCCATTTTTTTGGCTAGGGTTCCCCTTAAAATCCATCCCAGACCTCAAGGGTCTGGTATGGATTTTGAGGGGGACCCTACGCCATTTTTTTTTTTTTTTGGCTGGGGTCCCCCTTAATATCCATCCCAGACCTGAAGGGCCTGGTTATTGAATTTGGGGGGACCCCTACACATTTTTTTATCAATGACTTCAATGAATGACAGTTCTCTGTATTACGGATCCAACAATTCATTTGCCGGCAATAGCTGCGACTCGATTTTAAATAGTTTTTTTTTTTTTCCTGCAAAAATGACACTGTGCAGGGACAGTTCCCTATATTAGATATACTGAATCTCGAATCATTCGAAGCATTCGTTATATCCGCTATTATCATTTCTTTCATGTTAGTTGAAATTACATATTTGTTAGTTACAATACAACATTCGAATTGTTCTCTGTATTACGGGAATCGGCAATTAGCCGCGAGTGATTTTAAATGTCTTTTTTTCCTGCAAAAATGACACATTGTACAGAGAGAGTTCTAAACACGGGAAACCTGCGCCCTTCTATATACTATATACTCTATAGTATGTCTATGAATGGGGGTCATGTTTCCCGTGTTTAGAACTCTCTCTGTACAATGTGTCATTTTTGCAGGAAAAAAAGACATTTAAAATCACTCGCGGCTAATTGCCGATTCCCGTAATACAGAGAACAATTCGAATGTTGTATTGTAACTAACAAATATGTAATTTCAACTAACATGAAAGAAATTATAATAGTGGATATAACGAATGCTTCGAATGATTCGAGATTCAGTATATCTAATATAGAGAACTGTCTCTGTACAATGTGTCATTTTTGCAGGAAAAAAAAACTATTTAAAATCGAGTCGCAGCTATTGCCGGCAAATGAATTGTTGGATCCGTAATACAGAGAACTGTCATTCATTGAAGTCATTGATAAAAAAAATGCGTAGGGGTCCCCCCAAATTCAATAACCAGGCCCTTCAGGTCTGGGATGGATATTAAGGGGGACCCCCAGCCAAAAAAAAAAAAAATGGCGTAGGGTCCCCCTCAAAATCCATACCAGACCCTTGAGGTCTGGGATGGATTTTAAGGGGAACCCTAGCCCAAAAAAATGGCGTGGGGTCCCCCTCAAAATCCATACCAGACCCTTATCCGAGCACGCAACCTGGCAGGCCGCAGGAAAGGAGGGGGGGACGAGAGCGGCCCCCCCTCCCGCCTGAACCGTACCAGGCCACATGCCCTCAACATTGGGAGGGTGCTTTGGGGTCCCCCCCAAAGCACCTTGTCCCCATGTTGATGAGGACAAGGGCCTCATCCCCACAACCCTGGCCGGTGGTTGTGGGGGTCTGCGGGCGGATGGCTTATCGGAATCTGGAAGCCCCCTTTAACAAGGGGACCCCCAGATCCCGGCCTCCCCCCTGTGTGAAATGGTAAGGGGGTACAAAAGTACCCCTACCATTTCACCAAAAAAGCGTCAAAAATTGTAAAAATGACAGAAGACGGTCTTTGACAATTCCTTTATTAAAATCTTCTTTCTTCTTTCTTCTGGTCTTCCTTTCTTCATCTTCTCCTTCCGGCATCTTCTTCCATCTTCTTCTTCCTCCGATCCGCTTCTTCTTCCTCCGGTCTTCTCGTCCTTCTCGTCCGGCGTCGTCCTTCTCGTCCGGCATCGGCGTCTCTTCTCGCAGGCCGCTCCTCGCAATGGGAGGCTCCCGCTCTGTGAGGCTTCGCTCCGGGTGACAGGTCTTGTATAACGAAGGCACCCGGTGACCCCGCCCCCTCTCTGACGTCATGGGGAAAGCCATAGGGAATTCCACATGACGTCCCCGTGCGTCAGAGGGGGCGGGGTCACCAGGTGCCTTCGTTATAAAAGACCTGTCACCCGGAGCGAAGCCTCACAGAGCGGGAGCCTCCCATTGCGAGGAGCGGCCTGCGAGAAGAGACGCCGATGCCGGACGAGAAGGACGACGCCGGACGAGAAGGACGAGAAGACCGGAGGAAGAAGAAGCGAATCGAAGGAAGAAGAAGATGGAAGAAGATGACGGAAGGAGAAGATGACGGAAGGAGAAGATGAAGAAAGGAAGAAGGAAGACCAGAAGAAAGAAGATTTTAATAAAGGAATTGTCAAAGACCGTCTCCTGTCATTTTTACCATTTTTGTCACTTTTTTGGTGAAATGGTAGGGGTACTTTTGTACCCCCTTACCATTTCACACAGGGGGGGGGCCGGGATCTGGGGGTCCCCTTGTTAAAGGGGGCTTCCAGATTCCGATAAGCCCCCCGCCCGCAGACCCCCACAACCACCGGCCAGGGTTGTGGGGATGAGGCCCTTGTCCTCATCAACATGGGGACAAGGTGCTTTGGGGGGGACCCCAAAGCACCCTCCCAATGTTGAGGGCATGTGGCCTGGTACGGTTCAGGCGGGAGGGGGGGCCGCTCTCGTCCCCCCCTCCTTTCCTGCGGCCTGCCAGGTTGCGTGCTCGGATAAAGGGTCTGGTATGGATTTTGAGGGGGACCCCACGCCATTTTTTTTTTTTTTTTTGGCCGGGGTTCCCCTTAAAATCCATCCCAGACCTGAAGGGTCTGGTATGGATATTTGGGGGGGACCCCACGCCATTTTTTTTATTTTTTTTTGGCTGGGGTCCCCCTTAATATCCATACCAGACCTGAAGGGCCTGGTTATTGAATTTGGGGGGACCCCTACGCTTTTTTTTTTTTCTGCAAAAATGACACTTTGTCATTCGAATTCATTCGTTATATCTGCTATAATAATTTCGTTCAAATTAGTTGAAATTCGATATTGGTAGTTGGATTTACTAACGATTCGTAACTATTCATAACGATTCGTAACGATTCGTAACTATTCATAACGATTCGTAACTTGAAATTGAAATTCGATATTTGTAGTTGGATTCGAATTGTTCTCTGTGTTATGAGAACCAACAATTCATTAGCCGCGTTAACGATTCGTAACGATTCGTAACGATTCGTAACTTTACTAACGATTCGTAAAAAAATTACGATTCGTCCGAATTTCGTATTTCGTACGAATTCGAACGGAATTTCGTACACGAATTACGAATTACGAATTTTTTTATATACGAAACGGGACGAAACGAAACGAAACGAATTTTTTGGCAGTTCCCATGTCTAACACTGACACAAATACAGTGATCAGTGCTAAAACTATGCACTGTCACTGTACTAAGGACACTGGCTGGGAAAAGGTTAAACATCAGGGGCGATCAAAGGGTTAAATGTGTGCCTAACCAGTGTTTATGTGTACTGTGGGAGGTGCTTTTACTAATAGATGTGATGGGTTTTATTCTCTGGTTTGCAGGGAAACTGAATCCATCACTGCCCCCCTTGTTCAGAACGAAGCTTTGCCTTGTTTACATTGGCAGAGCTCCTTCAAGCCTCTCTACCCGATGATCGGCGGCTATCCATTGATCTCTATCCGCTGCTGTAACAAATCAGAGCAGAAGCAGCAGGCCCCCTAGGCGGAAGTATTGAATCGCGTATGGCCGCCCTGTAGCAGTATAGGGCAGTCGTTAAGCAGTTAAAGGGCAGATCTAAGTGGGTGCAAAAAATATTCGAACAAATTTACACCATGGTAATGCAAATGTATATAGCACTTTGCACTAAATCTTGAGTTTGTTACATTGTAATTCTTATTATTCATTGTATCTCCGAAGTTCTGCAGGCAGGTTGACTATTCCGTGTGATGTACAGGAAGCCACTAGAATCTTTTGTATGCGAAATGGAGTTACAGTGGAACCTTGGATAACTAGCATAATCCGTTCCAGGAGAATGCTTGTAATCCAAAGTTGCATATCAAAGTAAATTTCCCCATAGAAGTCAATGGAAATGAAGATAATTTGTTCCGCATTGACTTCTATTGCATGCAATACCGTATGTGGCCAGAAGTGGGGGTGGGGGCGCCAGAGAGCTTTGAAAATACTCTGGAACAGCTCGGCTGAACTCGGAAAGGCTCGGGAATGGAGTATTTCCGAGTGCTTTCGAGTATTTCTGAACGGCTCCAAACCGTTCCGAGTGTCACCCGCGCCCCCGCACCTCTGGCCAAATGCGGTACTGCACACCCCATTGGCTTGAATTCTGCTCTTTTTGCGAGACAAACACTGGCAAACCAAGTCAGGATAAAAAAAAAAAAAAAAAGTTGCTCGTCTTTCAAAATGCTCGTTAACCGCGTTACTCGTAAACCAAGGTTCAACTGTATAAAAGTGTATCGGTCGGAATGGGGCAGGCATCGGTAAAGGTCACACCATCGGAGGGCGCTGGCTCTGTTATTGGACGGGTGGCACTCACATATACTGTTTCTGCTCCTCATGGTAATGTTCTTTGCTCTCCATGCTCTGCTCCAGCAGCATTTGGTTCTGCTGACTCAGCATCTGGATCTGGCTGAGCAAATGGTGGTTTTCCTCCTCCAGGTTGCTCTTCAGGCGGGTCAGGAGCTGCCAGGGCCAAAAAAAAAACATTTATACAAATGCTATGCTACACAAAAACCATCACAGGGCCTAAACATTGCTGAAAATGGAGCTTATTAAATGGTAACCATTTGTTGATATTTAAAATAAATCATATAACACTAGTGTTGTATTGACTTCTTATCTGTACCTTTTTATTATACATTTTTTTTTGGGGGGGGGGGGGGGGATTTACACACATGTCCCAAATAATCCCCCATAATGTTTCCAATATGAAATTTCATTTTCTAAGTGTTTCTCGTGATCTTCAGCTCCATCTAGTGGCCATAATGCAGTATTTCCTTACCACAATCAAGAAAATATCAAATACCTCATTGCAGCCACTAGATGGAGCTGCCCATTATACAATACACACTGAAAATGACATTATATTTCAGAAACGTTTTTGTGCTGTAACATTTGCACATCAAATTGTCCTGAATATACCTCTATGTATGTGTAGAACAATAAAGAGGGACAATATACTGCAAAATCTGCCAGATGGCCATCAGCAGAGGGGCGAATTTTTAAAAAATTTGCAGAGCTATTGGTCCTGTGAAATTGCACGCACATTCCTTCTGTGCAAATGTGGCAGCAAAAATTAACATTCTTAGGCAATTTTCTCTCCAGTTTTGATTTTCTCTTATAGACTGAATCGGTAAAATTACTGCACTATGGCTTGTTGTTGTTCAATCATTTTAATCATGTCCAACTCTTCGTGACCTCGTGGACCATAGCACACCCAGGCTTTTCTGTCCTTCACTGCCTCCCAGGGCTTGCTTAACTTCATGTTCATTGTTTTGATGATACGAGCTATCCATCCATCTTGTTTTCTGTCGTCCTCTTCTCCCTTTTCCTTCCAGGTTTCCCGGCATCAGCGTCTTTTCCAATGAGTCCTCTCTTCGCATTAGGTGGCCCAAAGTATTTGAGTTTCAGCTTCAGGATCTGTCCTTCCGGTGAATGTTCAGGGTTGATTTCCTTCAAGATTGACTGGTTTGATCTTTCTGCTGTCCAAGGGACTTTCAAGAGTCTTCTCCAACACCATAGTTTTAAAAGCATCAAGTCTTCGGTGTTCAGCCTTCCTTATGGTCCAACTTTCAGAGCCATAGGTTACTACTGGGAATACCATAGCTTTGACTATACGGCAACTTTGTCAGTAGGGTGAGGTCTCTGCTTTTTACAATGTTGTCTAGGTTTGCCATTGTACTATGGCTACAGGATGGTAATCATAACCTGAGATTTCCTATGATCATCAGCTCCATCTAGTGACCATAATGCAGTCCTTTCCTGACTCACAATATCAGAGGGGGGAATCTAGATTGGAAAAGGACCTGGGGGTCCTAGTAGATGATAGGCTCAGCAATGGCATGCAATGCCAAGCTGCTGCGAACAAAGCAAACAGAATATTGGCATGCATTAAAAAGGGGATCAACTCCAGAGATAAAACGATAATTCTGCTCTATAAGACTCTGGTCCGGCTGCACCTGGAGTATGCTGTCCAGTTCTGGCCACCAGTCCTCAGGAAGGATGTACTGGAAATGGAGCGAATACAAAGAAGGGCAACAAAGCTAATAAAGGGTCTGGAGGATATTAGTTATGAGGAAAGGTTGCGAGCACTGAACTTATTCTCTCTGGAGAAGAGACGCTTGAGAGGGGATATGATTTCAATATACAAATACCGTACTGTTGACCCCACAATAGGGATAAAACTTTTTTGCGGAAGGGAGTTTAACAAAACTCGTGGCCTCTCATTAAAATTAGAAGAAAAGAGGTTTAACCTTAAACAATGTAGAGGGTTCTTTACTGTAAGAGCGGCAAGGATGTGGAATTCCCTTCCACAGGCGGTGGTCTCAGCGGGGAGCATCAATAGTTTCAAGAAACTATTAGATAAGCACCCGAACGACCACAACCTACAGGGATAATACTGACATATAATCACACACATAGGTTGGACTTGTGTCTTTTTTCGCCTACTATGTAACTATGAGAAACTAAAATAAAAATAAAATTAGTCTAACAACATTCAATTTAACAACATAACAAATATACATGTAATTTCACAGGATGAATAGCTCTGCAATGTTTTTATTTTTATATAAATACCTGAAAATATTAGGACTACATAGACCTTGCGACAAATGTTCTCAGCTAATAAATCCCTGAGTTGTAAGGCCAGGATTGCAGGTGTGACAAATGCCTCACCCTACAAGTATAGCGGAAATCATTACCCCCTTGGCAAAGTTTCCTGTTATTTTACAGCAGGGGTGCCCAACCAGTGGCCCGGGGGCCACATGTGGCCCACAGAGCCCTCTGATGTGGCCCGCGACCTCCTGCTCTGGGATGGAATAGAATAGAATACGGTTATTAATAGTAAGTTTATTACTAAAATCACAGTGTATATATGGGCAAATCTGTTCTGCAGGGGTTACTGGGCTGCTTTCAAACTGATCCGCAGGTGCAGAGCAGTGCACCTGTGGGTTATCTGCACTGAGTATAGGCCCCTTTCACACGGTCAGTCCGACCCAATTGGAGCCTCCATTCACCTCTAAGGAGTAGCAGATGTAAATGGACTTGTGTATGTTTACAAATGCCTACCTCCGATACGCAAAAAAAAAAAAAGTGGGCTCTATAGAGTAGAGTGGGCTGCCATGCACCCGCTCCGCTCAATGTGGCCCACGACCGGTTACCAAGTCGCTTAGGTGGCCCTCACTTTTCAAAAGGTTGGGCACCCCTGTTTTACAGTAATAAAAGCGCCACCTAGTGGATGGTTTGTAAAAACTAGCAGTAATTACTAAATCTCTTTATAGGGAGATATTTTGACTCTGCTTAAGAGAAGTTCCCCTTTAAGTTCATTTTACGCTACCAGATTTTGTTATATTAAAGGGTCAGTCCACTCAAAGTGACATTTGGTGATAGGTGGCTCCTGGTGGACTGAGCCAGCTTCTTTTATCTCAGATACTCCACCGGTGAGATCCCCCTGCCATAATTCCCTACTGTTTCTGTCCTCATGGGAGTTGGATGTTCCCACCAACACTTGTGAAACAAAGCTCTTCAGACCTGGGAACTCAGCATAGGGATGGTGGGGACCCCTCATAATGGGCACAGCAGGTGTACAGACATAGGAACTCAGCACAGGGATAGTGGGAACCCCTCAGAATGGGCACAGCAGGTGTACAACCTGGGAACTCAGCCCAGGGAAGGTGGGAACGATCGGTTGGTTTAATTATGGGACCCCTCATAATGGGCACAGCAGGTGTACAACCTGGGAACTCAGCACAGGGAAGGTGGGAACGATCGGTTGGTTTAATTATCCAGCATCCACCAAATACTGGGTGGAGGGACCCTCTAAACCTGACTGATGTCGGGCTGTTGTACCTCGCAGTGGGTGTCCAGCTTGGTGAGAGAGATGTCCATCGTCTGGTGCTGCTCCTTTAATTCATCAAAGCGAGCCTGCCAGCGGTTCAGCTCCATCTGGGCATTGTTGAACGAGCTCTTCATCTCCTTGGTGTGTTTGTGTAGAGTGTTGTACTCCCCTTGTAATTCCCCGTGGAGGAACTTCAACCTGCAACATAAACAGTGATCACTGGATCAGGACACCATCGAGGAAGACAATGAAGAAATGACTCCTGTCCACCTTGGGTTTTTTTTTTTTACGTAAATCCCTTTACGTAGACACAAACTGGCCATGTCCACCGGCCACAAAAAGCGGGTATGGCCACCATATCACTCACAGTACATTACACAATCTGATTGTACCATCTCCTTTAGATCCATCATCAACTGTATAATCCAAGAACCTGCCTGATTGGATACTAGTTGAATGGATCATTTAGGTTTGTCCTTGTGTTACATCATTTTGGTCAATTTGAATGTGGCCGTACACGCTTTGATTTTATTATCGGTTTAAAGTAGGATTTGATCAAAACAATCAAATTCGCAAATAATCCAATAGCCAGAACTTGTCTTCTAATTGATTTTGATCATATTGAGTCAATCGGCCAGGGCAGAAAATGATTGATCGTTTTGCATTAAATTTGCAAAAGGGGGATACTTTATTAATGCATATGATCATATTTTAATTGATCAGATTCGGAGATTGGTGGAGACAGCCACTGACTTTAAATCAAATCAAAAACTTATGATGGTATCTTAACCTCTGGGCGCCAGCACCTCCCAGCCTTTTAAGAGGTTTAGGATGCCTGGAGGTGGGGGGCGGGGTTTATGATCATGTGATCGTTGTGACTAGCCATATCTTTCCATTAGCCACTGGTAACTATGTCGGGAGCCCGCAGGGCACAGCTGAATTTACACCAATTCATGCAAATATGTGGCCACTTAGCGCTAAGGCCCACCTGCCCAGAGGCCGCATATTTGCATGCGGCCACCACCAAGGGGTTAAAGTGATTGTAAGGGTTTTTTTTTTTTTTTTTTTTAAATAACAAAACGTATACTTACCTCCACTGTGCACCTCGTTTTGCACAGAGTGGCCCAAATATCCTCTTCTGGGGTCCCCCGGCCGCTCCTTCACACATCAGATAACCCCCTGGGAGTGCTTCTTTTTTTCCACTTACCTTGCGGGCGTGCTCCCGAGTCCAGCATTCGGCGTCCATAGCTGCCGAATGTATGACTCGGCCCGCCCCCGGCATCATTGGATTTAATTGACAGCAGCAGGAGCCAATGGCTGCGCTGCTATCAATCTATCCAATCAAGAACCAAGAACCCCAGGCAGAGAAACAGCGCATCCCCGCCATGTGAAATTCCAGGGCTCAGTTAAGTAAAACAGGGGGGCTGGTCACTGGCAGGTGTTTTTTGACCTTAATGCATAGGATGCATTAAGGTGAAACAACACGAAGGTTTACAACCAATCAAAATTAATTTCCCCGTGTGTCATACTGATCAAGCAGGTTGTCCACTATAGACTGAATATTCCTATCAGAAGAGATCGATTGCAAAAAAAAAAAAAAAAATGATCAAGATATCCAAGCATGTACGGCAACCCTAAAAAAAAATGCAGGTCAACTTACAATCAGAACGTAGTGTATGGCAAGCTTAGGGGGATTTCCCCTTACTTCCTGTTATATCTTCAAGACAGGAAGTGAAGGGAAACCTTACCCTACTCTATCCATCATTCTTAGTTTGTTCAAGTTTGCCTGAACCAGATAAGCAGTGGACGTGGCTCACCTGTCCAGCTCGTGCTGAAGTCGCTCGTTTTCGCTGCCTGCGATCACATTTTTTCTCTTCTCTTCTTGCAGAGTCTCCCGCTCTTGCTTTAATGTCTTGTCTCGCTCTTCCAGCTCAGCTTTGTATTTCAACAGATTGTTGTAGCTGTGGGAGAGAAAGGGAAAAGGAAATGTTTACTGAATGAGTAGGTGTATTTTGCACCTTCTAATCATTTACATGGAAGAACCGGTATCTAAAATTATACAGTGACCTACCCATACCCAGCTTTTCTTGCCCGTCCTCAGGCTACCCACCTCTCCTCCAGGCTGCGGTGAGTCTGCTCCAGTCCTTTGTGCTGCGTCTTCAGAGCGCTATGCTGGCTGATGAGCCCCTCGTATTCTGCAGACTGGCGTTCATATAGAGACACCAAGTGCTCGTGGTCCCGCAGCAGCGAATCATGACTGGCCTTCACCTCTTCCCTCCGACGCAGTGCCTTCTCACTCTCGCCCTCTAGAGCCGATAGCTGGCTCTGCAGCTTGGCCAGCTCAGACTTTAGCGACGCGTTCTGGGAGGCAGACGCTGAGCTCTCCACCTGGAAAAAGCCAAAATGGAATGAAGGATTCACTTTAGGCATTTCATCACCTTTTTGTGTTTTTTTTTTTTTTCTCTTTACAGTTCTGGATATATTAGGGAATAGTGAAAAAAGGTGTTCATTTTTTCTTGCAGTACGTGTTCCATTGAGGATTGGAACATTAGAAGAGCTGGGGATCTGCTGAACAAGGGTACTAATGAGCTGGGGATCTGCTGAGCAGGGGTACTGATGGATATAAATACAAAAAGTAGTGCAGCGCTCAGAAAAAAGAGCTATAAAATAAATTGTGTGTATATATATATATATATATATATATATATATATATATATATATATATATATATATATATATATAATATATAATCACATACACACACACACACACACACACACACAGTTGAGCTCAAAAGTTTGCATACCCCGGCAGAAATTGTGAAATTTTGGCATTAAATATTGAAAATATGACTGATCATGCCAAAAAACGTTTTTTTTTTTTATTTGTAAAGATAGTGATAACATGAAGCCATTTATTTTCGCATAGTTTTTTGGATCCTTCTTAAATCATAACAACAGAAATCACCCAAATGGCACCGATAAAAAGTTTACATGCCCTGGAATGTTTGGCCTTGGTACAGACACAGACAGTGGCACACACACAGGTTAAAGTGGCAATTAAAAGTAAATTTCTCACATTTGTGGCTTTTTAAATCACAACCAGTGTCTGTGTATAAATAGTCAATGAGTTTGTTAGCTCTCACATGGATGCACTAAGCAGGCTAGACACTGGGCCATGAGGAGGTAGAAAAGAACAGTCAAAAGACCTGCGTAACAAGGTAATGGAACTTTATAAAGATGGAAAAGGATATAAAAAGATATCCAAAGCCTTGAGTATGCCAGTCAGTACAGTTTAATCCCTTATTAAGAAGTGGAAAATTCGGGGCTCTTGATACCAAGCCAGGGTCAGGTAGACAAAGTAAGATTGCAGCTACAACTGGCAGAAGAATTTCTCAGGATACAAAGAAAAAACCCCAGGTAACCTTTTGGCATGATTAGTCCTATTTTCACTATACAGTAAACCCCCCTCCATCGCTGGGGTTATGTTCCGGACCCACCCGCGAAAAGTGAAAAACCGCAAAATAGAAAGACCCTATTTAAATACACCCTAGGCATGTTTTGTTCATTTTTTAATAGCATTTAAAGGTCTTTAAAGCGGTTCTACACCCATTTCATTTAGTAAATCTCTTTGCCTTCCAAATCAGGCAAAGAGTACTAAATGAAATGTTTTTTTTTTTTTTTTTTTTTTTTACTTACCTTGTAATTGAAGACTTCCGGTCTTCTCCCTCTGCGGCGGCGGGCGGGGTCTTGCGTCGATCGTCGTCACGCCGCACTGTCTCCTGGGATCTGGTGTCATTGATCCCAGGAGCCAGTGCGGGCATCTTCCGAAATCTCGCGAGATTTCGGCCACATCTTCCGAAATCTCCCGAGATTTCGGCCGCATCTGCCGAAATCTCGTGAGATCTCGGCAGATGAGCCGTTACTGCGCACGCGCGAGTAACGGCAGTGCATGGTGGGCCATCTAAAGTCCCTGTGGGTGTTTCACATGCCCACAGGCAAGATGGCCCCCAGCACTAAAGAAGAAGACGAGGAACTTCATCGGACGAAAACCGGCGGCGATCGAGATGGAAGATGGAACAGGTGAGTCCCCTAATAAAGGTAAGCACACTTTATATTACATCCTTAAAAAAAAAAAAATTTTTTCAGAGTGCAGAACCGCTTTAAACACACTTTTATGCAATAGAAACACATTAAAGATAGAGAGATTGATCAAGAGGATTTTTAAAACACAAAAATATTGTCTTAACAGTACAGTATACTGTACAGTACAGTAAAAATAGAGTACATAACTGCAAAAATGGCAAAATATTAGTGCAATATCAGAATAACAGGTCCTAATTAAAATACCGCGATATACCGGGCCCGCAAAAACTGAACTGCGATATAGCGGGGGTTTACTGTATATGCCAAAATTTCACAATTTCTGCCAGGGTATGCAAAACGTATTTCATGCACGTCTTCAGGGGACTGCCTATTACTCACGTCGGAAGGAACATTATATAGTCTCTAGAGTGTGGGAGATTTCCAAGTGCAATTTTGTTGTAATTTTTTATTGACTTCTCATTGATTAATTTCATAATATTCACTATTAAGATTAGACTTTGGTACACAGTCAATAATGTATGCACTTCATATGCTATTTTTATTCTTATTGACTGTATTTATTTATTTTTGATTTAATTGACCTGTTTAGTAGAAGTTGGTTTATGGTTTAGTTCTAGACACAGATTATTACAGCACAGGTATTTTGCACTATAATAGGTGGAGCAGGCGCGGTCTATTATTCATCTATTTTCTTTTGGCCCACTAGTGGGGACAGTATTGACAGCAGTGGCCCAATTATATCGCCATTCATCTCCAAGGCGCGAGTGCCCAACATTTATACCATTTGTTTTAGACCCGCCATTTTTTCTGGCTGATCCGGCTACATTATGGGGTACTAATGAGCTGGGACTATTACCAAGTTGGGAGTACCGCTGAGCCCCCTTTTTTTTTGTTTTTTTTTAATTGTTTTTATTGAATATTAAGTAACACAGAACAAAACATTTTGGGCATACCCAGGCTCAAATCACTACTATAGAGCTAAACTTAACAGAGAAAAAAAGAGAAAAAGAAAAAAAAAAAAAAAAACACACAAAAATTAAAAACATCCTAATAAAGCCCTTGTACGCTCAACCACCTATGCAGGATATGCAGAACCATCTTGTACTTCCATCTATACCCCACAAAGCTTTCGGTAGCTAATCATAGGATGAAGTGCATAATAGTCATTCACTGTCTACTTAGTCTTACTTCCGCTCCCCTCCTCCCCACAGAACATGGACTCAGAACCCTAGGAACATTAGGAGGTCAGGAATGCCACCTATGCTGTTCCCGATACTCACAGAGTGCTACTAATCTTCATTTGAATCAGCATTAGTGGACTGGGATTCAGTCCAGATGTTCCATATTTTGTGAAATTTTTCCTCACACCCACGTGACAGGTAAGTAGCTTTGTATAGTGGTAGAGCCGTATTTACTAACCTCTTCCAAAAATTTATGGTGGGTGCGGCTGAGGCCTTCCACCTGAGTACTATAGATTTACGGGCATAGTAAAGTAATAGTCCCAGCAGGGTTCTAATCGCCCGGCTTGGGGCCAATGGTTCAACCAGTCCCATCAGACATATTTCTACGGACAATGGCACAGGAATGGTGGTGACAGTCAAAATAAAACTGGTTATCTCAACCCAGAAAACTTCAATCTTAGGACAACTCCAGAAAATATGGATGAAGTCCGCTAAGGGGGAACCGCATCTCCAGCAGGAGTCGGGTACAGATGGATAAATTCTATGTAGACGTACAGGCGTGTAGTATACCTTATGTAGTATTTTAAATTGCACTAACCTATCCCTCGCAGACACTAACTGTGAAAATGGATACTCCCACATTTCTTCCCAATCTTCTGTGTCTAATGCAGGGAAATCTACTTCCCACTTTGCTCTAAGATTTTCCAGCCCCGTGTGGACATTAGGAAGTAGCGCTTTGTATATGGTGGATAAGGGCTTAGACAGAGCCTCATCTCTGAGTAGAGTTTCCAGAGTCGAGGTATAGAAGGCTACA
Source organism: Lithobates sylvaticus (assembly GCA_028564925.1). Classification (NCBI taxonomy): domain Eukaryota; kingdom Metazoa; phylum Chordata; class Amphibia; order Anura; family Ranidae; genus Lithobates; species Lithobates sylvaticus. The sequence goes on from CM053038.1 coordinate 60,702,223, forward strand.
GGAGCATTGTCAAATTGGGTATTAAAAGCGTGTCTAAGCTGTAGAAATCTAAACAGGTGTGAGTTAGGTAAATTAAATTCTTGTTTTAACCTGTCAAACGTCAGTAATTTCCCCTCAAGACAGATCTGATTTATATATTTGATGCCCCTGCTAGCCCACACCCCGGGGTCAGGAATGGATTCGAATTCTGATAATTTTGGATTAAACCAAAGAGGGTTGTGCGGGGAAATGTGTCCAGAGGGTATGGGGCGTAGTAAATTCGCCACTGACCATGCCTGTAAGACCGCTTTCATTGCCGAAGTAAGAGGGAAGGGAGCCCTGGGGCCCCGGTAGAGTAGATTCCGTAGCGCCTCATAAGACCCCAATCGAGCTGCTTCCAGGACCACCGCTGCATTGGACTCATCCGAGACCAGCCAGTTGTGGGCATGGGATAATAGAGCCACCATAAAATAGGAGTGGAGGTCAGGGCAAGCCAAACCTCCCTCTCCCCAAGGTCTCTGCAGGACCGTCAACCTAAATCTCGGTTGACTGGCTCCCCAGAGAAAAGATACTAGGATAGTGTTTATCATACGAAATACCTTTTTGGGGATCCAGACAGGTGCGTGTCTGAGAATGTAAAGGAAGCCAGGTAAAAGCTTCATCTTAAATAAATTGATCCTCCCAATTAAAGAGAGGGGGAGATTTGCCCACGCCTTCAGTCTTGTCCTCATTCTATGGATCAGTGGTTCCAGATTAAGAGTATGATAGTCAGAGGTAGAGGCGGATATGTGAATACCCAAATATTTGATTTTGTCTGTCCATAATAAGGGTAGGTTAGGATCTGCTACGTCTCTTGCCGCCCTATCTATCGGAAAGATTTGAGATTTATCCCAATTTACCTTGAGTCCCGAATAGCTAGTGAAGTTGGAAAGAATGTTTAAAGTCTCTTGAAGAGACTGGGCAGGGTCACTCAAGAAAAGGATGAGATCATCTGCGTATAAAGCAACTTTCTCATGTATGGATCCCACCTGTATTCCTCTGACCCTGTCCGTTTGTCTGAGGGCCGCGGCAAGGGGTTCCATCACCAAGGCAAAGAGAGCCGGTGACAGTGGACAACCCTGCCTCGTACCTCTTCCACCGCTGAGCCCCTTTAAAACAAATCAACACACACTGGGCATTTGCCAAGCTTCAAAAAAAGCATCACGGAAGCATCAAAAAAAAAAATGCATGTTGGAGCGGCAGGCGCTTTCATGCATGTTAAAAATCAAAGTGTAAATGAGCCCTATGATATTCATTTTTGCAGATGGGTGCCGTGTGAACATGCGCAGTCATACAACAGCCTTTAAGAGCATTTCCCAAATTTGTGTTTAGTATACAGAAGACTCGATATCTCACTTATAAACAAAAGCTCAGAACCGACCAATCAGAATTACTCTGACCTTCAGCTGCCATACTAAATGCCACTTTGGCTCACCTGCAGGTTTGCGGTCTGTGTCTGCAGCGCCGTGTTGTGCTCCTGTAGGAAGGCGACTTGCTTCTGTAGTGTCCCCATCTGATTGTTCAGTGACAGGTTCTGTGCCTCCCGGTGCCGCAGCTGCTCCTTCATCAGGTTCCTCTCCGCTTGTAACCCTGCGTTCTGACCACACACACAAGCAGAGGATCAGCAGACCATACCCTGCCATACAGTGTCACCCCAAAACACACAACATAAAACTGGATACAATTTAAAGAAGACAACTTCATTGTGTTCTGATCCTCAGGTGACAGAAGATACGGTATGTAGAATTTTGTCCCATCTACCTAGCATTTGTCTAAGGCTAGCTGTGAACCTCTATGGCCACCCAACAATGCAGATAGCAAGGAGATGGCTGCTTTAACAACAGACAGCCCTTTTCTCCATTTCCAAGCCCTTCCTAAGACAGGCGTGTTAGCTAAAAGGTCCCAGGCAAACAGGCAAGGTCTTATACGTATACAGAGAAAAGTGCCATCTCTCAAAGCAGCTGTCTTGCTAGCTGCGTTGTTGGCCAGCCATGGAGGGAGGAGGCTATAGTATTTTAAGAATACTATAGTAGTCTATATGAATTTAAAACCCATCTGAAGCAGAGCCCAGCCGCTGGCTGCTGGGAGTTTCTGACGACCATAGGCCTGAGCACACCCTAAACATCCTGCATGGTGCCGATTCCTCCTACTTCCTCTCCCCTCTGCAGTGCTGCCAGCTTCTCTCCTCTCTTTTCAGGAGTGGGGAAGGGGCTGGTAAATATTTTATTAACCGACTCCTTCCTTTTCTGAGTGAACATAGTGAGTGATCTGTACTGATCGCTCCTGTCTTCATTCTTAACTGAAGAATAGTAAACTAATGTAAAAATCATAAAAAAACAAAACAAAAAATAAAAAAACAAGAATTGCAAAAAATAATAAAAAAAAACTACTGACACTGTCCTACCGACACCACTGCTCTGCTGATATAAACACGCATGTGTTTGTGTTCTGGGGTGCACACCCTAATGTAATAGACTGTGCACACCAATGCTGATGACATTATACTGGATGCCTTTACTAAGGAAGCCGTTTCCAAGGCCTTGTTTGAGGCACGTAAAATTATCCTCCTCCATCCCTTAAGGAATGGCTAGACCACATTGGTACTACTTTAAGATATGAATGGGTTATTTAGCTGCACCGTGGATGCCCCACTAAATTTTAGAGGGTTTGGGAGGGGTTTGGCTTGATGTACCAGGATTGGCTCCAGTAGACCTGATTATTAAGATGATATTAGGGTAGAATGCCTTTGATTACTTAATGCTGGTTACTACTATCTGACTTTGGATTGTGCCATAGTAGTGCTCTATTGGTACTGTCATTTCTGTTTTCAGCCACTAGGTGGGGTTTTATGTCCTCTTCAGTGAGCTGACGTCTGTACGTAGTTCTATGAGGTTGGACGCTGTATTTGACTATTTGTTTTTCTACATTACAACTTTACATTCTTTTGTGAGTGTTTATGGTACATGTATGCTTAAATGTGTTCAAATCAAACTTTCTTCTGATTAAAAATAGAAGTAGATCAAATGAAGGTCAATGATTGTGAATGATTCTAGAAGAGTCCTAAGCTGATGCTGAATTGATGCCCATTCATTGGACACAGGACTATAAGCCTTAGCTGTGCAACAATACCCCTCTATGAAGATCTGTGAGGCTGGCCATACATTATACAAATTTCTTGTCCAATTTTCCTTTAGATTTACCAAAACCATACAATATAAATATATATGAGGTCAAACCTAAACACTTTCAATTTGTATGCAATAAGGCCGGCCTTTGCACTACATAATGGAGGTAAACCTAAAGGAAATTGAATAAGAAAATTGTACAATGCATGGTGGTTATTAAAGATCAGCCTTTCTCAGCTAGAGTTCCTCCAAAGGTTGCTGGGGTTTCCTTGAGCAATTAGTAATTTCTGACTCTCAGATATGAAACCAACGAGTCCAATGATCTTTTTAGCCATCTATATGGGGAATTGTTCCCATTGAGCACCAATACAAAAAGGGGCCCTTCTTCCAATGACCGCCAATGCATGGAGGCCTTTCTTCCCTAAAACCTAATTAAAGGGGGGCACTTTATCGACCACCAATGTGAGAGAACACTACAGGAGTATTTAAAAAAACATTTGCAGTGAAAGTGTAAGTACATTCGTTCTGTAAAAATGGGGCAAAAAGCAAAAAAAGGTTATTAAAAGGGGTTGTAAACCCTCGTGTTTTTTCACCTTAATGCATTAGGTGAAAAAAACTTCTGGCAGTGCCCGCCCCCCCAGCCTCCCCATTTTACTTACCTGAGCCCTGTATTTCCCTCAGCGGAGACGCGCACTCCCTCTTTCCACGGGGTCCCGGCTCTTGATTGGATAGATTGATAGCAGTGCAGCCATTGGCTCCCGCTGCTGTCAATCAAATACAATGACGCGGGCGCCAGGGGGCTGGCATTAGTGTCTATGGATGCAAATGCTGGACTCGGGAGCCTGCCCTTAAGGTAACCCCCCCGCTTCTCCTAGGGGGTTATCTGATGTGTGGAGGAGCCGCCGGGGGACCCCAGAAGAGGACAATTGGGGCCACTCTGTGCAAAACGAGCTGCACAGTGGTGGTAAGTATGACATGTTCGTTAATTTGTAAAAAATAAAAAAACAAAAGGTTTTAAAAGAGGAAGTAAAGCCTAAAAAAAAAAAAAAAAATACACCCTGCCAGGCAAAGTCATAATGAGCTAGTATGCATACATTCATATTATGAATAACTTGCCTCAGATCAAAGCCCCCGAAGCGACCCTCGTTCGCCTCCTCCGCTGTCGCCATCTATCCCGGAGTGACTTCCGGGTATCACGGCTCCGGAGCTGCAACTGGCTGGAGCCGCGATGACGTCACTCCGGCATATGCGCGGGAGCTGTCAGTGATGGCATGTTCGCCTTCACTAACTGCATGCTCAGGGCGCCTGCGCCGTTGTCTACGGTGCACATGCGCCGTAGACAGCGGTGCCCAGTTTTTAACGGTGTAGGTTAAGGAGATATTTCTTGCATCTACAGGTAAGCCGTAATCTAGGCTTACCTGTTGGTTAAAGTGGTCCCAGAGGGTTTACAACCACTTTAAGGTTGGTTCCTGTGCTGGTCAAACTTTTTTTGATTTAAAACTGAAAATATCACATTTGGTCACTAAATGGTGCTAAGTATCACAGGAAATACTTTGTGTCACTAAACCCACATCATAAAAAAACGATCAATAAATGGTGTATTACATGCTGTTTATACTCAGATTCTTTTTCTGTATTCTGCAAACATCCTGGTTGATCCTGCTGCTCTCTCCACCCCCCTTCTGTCCATGTCCCCAATTCAGCTAGGGATTCTGCAGCTGTGTTGGCAGCTCTGCACATGCTCAGTTTTCAGTGAGTTTCTATGCTGAGCATTTCCACCCCATCACATCTGAGCAGCCCATGTGACTATAGAGTCACACATGTGGGCATATACACAGTGGTAAATGACAGCCAACACTCTTCCTCCCTCCCTCCTCTATGCCCACTAGCCGGCTAAACACAATGGGGGGGGGGGGTTATTATATTTTGATTGGTGGAGGCTTCACCCCCCTGTTAATCTAAGACACAGGCTGGAGGGGCGTGACTGGCAGAAATCCACCCACACTATGTTATTGCCAAGAAATAATAAAGATTTAATTTCATATATAATATATAATATATATATACATACACACACACACACACACACACACATATACACTTTGTAAGGCATTTTTTTTTTTTTTGAACATGTGACCAGCAGCAGAGGACTAGAAGCTCCTCCTGCTTATGTTTCCCGTCAGACAGGCTGGGAAAGATCTTGGTCATGTGACGGCTATATATCGATTGGGAAAAAGGTACTTGGGTTTTTTATTTTTTTTTATTAAAATAATAAGTCATCCACATACAGAAACAGAAGGGATAATGTAAATTAAACAGTGTGTGTTTAGTATCATGTTACCATGGCCATATGTGGTATTTTTCATTTTAAATCAAATGAAAAAGCCAAATGAATGTACATGCATTTTCCCTGGGCAAAAGGCTTTGCAGCTTTTTTTTTATTTATTTATTTATTTTTACTTATAAACACCCTTCTACAATATTCACTTTCTGGATTTCTTTTCTGGCCATTATTACGATCACTGTTATGTCATTAGTAATTTCATTATTACTAAAAATATTTTTTTTAGCAGGAGTTTCTAAAGACCTGACAGTTATTTCAAGGGTTCCTACTTGTTAAAAGGGTTGAGAAAGGCCGATGTAGATCATTTATCAGCGTTTCGTGAATGAATGCAGAAATAGCTCTAATGGGTAGAGAGCAGAGGCAGTGCACCACACTTAAGTAATTCTTGGCAACAGAACTTACATCTCTCTCCAGCTCGATCGCTCGGTCCTTCAGCTTAAACAGCTCCCTCGTGGTCTCCCGCTGCCCTTTCTCCATGCTGTCCATCCTGCGGATGTCACGCTCCTGCTTCCCCTGAGGCTCCTGCGGGCTCTTCACTGCATTCTGGCTGTGCAGGATGACTTCTTGTTTCATCTGAAGGATGAGGACACAACAGTAGGTTAGGACTACATTATATAAAACAACACCAACCCCTTCTTGAGCAGTTGCCCCTATTGGAATCAGAAAATGTATTGTCATTTTACAATAATAATCCTAAAATGGTTGGACAATTTGCCCTCCATAGCTCTTCTAGAGGAAACTCAAAATTTTGGATATTCTCTCAGTCTTCGTCCTGGTGACCATGGTAACCCGGACAAATAGAGGGGACGAATCTTCCCATTGGGGCACATACAAGGCCCGACAGAGTGTCTAACCTCTCACCACTCCATCCATGCCCATGAAAAAAAAAAAGTTGCCTTCAGATACGACTGTAATAAGGGGATCTGTGTACTCATTGATGAATATTAAATGTTCTCCTAGTAAGTAAACTGAAGTCACATAGTTAGTCTGGTTAAAAAAAAAAAAACACCAAGCCAACAAAAAAGGGGGAAAAAAATAAAAATAAAATAAAAAAGGAATGATTTTACATGATCTATTATTTAAAGCAAGTGTAGATGGGATGCATCCACATTTGAATTGTCATTTTACTATTGGACGCACTGTTGGCTGTGTACTTTGGTTGTTATATCCTGGATCTGCCTTTTCCTGATTTAAATAAAACATTTATATATATATATATACACACACACACAGTTGTGCTCATAGGTTTACATACCCTGGCAGAATTTATGATTTCTTTGACTCTTTTTAAATCATAATCACAACAGAGTCACAACAGAAACTACACAAATGACCCTGATCAGAAGTTTACATACCCTGGTGATTTTGGCCTGATAACATGCACACAAGTTGACACAAAGGGGTTTGAATGGCTATTAAAAGGTAACCATCCTCACCTGTGATCTGTTTCTGCTTGTAATTAGTGTGTGTATATAAAAGGTCAATGAGTTTATGGACTCCTGACAGACCCTTGCATCTTTCATCCAGTGCTGCACTGACGTTTCTGGATTCTGAGTCATGGGGAAAGCAAAAGAATTGTCAAAGGATCTGCAGGAAAAGGTAGTTGAACTGTATGAAACAGGAAAGGGATATAAAAAGATATCCAAGGAATTGAGAATGCCAATCAGCAGTGTTCAAACTCTAATCAAGAAGCTGAAAATGAGAGGTTCTGTTGAAACCAAACCACGGTCAGGTAGACCAACTAAAATTTCAGCCACAACTGCCAGGAAAATTGTTCGGGATGCAAAGAAAAACCCACAAATAACTTCAGGTGAAATACAGGACAATAAGGAGGCACTTGAAGAAAGATGGGCTGCATGGTCGAGTCGCCAGAAGAAACCCATTACTATGCAAATGTCACAAAGTATCCCACTTACAATACGCCAAACAGCACAGAGACAAGACTCAAACCTTCTGGCACAAAGTCATTTGGAGTGATGCGACCAAAATTGTGCTTTTTGGCCACAACCATAAACACTACATGATGAAAGGTCCACCATACCTACTGTGAAACACAAAAGGTGGATCGCTGATGTTTTGGGGATGTGTGGGCTACACAAATGCACTGGAAATTGATGGCAAGATGAATGCAGTATGTTATCAAAAAATACTGGAGGAACATTTGCATTCATCAGCCAGGAAGCTGCGCATGGGACGTACGTGGACATTCCAACATGACAATGATCCAAAACACAAGGTCAAGTCGACCTGTCATTGGCTCCAGCAGAATAAAGTGAAGGTTCTGGAGTGGCCATTTCAGTCTCCTGACCTCAATCTCAAAACTTGGAGTTTATGCGAGACAGCCCAAGAATTTACAGGAACGGGAGGCTTTTTGCCAAGAGGAATGGGCATCTTTACCATCTGAGAAGATAAAGAGCCTCATCCACAAAAGACTTCAAGATGTCATTGATGTTAAATGGGGCAATACACAGTATTAAGAACTGGGGTATGTAAACTTTTGATCAGGGTCATTTGGGTAGTTTCTGTTGCAATTAGGATTTAAAAAGAGTAAACACAGTTGATTTGATAATAAATGGCTTCAGCCAAACACCAACCATGAGTGAAAGAAAAGTTTGTGTCATCATTCATATTCTCTGAAAAATGGCCAATAAATCATAAAGTCTGCAAGGGTGTGTAAAATTATGGGCACAACTGTAGATATCCATCAATCCTATTAAAAAAAAATAAAAATAATCATACAATCCTATACCCACAGTTGATCCAGAGGAAGGCAAATAACACCAGCAAAGCATGATGCCATTTGTTCTGGCAGGGGAAAAAATTTCATCCTGATCCCCCAAGAGGCAATCAGATTTTCCCCGGATCAACTTTACCTCTAAATGTCAGTATCCAGTTATATTTTGTACATTTAGGAAAGAATCCAGGGCTTTTTTAAAGCAATCTACTGAGCTGTCCAGAACCAACAGTTTATCAGGTTCAAGCTGGCAAAACCGGGAGCGGCGATTGCCGATTGGTTGTTGGGTTTTGGCACTTGGCACGCTGTTTTTGCCTTGCCTGCGGTGGTGAAGTACAGGTCCCCTAATCTATTGTCCAGCGTTTAGGATTTTCTTACCCTGGCATTGTCTGGTATGCTGTGTGATGTGGGTACAATATGGAGTTCTCACGCTTTTCTCAGGCTGTTTATGATTCTAGAGGGAAGCGGTGAGCCCATTAACCGTGTCTGTATATTGGTATCCATCCTGCTCCCCGCTAATTATATTTCCTGTGCATTGTACACGAGCGCTGGGGTCTTAGACGCTTACAAATGACCTGGAACATTAACCCCTCCCTGGCCTTCCTCACCATGTCACATTTTGAGTGTCTCATTGAAAGTGAATGTGAATTGAGCATGCTTTGCCTTAAAGAAGCAAAAGCTTCTGTAAAGTGTACCTGTCTGTCAATATATGGTAAAATTTTGGGTGTTAGTGGTCTGAGTGTTGTCCCCCGCACTGTCCTCTTAGGGCCCATTCACACCATGTGGTGTTGCCTGCGTTTTTCCAGCATAGCTTTCTATGTTACATGTTCACACTACAATGCTGAGTTTTTATGCATTCCAGAAATGTGCGTTAAAATCTTAATGCCCATAAACGTGGCTCATTTGCACTTGTTTTGGCTTCAACACACATTAACAGCTAGTTCACACTTGCTTCAAAACAAGGCTTCGGACACGCTTTGTTAAAGCTCTCTGAATGCCAGTCAAAGCTCCTGTCACTAAATAAAATGGTTAGCTTACAGTCTTGTTTACACCTTGCTTTTGCTTTTGCTCAAAAATGATACCCCATGTAGCTTTAGTGGTGCTTCAAAGCCTCCATAGAAGTCTATGGCAAAGCTCACTTAAAGTCTCATAGACGACCCATCAAAGCCCCACAAAGTCTCATAGACGACCCATCGAAGCTTCACAAAGTCTCATAGACGACTCATCGAAGACCCACCGAAGCCAAAGCAGGATGTAAACAGGACTGTAAGCTAACCATTTTATTTAATGACAGGAGCTTTGACTGCCGTTCAGAGAGCTTTAACAAAGCGTGTACGAAGCTATGTTTTGAAGCAAGTGTAAACTAGCCCTAAAAAATATTACATTAGGCCCCACGTACAAGGATGCTTAGCAGCTCCTGTATGCCAAGGCGTAAAATCCCTTGCACTTCTTGGTGCTCGGGAAACCGCACGTGTACAGCCGTCAATGCATGTGAATGGGTGTACGCAGCTATAAGTAAGCTGCAACGGCTTCACATTGCCTCCTGAAAGTGGCCAAGAAGTCTTCTACCCAAGAATTTCCACGTCCACTCAGTTGTACGCAGCACAGGAGGATCCCCAGGCATCAGGAAGCACCTAAGAATGTGTATGCATGAGGCCTTAGCAGAAAAAATGCACTTTAACTAGTTAAGGACCGGAAGGATTTTCCCTCTTAATGACCACGCCGCTTTAACTGACAATTGCGCGGTCGTGCAACGTTGTACCCAAACAAAATTGATGTCCTTTTTTTCCCACAAATAGAGCTTTCTTTTGGTTCATTCTTTATCAGCTCTGCGGTTTTTATTTTTTGCGCTATAAACAATAAGAGCGTAAATGTTGAAAAAAATGATTTTTTACTATAATAAATATCCGGAAAAAAAAAAAAAAAAATACATTCATCAGTTTAGGCCAATATGTATTCTTCTACAGATTTTTGTACAGGATTTTTCTTCTACAGATTTTTGTAAAAAAAAAAAAAAAAAAAAAAAAAACCCCAATAAGCCTATATTGATTGGTTTGTGTAAAAGTTATAGGTTCTACAAAATGGGGGGTAGATTTATGTTTTTTTTTTTACTAGTAATGGCGGTGATTAGCGATACTGCGACATTGCAGCAGACAGATCGATCACTTTTATGGGACCAGGGCACATAAGGGGTTAAATGTGTTCCCTTGTGTGTTTTATTTTTTAACTGTGGGGGGATGGGACTGACTGGAGGAGACATATCGCTGTTCCTAATTACAAGGAACAACAGATCTGTCACTCCTCTCCAGTCAGAACGGGTATCTGTGGGTTTACATACATTAATCCCCATTCTGGTTCTCATGGATCGCAAGTGGCCAGCAGACATCACGCCCGCCGGGTGCGCCTGCTGTGGCTCTTAAAGGAGCCGATGTACAGGTACGCCGAGTCATGCAGGGGAGCCAACCTGCCGCTGTAAAAAATGTACATGAGCCGGTCGGGAAGTGGTTAAAAAGATAAGTTCACCTGTTCAAGCATCTGCAGCCTCTCCCCCCCATGTGACAGCAGGCAGGGGATCCTGTGCCTTCTTTGTAATAGATGAAAGAATTGCCAACCCTATTACAACAAAGCACTCATGCTTTCATACTCTCCATATACACACACACACACAAACATGTGAAGTGCCAGGACAGCTATGTGGTTGTTCAAGCAGCCTGTGACCTTTATTGGACTACATCAGGCTGATTGTTTGTCTATTGTCTAAAGACAGCCATAGATACCCCCAACAATTAAAAGTCTGCGTTAATGGGGGAATCCTGAGCTATTCTGTTCTCCTGGCGGGGTGGGGGTGGGACATTGAGGCAGCTATATCTGCTGGCAATAATTGCATGAAAAATCCAACAGTCTGCTTGTACTCAAGTTGATTGATCGATCAACTCGTGTACATTCAGCCTGCCCATACATGGTTCGAATCTCATCCAAATCCCGGCTGAACTGGCTGAGATTCAAAATGTCTACAGCCAGCTTAAGGGTTATAGTCTTACAGATGATGGATTATCAAATAAAATGAAGAGGAAATCGGGACCAGATGGCACATAAGATATTCTAATGCTTCCCGCCATGCAAGGTGTCAGATCACGCAGAAATCCTTGGAAAAAACTCAAGATTAGCTTTGAACTGATGGATATTTCTATTCTTCTGTACAAAATCCTCGATACAAACTCCCTATGTGCACATCGTACCGAATTCAGCTCATTCTGCAGTTGCTGGTTAAAGCTCCGGACTTCGCCCACTTGACTCTCAAGAGCCAGGATTTTGCTTTCCTTAACAGCCAAAGTCGTCTTTAGCGTTGATTCAATTTTGCTCTCCAGGATCTTGTACTTCCTGCAAAACAAAAACACATTAATGAGCAGTTCCTCTATGCACGTCCAGACATTGTGATGTAGAACTTGGTATGCAAAAAAAAGGAAAGCAACCATTCAAGGCTATTCCCTTTATCTCAGGGATAGAGTGGGTAAAAAGGGGGAGGGGTCTGCCTGTACATTAAAAAATAATGTACAAGTGAATGTGAGAGATGACATCACTAAGGGAGCTAGGGAGGAGGTGGAATCCTAATGGATAGAGCTCCTTACGGGATGAAAAAAAAAAAAAAAAAGGAAAAAAAATACTGGGAGTATGCTATAGGCCCCCCTAACCTGAGGGAGGAGGGGGAGATGGACCTCCTATCACAATTTGGATTAGCAGCAGGGATGGGAAATGTTATCATAATGGGGGATTTTAATTATCCAGATATAGATGAATGCATGGTTCCTTCCACCCAGTCACCAGTTCCTAAATGTCTCGCAGGACAATTTTATGAGTCAGATGGTAGATGCACCAACTAGAAACAAAGCGTTACTAGACCTACTGATTACCAACAGTATAGACCTGTATGTAGCCAACTTCCCTAAACTACGAACTTTGCTAGAACATATAAATTGGGATAAAATCTTAGAAACAAAGAACACGGAAGGGAGATAGGTGTGCTTTAAAATCATATTAAATAAGGGCAATAGCCAGTGCATCCCATTGGGAAATAAATTTAAACGAGCGAACAAAAGTCTTGGATGGCTTTACTCCAATGTAAAAATGCATATAAAAGCAAAGGAGAAGGCCTTCAAAAAAAAATACAAGGCTGAGGGATAATCATAAGCATTCAGACTTTATAAAGAATGCAACAAGAAATGTAAGGCGGCTAAGATAGAACACGGAAGACACATAGCGGAGGAGAGCAAAAAAAAATCCCAAGAAATTCTTATTTTCATATAAAGTATGTAAACAGTAAAAAAGGGAGGACCGACCATATTGGCCCCATATGGTCACAGCCTAGTCTCAAAACTTGGAGCCCATCTTCTTGCAGGCTCCTAGTTCCAAAATGAAACATAGAATACAGTTACCAAAGCCCAAAGCAGTAGTGCAAACTGAATTAGCAGTATGTGTTAGATGCCCCTTACTTCTCAGCATTGCTGTTCTCATCTTGCAGCATCAGCTCTTTATTTAACCCGATCTTCTCCAGCTCCAGGCTCAGCTTGTCCAGCTCGCTAGACAATTGTTGGGCCTTCAGCTTTTCCAATACCAGATCCTGAAATAAACAAACAGTCTGAATAAACAGCAGACACAAAGATAAAAAGAAACAGAAGCGGCTAGGGAGGTCATTTGCGACTACCTGAAACTACTTGCTAAAATAAAAAAGTAAAGCTGGGTATACACTGGTAGAATTTTAATTGAAAACTTTTAATTGAAAAGGGGATTTACCGAATGAAAACCACATACACTGTTAGAAATAAATTCCATCCTGTTCCTTCAATTTTTCATTTCACTGGGGTTAAAAAGTTGAATTGAGGCCACGAATGATTAGAATAATGAACGAATGTTCTTAAGTTTTTACAATGAAAAACGTTGAACCAAATTGTACTAGTTTATACCCAACTTTATAGTTACACAAATTCTGTCAATAAAACAAATCACTCAATTATACACCCATGGAGCTCAAGGGTTTTGTAAACCCAAACAATGAACTTCTCTCCTTTACGACCTATTGGTCTGTTAAATAAATAAAACGCGTTATATCTGTTCAATGAGTGCAAAACATTGGTTTAAAGGTATGATTTACCGTATTTATCTGCTCGTAGTCCCGCCTCCCTGCGCTCGCTCCGGAAACAGCAGGGAGGCGGGACCGCGAGCGGAGCCGAACAGTCGGCTTGGCCTTTTCTGGGGGCGCTTCGGTCTTTTTCGGCCGCGCTTCGGTCTTTTTCGGCGGCGCACGCGACAGTGCGTCTCGGCGCCGGGAAATTTAAACCTGGACAAGACTGCAAATGACGCTGGCAAGCTACAATGACGCTGGGCAAGGCTGCAATGACGCTGGGCTGAAAATGACGCTGGGCAAGGCTGAAAATGACGCTGGGCAAGGCTGAAATGACGCTGGGCAAGGCTGAAAATGACGCTGGGCAAGCTGCAAATGACGCTGGGCAAGCTGCAAATGATGCTTAAATGTAAGTTTTTTTTTTTTCCCCTAAACTTTTTTTTTTTTTCCCCTAAACTTTTTTTCCTTTTTAAAATGCCCTCCTAAACTTGGGTGCGTGTTATACGCCGATAAATACGGTACTTGTTTTAAACTTTTTTACATTTCTTCACTTACTTCCTGGTTTCTTGCCTAGGCAAATGAGGTCATACCTCCCAGGAGTCTTAAGGAGGGAAGTAGTTTGCTGAGCTATGCGCACCCTTCTGCCTATATGCCTGAGCTAAGGTTGGATGGACCCAAAAAGTAAATGCTACATGATATCTGCCCTGACATACAGAAATGCTTGTTTTTGGAATTTGGAATAATTTTTTTTAAAGTGATTCCTCAGCAAAAATAAAGCATGGAGACATGGATGGATGGATGGGGGAGTTTGCTTTGAACATTAAAAATTAATTAACCACTTGCCGACCAGCCACCATCATTTTACTGCGGCAGCGCGGCTCTTTCCTACTAATCGCCGTAGCTGTACGTCGGCTCCTTTAAAAGCTGCAGCACGCGCAGGGACCCGATGCCCGTGGCCGCAATGTCCTCCGGCCACCCGCGATCGTGGGAAAGAGCCAGAACGGGGATCTGTCAATGTAAACAGACAGATCCCCGTTCTGACAGGGCTCAGGAACAGCGATCTCTCTCCTCCTCCAGTCAGTCCCACCCTCCTCTCCCGTTAAAAACACCTCACAGGGAACACATTTAACCCCTTGACAACCCCCTAGTGTTAACCCCTTCCCTGCCAGTGACATTTACACATTAAAAAAAAGCCATAAAAATGCCATAAATCTATTCCTCATTTTGTAGACGCTATAACTTTTGCACAAACCAATCAATATACGCTTATTGCGATTTACCAAAAATATATAGAAGAATGCACATTGGCCTAAACGGATGAAGAAATTCGTTTTTTTTTTTTACTTTTTTTGGGACATTTATTATAGCAAAAAGTAAAAGATCTTTTTTTTTTTTTATTTTTTCAAAAATTGTCGCTCTATTTTTGTTTATAGCGCAAAAAAGAAAAAAAAAAACGCAGAAGTGATCAAATACCACCAAAAGAAAGCTCTATTTGTTGGGGAAAAAAGGATGTAAATTTTGTTTGGTTACAGCGTTGCACGACCGCACAATTGCCAGTTAAAGCGACGCAGTGCCGTATTTCGCAAAAAATGGCCTGGTCATTGAGGGGGGGGGGGAATCTTCTGGTTATTAAGTGGTTAAATAGGGTTTTTGGTTTGTGCAAACTGTTGTAAAGCTTGTGGTCAGCTTAACACAAGCAGCTGAAAGGTTCCGGTATATACAATTTCTCTTCTCTCACAACCCCTGTAAATCAGTAGAAAGTCATATGAAAGTGCTGTTCATCTCCAAGTAGGTGTTCCAACTTCTAACCATCCCCTGGTTAGATGCAAGGTGTGACCTACAGAGGTGTGCGCCGTCTATTACATTAGAGTGTGCACCCAAAGCTCAAACACATATGCCCTTTCTCTGCAGCCTCAGCTGCACTGGACAGTGAATGAATGCAAAGTGCTCTGTGCTGAGCGGCTTGCTGTTCATTCACAAACTGAAGCATAGTAAACAGTTCACTATGCTTCAGTTATGCATGAACACAGTGAGTGTGTATACTGTGTTAATTAAAAGAAAGGCGCTGGTAAATTACATAAGAAAAGGGAAGCCAGCAGCACTAGGGGGGCGGGGGGCCAAAGCAGTAGGGGGAATTGGCACCATGCGTAGTGATTAGGGTGTGCCCAGGCACACCCCCCTGCGCACACCTCTGATTCTTACATTGCATTTTGGTGGGTACCAGATCTCCAACCTGGAGCTGAA
Source organism: Lithobates sylvaticus (assembly GCA_028564925.1). Lineage (NCBI taxonomy): Eukaryota > Metazoa > Chordata > Amphibia > Anura > Ranidae > Lithobates > Lithobates sylvaticus. The sequence goes on from CM053038.1 coordinate 60,717,807, forward strand.
GATTTATCTCCACGTTAAACCCTCCCAGGTTGAGGGAATTCTAGACTCTCAGGAGAGATAAAGAAAAGATCTGTGCCAACAAAAAGAAGAAACGTGCTGTCCCGTTATTGCCGTATTTATCTTAGTTTGAACAGGTTTTTTGACAGATTTGCCTGAAATCTTAAAAATCATGAAAATTGCAGTGAACATGTTCAGCATTCATGTGACCGGTCATTGGTCCAAGCTTATTATTCAGTGTTCTGCATACCTCTCTCAGCGTTGCTAGTGTTCTTTTATCTACGGTCAGCTGCTGCAGCAGATCTTTGTTCTCCTTCTCCAGCTCTCGAGTTCTAGAAGAGGATTCTCGCAGCTTGGAAACCTCCTTCTCTAGTGTTCGGTTTTCTTTCTCCAAGTCGGCCAGCTTCACAGTGTTGTCGTCCAAGATGGCATCTTTAAGCTCCACCTGCTGCCACAGTCTTTTTGATTCCTTGTCCAACATCTTCTTGTCCTTCTCCAGTTGGGTTAAGTCCTGGTCCATCACTTTCTTCTCTTGTTCCAGCCTCTCCAGTCTCTTGTTGGAAATCCTAAATTCCTCCAAAGTCTTCTGAAGCTCCTTGTTTTCCTTCTCAGTGTCCTGAAGCTCGGATTCCAGCTCCTGTAGCTTCTTGTTTCCAGCCTCAAGTATCTGCTGAAGCCTCCAATTCTCTTCACTCAGGCCTTGGTAGCTGACTTCCAGGCGTTCGGACTTCTTTCCCAAGGCCTTTAGCACTTCGACGTTCTTCTGCAGCTCTTCTTTCTCTTTATGAAGATCAGCATTTTCTCTCTCAATCTGCGTTATTTTTGTACAGGAGAACCTCATGGCTTCAACTGCTCTCCTCAGTTCCAGGTTCTCCTCATCCAACTGCTTGTTCTCACTATCCAACACCTCCATACGAATTGAAACATTCTGCAAAGTGTCCAGAGATTTCTTTAGGATTCAAAAAAAAAAAAATCAAATCCCAATAAGCGTATATTGATTGGTTTGGGCAAAGGTTATAGCATCTACAAACTATAGGATATATTTATGGAATTTGTATTTTTTTTTTTTATGCTAGTAAAGGCGGCGATCAGCGACCTACAGCGGGACTGCGATATTGCTACGAACAATCGGACACTGACACAAATACAGTGATCAGTGCTAAAACTATGCACTGTCACTGTACTAAGGACACTGGCTGGGAAAAGGTTAAACATCAGGGGCGATCAAAGGGTTAAATGTGTGCCTAACCAGTGTTTATGTGTACTGTGGGAGGTGCTTTTACTAATAGATGTGATGGGTTTTATTCTCTGGTTTGCAGGGAAACTGAATCCATCACTGCCCCCCTTGTTCAGAACGAAGCTTTGCCTTGTTTACATTGGCAGAGCTCCTTCAAGCCTCTCTACCCGATGATCGGCGGCTATCCATTGATCTCTATCCGCTGCTGTAACAAATCAGAGCAGAAGCAGCAGGCCCCCTAGGCGGAAGTATTGAATCGCGTATGGCCGCCCTGTAGCAGTATAGGGCAGTCGTTAAGCAGTTAAAGGGCAGATCTAAGTGGGTGCAAAAAATATTCGAACAAATTTACACCATGGTAATGCAAATGTATATAGCACTTTGCACTAAATCTTGAGTTTGTTACATTGTAATTCTTATTATTCATTGTATCTCCGAAGTTCTGCAGGCAGGTTGACTATTCCGTGTGATGTACAGGAAGCCACTAGAATCTTTTGTATGCGAAATGGAGTTACAGTGGAACCTTGGATAACTAGCATAATCCGTTCCAGGAGAATGCTTGTAATCCAAAGTTGCATATCAAAGTAAATTTCCCCATAGAAGTCAATGGAAATGAAGATAATTTGTTCCGCATTGACTTCTATTGCATGCAATACCGTATGTGGCCAGAAGTGGGGGTGGGGGCGCCAGAGAGCTTTGAAAATACTCTGGAACAGCTCGGCTGAACTCGGAAAGGCTCGGGAATGGAGTATTTCCGAGTGCTTTCGAGTATTTCTGAACGGCTCCAAACCGTTCCGAGTGTCACCCGCGCCCCCGCACCTCTGGCCAAATGCGGTACTGCACACCCCATTGGCTTGAATTCTGCTCTTTTTGCGAGACAAACACTGGCAAACCAAGTCAGGATAAAAAAAAAAAAAAAAAAAAAAGTTGCTCGTCTTTCAAAATGCTCGTTAACCGCGTTACTCGTAAACCAAGGTTCAACTGTATAAAAGTGTATCGGTCGGAATGGGGCAGGCATCGGTAAAGGTCACACCATCGGAGGGCGCTGGCTCTGTTATTGGACGGGTGGCACTCACATATACTGTTTCTGCTCCTCATGGTAATGTTCTTTGCTCTCCATGCTCTGCTCCAGCAGCATTTGGTTCTGCTGACTCAGCATCTGGATCTGGCTGAGCAAATGGTGGTTTTCCTCCTCCAGGTTGCTCTTCAGGCGGGTCAGGAGCTGCCAGGGCCAAAAAAAAAACATTTATACAAATGCTATGCTACACAAAAACCATCACAGGGCCTAAACATTGCTGAAAATGGAGCTTATTAAATGGTAACCATTTGTTGATATTTAAAATAAATCATATAACACTAGTGTTGTATTGACTTCTTATCTGTACCTTTTTATTATACATTTTTTTTTAATGTTTCCAATATGAAATTTCATTTTCTAAGTGTTTCTCGTGATCTTCAGCTCCATCTAGTGGCCATAATGCAGTATTTCCTTACCACAATCAAGAAAATATCAAATACCTCATTGCAGCCACTAGATGGAGCTGCCCATTATACAATACACACTGAAAATGACATTATATTTCAGAAACGTTTTTGTGCTGTAACATTTGCACATCAAATTGTCCTGAATATACCTCTATGTATGTGTAGAACAATAAAGAGGGACAATATACTGCAAAATCTGCCAGTTGGCCATCAGCAGAGGGGCGAATTTTTAAAAAATTTGCAGAGCTATTGGTCCTGTGAAATTGCACGCACATTCCTTCTGTGCAAATGTGGCAGCAAAAATTAACATTCTTAGGCAATTTTCTCTCCAGTTTTGATTTTCTCTTATAGACTGAATCGGTAAAATTACTGCACTATGGCTTGTTGTTGTTCAATCATTTTAATCATGTCCAACTCTTCGTGACCTCGTGGACCATAGCACACCCAAGCTTTTCTGTCCTTCACTGCCTCCCAGGGCTTGCTTAACTTCATGTTCATTGTTTTGATGATACGAGCTATCCATCCATCTTGTTTTCTGTCGTCCTCTTCTCCCTTTTCCTTCCAGGTTTCCCGGCATCAGCGTCTTTTCCAATGAGTCCTCTCTTCGCATTAGGTGGCCCAAAGTATTTGAGTTTCAGCTTCAGGATCTGTCCTTCCGGTGAATGTTCAGGGTTGATTTCCTTCAAGATTGACTGGTTTGATCTTTCTGCTGTCCAAGGGACTTTCAAGAGTCTTCTCCAACACCATAGTTTTAAAAGCATCAAGTCTTCGGTGTTCAGCCTTCCTTATGGTCCAACTTTCAGAGCCATAGGTTACTACTGGGAATACCATAGCTTTGACTATACGGCAACTTTGTCAGTAGGGTGAGGTCTCTGCTTTTTACAATGTTGTCTAGGTTTGCCATTGTACTATGGCTACAGGATGGTAATCATAACCTGAGATTTCCTATGATCATCAGCTCCATCTAGTGACCATAATGCAGTCCTTTCCTGACTCACAATATCAGAGGGGGGAATCTAGATTGGAAAAGGACCTGGGGGTCCTAGTAGATGATAGGCTCAGCAATGGCATGCAATGCCAAGCTGCTGCGAACAAAGCAAACAGAATATTGGCATGCATTAAAAAGGGGATCAACTCCAGAGATAAAACGATAATTCTGCTCTATAAGACTCTGGTCCGGCTGCACCTGGAGTATGCTGTCCAGTTCTGGCCACCAGTCCTCAGGAAGGATGTACTGGAAATGGAGCGAATACAAAGAAGGGCAACAAAGCTAATAAAGGGTCTGGAGGATATTAGTTATGAGGAAAGGTTGCGAGCACTGAACTTATTCTCTCTGGAGAAGAGACGCTTGAGAGGGGATATGATTTCAATATACAAATACCGTACTGTTGACCCCACAATAGGGATAAAACTTTTTCGCGGAAGGGAGTTTAACAAAACTCGTGGCCTCTCATTAAAATTAGAAGAAAAGAGGTTTAACCTTAAACTATGTAGAGGGTTCTTTACTGTAAGAGCGGCAAGGATGTGGAATTCCCTTCCACAGGCGGTGGTCTCAGCGGGGAGCATCGATAGTTTCAAGAAACTATTAGATAAGCACCTGAACGACCGCAACATACAGGGATAATACTGACATATAATCACACACATAGGTTGGACTTGTGTCTTTTTTCGCCTACTATGTAACTATGAGAAACTAAAATAAAAATAAAATTAGTCTAACAACATTCAATTTAACAACATAACAAATATACATGTAATTTCACAGGATGAATAGCTCTGCAATGTTTTTATTTTTATATAAATACCTGAAAATATTGGGACTACATAGACCTTGCGACAAATGTTCTCAGCTAATTAATCCCTGAGTTGTAAGGCCAGGATTGCAGGTGTGACAAATGCCTCACCCTACAAGTATAGCGGAAATCATTACCACCTTGGCAAAGTTTCCTGTTATTTTACAGCAGGGGTGCCCAACCAGTGGCCCGGGGGCCACATGTGGCCCACAGAGCCCTCTGATGTGGCCCGCGACCTCCTGCTCTGGGATGGAATAGAATAGAATACGGTTATTAATAGTAAGTTTATTATTAAAATCACAGTGTATATATGGGCAAATCTGTTCTGCAGTGGTTACTGGGCTGCTTTCAAACTGATCCGCAGGTGCAGAGCAGTGCACCTGCGGGTTATCTGCACTGAGTATAGGCCCCTTTCACACGGTCAGTCCGACCCAATTGGAGCCTCCATTCACCTCTAAGGAGTAGCAGATGTAAATGGACTTGTGTATGTTTACAAATGCCTACCTCCGATACGCAAAAAAAAAGTGGGCTCTATAGAGTAGAGTGGGCTGCCATGCACCCGCTCCGCTCATTGTGGCCCACGACCGGTTACCAAGTCGCTTAGGTGGTCCTCACTTTTCAAAAGGTTGGGCACCCCTGTTTTACAGTAATAAAAGCGCCACCTAGTGGATGGTTTGTAAAAACTAGCAGTAATTACTAAATCTCTTTATAGGGAGATATTTTGACTCTGCTTAAGAGAAGTTCCCCTTTAAGTTCATTTTACGCTACCAGATTTTGTTATATTAAAGGGTCAGTCCACTCAAAGTGACATTTGGTGATAGGTGGCTCCTGGTGGACTGAGCCAGCTTCTTTTATCTCAGATACTCCACCGGTGAGATCCCCCTGCCATAATTCCCTACTATTTCTGTCCTCATGGGAGTTGGATGTTCCCACCAACACTTGTGAAACAAAGCTCTTCAGACCTGGGAACTCAGCATAGGGATGGTGGGGACCCCTCATAATGGGCACAGCAGGTGTACAACCTGGGAACTCAGCACAGGGAAGGTGGGAACGATCGGTTGGTTTAATTATCCAGCATCCACCAAATACTGGGTGGAGGGACCCTCTAAACCTGACTGATGTCGGGCTGTTGTACCTCGCAGTGGGTGTCCAGCTTGGTGAGAGAGATGTCCATCGTCTGGTGCTGCTCCTTTAATTCATCAAAGCGAGCCTGCCAGCGGTTCAGCTCCATCTGGGCATTGTTGAACGAGCTCTTCATCTCCTTGGTGTGTTTGTGTAGAGTGTTGTACTCCCCTTGTAATTCCCCGTGGAGAAACTTCAACCTGCAACATAAACAGTGATCATTGGATCAGGACACCATCGAGGAAGACAATGAAGAAAGGACTCCTGTCCACCTTGGGTTTTTTTTTTTACGTAAATCCCTTTACGTAGACACAAACTGGCCATGTCCACCGGCCACAAAAAGCGGGTATGGCCACCATATCACTCACAGTACATTACACAATCTGATTGTACCATCTCCTTTAGATCCATCATCAACTGTATAATCCAAGAACCTGCCTGATTGGATACTAGTTGAATGGATCATTTAGGTTTGTCCTTGTGTTACATCATTTTGGTCAATTTGAATGTGGCCATACACGCTTTGATTTTATTATCGGTTTAAAGTAGGATTTGATCAAAACAATCAAATTCGCAAATAATCCAATAGCCAGAACTTGTCTTCTAATTGATTTAGATCATATTGAGTCAATCGGCCAGGGCAGAAAATGATTGATCGTTTTGCATTAAATTTGCAACACGGGGATACTTTATTAATGCATATGATCATATTTTAATTGATCAGATTCGGAGATTGGTGGAGACAGCCACTGACTTTAAATCAAATCAAAAACTTATGATGGTATCTTAACCTCTGGGCGCCAGCACCTCCCAGCCTTTTAAGAGGTTTAGGATGCCTGGAGGTGGGGGGCGGGGTTTATGATCATGTGATCGTTGTGACTAGCCATAACTTTCCATTAGCCACTGGTAACTATGTCGGGAGCCCGCAGGGCACAGCTGAATTTACACCAATTCATGCAAATATGTGGCCACTTAGCGCTAAGGCCCACCTGCCCAGAGGCCGCATATTTGCATGCGGCCACCACCAAGGGGTTAAAGTGATTGTAAGGGTTTTTTTTTTTTTTTTTTTAAATAACAAAACGTATACTTACCTCCACTGTGCACCTCGTTTTGCACAGAGTGGCCCAAATATCCTCTTCTGGGGTCCCCCGGCCGTTCCTTCACACATCAGATAACCCCCTGGGAGCGCTTCTTTTTTTTCACTTACCTTGCGGGCGTGCTCCCGAGTCCAGCATTCAGCGTCCATAGCCGCCGAATGTATGACTCGGCCCGCCCCCGGCATCATTGGATTTAATTGACAGCAGCAGGAGCCAATGGCTGCGCTGCTATCAATCTATCCAATCAAGAACCAAGAACCCCAGGCAGAGAGACAGCGCATCCCCGCCGTGTGAAATTCCAGGGCTCAGGTAAGTAAAACAGGGGGGCTGGGGGGCCGGTCACTGCCAGGTGTTTTTTTACCTTAATGCATAGGATGCATTAAGGTGAAACAACACGAAGGTTTACAACCAATCAAAATTAATTTCCCCGTGTGTCATACTGATCAAGCAGGTTGTCCACTATAGACTGAATATTCCCATCAGAAGAGATCGATTGTAAAAAAAAAAAAAAATGATCAAGATATCCAAGCATGTATGGCAACCCTAAAAAAAATTGCAGGTCAACTTACAATCAGAACGTAGCGTATGGCAAGCTTAAGGGGATTTCCCCTTACTTCCTGTTATATCTTCAGGACAGGAAGTGAAGGGAAACCTTACCCTACTCTTTCCATCATTCTTAGTTTGTTCAAGTTTGCCTAAACCAGATAAGCAATGGACGTGGCTCACCTGTCCAGCTCGTGCTGAAGTCGCTCGTTTTCGCTGCCTGCGATCACATTTTTTCTCTTCTCTTCTTGCAGAGTCTCCCGCTCTTGCTTTAATGTCTTGTCTCGCTCTTCCAGCTCAGCTTTGTATTTCAACAGATTGTTGTAGCTGTGGGAGAGAAAAGGAAATGTTTACTGAATGAGTAGGCGTATTTTTCACCTCCTAATCATGAACATGGAAGAACCGGTATCTAAAATTATACAGTGACCTACCCATACCCAGTTTTTCTTCCCCGTCCTCAGGCTACCCACCTCTCCTCCAGGCTGCGGTGAGTCTGCTCCAGTCCTTTGTGCTGCGTCTTCAGAGCGCTATGCTGGCTGATGAGCCCCTCGTATTCTGCAGACTGGCGTTCATAGAGAGACACCAAGTGCTCGTGGTCCCGCAGCAGCGAATCATGACTGGCCTTCACCTCTTCCCTCCGACGCAGTGCCTTCTCACTCTCGCCCTCTAGAGCCGACAGCTGGCTCTGCAGCTTGGCCAGCTCAGACTTTAGCGACGCGTTCTGGGAGGCAGATGCTGAGCTCTCCACCTGGAAAAAGCCAAAATGGAATGAAGGATTCACTTTAGGCATTTCATCACCTTTTTGTGTTTTGTTTTTTTTTCTCTTTACAGTTCTGGATATATTAGGGAATAGTGAAAAAAGGTGTTCATTTTTTCTTGCAGTGCGTGTTCCATTGAGGATTGGAACATTAGAAGAGCTGGGGATCTGCTGAACAAGGGTACTAATGAGCTGGGGATCTGCTGAGCAGGGGTACTGATGGATATAAATACAAAAAGTAGTGCAGCGCTCAAAAAAAAGAGCTATAAAATAAATTGTGTGTGTGTATATATATATATGTGTATATATATATATGTGTATGTGTGTATATATATATGTATGTATGTATGTATGTATGTATGTATGTATGTATGTATGTATGTGTATATATATATATATATATATATATCACATACACACACACACACACACACACAGTTGAGCTCAAAAGTTTGCATACCCCGGCAGAAATTGTGAAATTTTGGCAGTAAATATTGAAAATATGACTGATCATGCCAAAAAACGTTTTTTTTTTATTTGTAAAGATAGTGATAACATAAAGCCATTTATTTTCGCATAGTTTTTTGGATCCTTCTTAAATCATAACAACAGAAATCACCCAAATGGCACTGATAAAAAGTTTACATGCCCTGGAATGTTTGGCCTTGGTACAGACACAGACAGTGGCACACACACAGGTTAAAGTGGCAATTAAAAGTACATTTCTCACATTTGTGGCTTTTTAAAATCACAACTAGTGTCTGTGTATAGTCAATGAGTTTGTTAGCTCTCACATGGATGCACTAAGCAGGCTAGACACTGAGCCATGAGGAGGTAGAAATGAACAGTCAAAAGACCTGCGTAACAAGGTAATGGAACTTTATAAAGATGGAAAAGGATATATAAAAGGTATCCAAAGCCTTGAGTATGCCAGTTAGTACTGTTTAATCCTTTATTAAGAAGTGGAAAATTCGGGGCCCTTGATACCAAGCCAGGGTCAGGTAGACCAAGAAAGATTGCAGCTACAACTGGTGGAAGAATTGCTCAGGATACAAAGAAAAACCCCCAGGTAACCTTTTGGCATGATTAGTCCTATTTTCACTATATATGCCAAAATTTCACAATTTCTGCCAGGGTATGCAAAACGTATTTCATGCACGTCTTCAGGGGACTGCCTATTACTCACGTCGGAAGGAACATTATATAGTCTCTAGAGTGTGGGAGATTTCCAAGTGCAATTTTGTTGTAATTTTTTATTGACTTCTTATTGATTAATTTGATGATATTCACTATTAAGATTAGACTTTAGTACACAGTCAATAATGTATGCACTTTATATGCTATTTTTATTCTTATTGACTGTATTTATTTATTTTTGATTTAATTGACCTGTTTAGTAGAAGTTGGTTTATGGTTTAGTTCTAGACACAGATTATTACAGCACAGGTATTTTGCACTATAATAGGTGGAGCAGGCGCGGTCTATTATTCATCTATTTTCTTTTGGCCCACTAGTGGGGACAGTATTGACAGCAGTGGCCCAATTATATCGCCATTCATCTCCAAGGCGCGAGTGCCCAACATTTATACCATTTGTTGTAGACCCGCCATTTTTTCTGGCTGATCCGGCTACATTATGGGGTACTAATGAGCTGGGAGTATTACCAAGTTGGGAGTACCGCTGAGCCCCTTTAAAACAAATCAACACACACTGGGCATTTGCCAAGCTTCAAAAAAAGCATCACGGAAGCATCAAAAACAAAAATGCATGTTGGAGCGGCAGGCGCTTTCATGCATGTTAAAAATCAAAGTGTAAATGAGCCCTATGATATTAATTTTTGCAGATGGGTGCCGTGTGAACATGCGCAGTCATACAACAGCCTTTAAGAGAATTTCCCAAATTTGTGTTTAGTATACAGAAGACTCAATATCTCACTTATAAAGCAAAGCTCAGAACCGACCAATCAGAATTACTCTGACCTTCAGCTGCCATACTAAATGCCACTTTGGCTCACCTGCAGGTTTGCGGTCTGTGTCTGCAGCGCCGTGTTGTGCTCCTGTAGGAAGGCGACTTGCTTCTGTAGTGTCCCCATCTGATTGTTCAGTGACAGGTTCTGGGCCTCCCGGTGCCGCAGCTGCTCCTTCATCAGGTTCCTCTCCGCTTGTAACCCTGCGTTCTGACCACACACACAAGCAGAGGATCAGCAGACCATACCCTGCCATACAGTGTCACCCCAAAACACACAACATAAAACTGGATACAATTTAAAGAAGACAACTTCATTGTGTTCTGATCCTCGGGTGACAGAAGATATGTAGAATTTTGTTCCATCTCCCTAGCATTTGTCTAAGGCTAGCTGTGAACCTCTATGGGCATCCAACAACGCAGATAGCAAGGAGATGGCTGCTTTAACAACAGACAGCCCTTTTCTCCATTTCCAAGCCCTTCCTAAGACGAGCTTCTCATGAGGAAAGCAGGGGGGGAGGGGGGGCTTGTTAGCTAAAAGGTAACAGGCAAGGTCTTAGATGTATACGGAGAAAAGTGCAATCTCTCAAAGCAGCGGTCTCCTTGCTAGCTGCGTTGTTGGCCAGCCATGGAGGGAGGAGGCTATAGTATTTTAAGAATACTATAGTAGTCTATATGAATTTAAAACCCATCTGAAGCAGAGCCCAATTGCTGGCTGCTGGGAGTTTCTGACAACCATAGGCGTGTGCACAGGGTGTGCCTGGGCACACCCTAAACATCCTGCATGGTGCCGATTCCTCCTACTTCCTCTCTCCCCTCTGCAGTGCTGCCAGCTTCTCTCCTCTCTTTTCAGGAGTGGGGAAGGGGCTGGTAAATATTTTATTAACCGACTTCTTCCTTTTCTGAGTGAACAGAGTGAGTGATCTGTACTGATCGCTCTTGTCTTCATTCTTAACTGAAGAATAGTAAACTAAATGTAAAAATCATAAAAAAAAAATAAAAGAAGGCCTAGGCTTATACTCGAGTCAATAAGTTTTCCCAGTTTTTTGTGGCAAAATGAGGTGCCTTGGCTTATATTCGAATATATACGGTACTTAGATGTTTTTGTTGTTTTAATTAAAATAATAAGTGCCATCATCCACATACAGAAACAGAAGGGACAATGTAAATTAAACAGTGTGCGTTTATTGTGTTACCGCCACTCAGTGGCCAAATGTAGTATTTTTCATTTTAAAACAAGTGAAAAACATTTCACCAGCACAGGAAAAAGCCGAATGAATGTACATGCATTTTCCCTGGGCAAAGGCTTTTTTTTTTTTAAAATGTATTATTTACTTATAAATACCCTTCTATAATCACTATCTGGATTTATTTTCTTGCCATTATTACGATCATTGTTATATCATTAGTAATTTCATTATAACTAAAATTATTTTTTTTAGCAGGAGTTTCTAAAGCTCTGAAAGTTATTTCAAGGGTTCCTACTTGGTAAAAGGGTTGACGTAGATCATTTATCAGCGTTTCGTGAATGAATGCAGAAATAGCTCTAATGGGTAGTGAGCAGAGGCAGTGCACCACACTTAAGTAATTCTTGGCAACAGAACTTACATCTCTCTCCAGCTCGATCGCTCGGTCCTTCAGCTTAAACAGCTCCCTTGTGGTCTCCCGCTGCCCTTTCTCCATGCTGTCCATCCTGTGGATGTCACGCTCCTGCTTCCCCTGAGGCTCCTGCGGACTCTTCACTGCATTCTGGCTGTGCAGGATGACTTCTTGTTTCATCTGAAGGATGAGGACACAACAGTAGGTTAGGACTACATTATATAAAACAACATCAACCCCTTCTTGAGCAGTTGCCCCTATTGGAATCAGAAAATTTATTGTCATTTTACAATAATAATCCTAAAATGGTTGGACAATTTGCCCTTCTAGAGGAAACTCAAAATTTTGGATATTCTCTCAGTCTTCGTCCTGGTGACCATGGTAACCTGGACAAATAGAGGGGACAAATAGAGGGGACCATTGGGGCACATACAAGGCCTGACAGAGGGTCTAACCTCTCCGTCCATGCCCATGAAAAAAAAAAGTTGCCTTCATATACGACTGTAATAAGGGGATCTGTGTACTCATTTATGAATATTAAATGTTCTCCCAGTAAGTAAACTGAAGTCACATAGTTAGTCTGGATAACAAAAAAAAAAAAAAAAGACACAAGGCCATCTAGTTCAACCAACAAAAAAGGGGAAAAAATATCCTTTAAAAAAAGGAATCCATATCTTGATTTTACAAGATCTATTATTTAAAGCAAGTGCAGATGGGATGCATCCACATTTGAATTGTCTTCGATATCGTTTTCATGTCGTTTTACCATTGGTCTACTATTGGACACACTGTTGTCTGTGTACTTTGGTTGCAATATCCTGAAAAATGTCATCCTGATCCCCGAGAGCCAATCAGATTTTCCCTGGATCAACTTTACCTCTAAATGTCAGTATCCAGTTATATTATTATGTACATTTAGGAAAGAATCCAGGGCTTTTTAAAAGCAATCTACTGAGCTGGCCAGAACCAACAGTTTATCAGGTTCAAGCTAGCAAAACCAGGAGCAGCGATTGCTGATTGGTTGTTGGGTTTTGGCACTTGGCACGCTGTTTTTGCCTTGCCTGCGGTGGTGAAGTACAGGTCCCCTAATCTATTGTCCAGCGTTTTCTTACCCTGGCATTGTCTGGTATGCTGTGTGATGTGGGTACAATATGGAGTTCTCACGCTTTTCTCAGGCTGTTTATAATTCTAGAGGGAAGCGGTGAGCCCATTAACCGTGTCTGTATATTGGTATCCATCCTGCTCCCCGCTAATTATATTTCCTGTGCATTGTACACGGGCGCTGGGGTCTTAGACGCTTACAAATGACCTGGAACATTAACCCCTCCCTGGCCTTCCTCACCATGTCACATTTTGAGCGTCTCATTGAAAGTGAATGTGAATTGAGCATCTCAAAATGCTTTGCCATAAAGAAGCAAAAGCTTCTGTAAAGTGTACCTGTCTGTCAAGTACAGACCGGTAACAATATATGGTAACATTTTGGGTGTTAGTGGTCTGAGTGTTGTCCCCTGCACTGTCCTCTTTGCGCCCATTCACACCATGTGGTGTTGCCTGCGTTTTTCCAGCATAGTTTTCTATGTGGCATGTTCACACTACAATGCTGAGTTTTTATGCATTCCAGAAATGTGCGTTAAAATCTTAATGCACATAAACGGGGCTCATTTACACTTGCTTTGGCTTCAACACACATTAACAGCTAGTTTACACTTGCTTCAAAACAAGGCTTCGGACACGCTTTGTTAAAGCTCTCTGAATGCCAGTCAAAGCTCCTGCCACTAAATAAAATGGTTAGCTTACAGTCTTGTTTACACCTTGCTTTTGCTTCGCTTCAAAAATGATACCCCATGTAGCTTTAGTGGTGCTTCAAAGCCTCCATAGAAGTATATGGCAAAGCTCACTTAAAGCCTTATCGAAGCCCCACTGAAGATCCATCGAAGCCCCACAAAGTCTCATCGATGACCCACCGAAGCTCCACAAAGCCTCATCGAAGCCCCACCGAAGACTCACCGAAGACTCACCGAAGACTCACCGAAGACTCACCGAAGACTCACCGAAGACTCACCGAAGACTCACCGAAGCACCAATCAAAAGCAAGATGTAAACAGGACTGTAAGCTAACCATTTTATTTAATGACAGGAGCTTTGACTGCCGTTCAGAGAGCTTTAACAAAGCGTGTACGAAGCCATGTTTTGAAGCAAGTGTAAACTAGCCCTAAAAAATATTACATTAGGCCCCACGTACAAGGATGCTTAGCAGCTCCTGTATGCCAAGGCGTAAAATCCCTTGCACTTCTTGGTGCTCGGGAAACCGCACGTGTACAGCTGTCAATGCATGTGAATGGGTGTACGCAGCTATGCTTAAGTAAGCTGCAATGGCTTCACATTGCCTCCCGAAAGTGGCCAAGAAGTCTTCTACCCAAGAATTTCCACGTCCACTCAGTTGTACGCAGCACAGGATGATCCCCAGGCATCAGGAAGCACCTAAGAATGTGTATGCATGAGGCCTTAGCATAAAAAATGCACTTTAACTAGTTAAGGACCGGAAGGATTTTCCCTCTTAATGACCAGGCCATTTTGTTGCGATACAGCACTGCGTCGCTTTAACTGACAATTGCGCGGTCGTGCAACGTTGTACCCAAACAAAATTGATGTCCTTTTTTTCCCACAAATAGAGCTTTCTTTGGGTTTGTTCTTTATCAGCTCTGCGTTTTTTTTTTTTTTTTTTTGCGCTATAAACAAAAAAAGAGCGACAATCCTTGAAAAAAACTTTTTTACTATAATAAATATCCGAAAAGAAAAAAAAAAAAAAAAAAAGAAGAAGAAGAAAGAAATAGATTCATCAGTTTAGACCAATATGTATTCTTCTACAGATTTTTGTTAAAAAAATAAATAAAACCCAATGAGCATATATTGATTGGTTTGTGCAACAGTTATAGACAAAAAAGAACCCCTATGGTTGGGACTTTAAATAGAACACCACCCTCACCAAGAATTATCTGAAAGATTGTTTGAAATTTATTTGTTTATTAAATAAAATGATATCGGAATGATGCATATGTCCGATAGCAGGGTACACAGTACATAATAAGCATGACAGTATAAAAGACAAATGACAAGAAAAATTATACAAAAAGTAATATAATGGTGAAGACAACACTTAACATAAAAAATATATACAAAAAATTATACGGTACTAATTCTCTCCCGGAGGTGTAACACCCCCGAATACTCGACGCGTTTCTAGTTGCCCGAGTGTGGGAACCTTCGTCAGGAGTATGGAGTGATTCTGTTAGATAAGTACCTGTCGCTCACGTATGAGTCACTATTCGTAAAGCAAATGGATGGAGGGAAATGCGTCCCCAAAGGAAAAAAGTGTGGCAGCACACTAGGAGATGGATCCGAGTAAGTTGTTCAGTATGTATGGACTGTATGTCCAAAATACCAGCCGGGTCCCAAAGACAGGGAATGAAGCTAACTAGTATACTTGCAGCTATCTGGAATGCATCCTAGGCAATAGGACTAGTCCCCGAGAATGAATGTCCCGGTTACATGGGATGAGATCCCAATAATGGATGCTAGTGCCCTGTCCCTATGGGGTGTTCCCTATGAGGTCCGTACCGTCCTGGCCTCCGTGTGGTCCTCTGCTGCCTCTGGGGCCACACGGAGGCCAGGACGGTACGGACCTCATAGGGAACACCCCATAGGGACAGGGCACTAGCATCCATTATTGGGATCTCATCCCATGTAACCGGGACATTCATTCTCGGGGACTAGTCCTATTGCCTAGGATGCATTCCAGATAGCTGCAAGTATACTAGTTAGCTTCATTCCCTGTCTTTGGGACCCGGCTGGTATTTTGGACATACAGTCCATACATACTGAACAACTTACTAGGATCCATCTCCGTGTGTGCTGCCACACTTTTTTCCTTTGGGGACGCATTTCCCTCCATCCATTTGCTTTACGAATAGTGACTCATACGTGAGCGACAGGTACTTATCTAACAGAATCACTCCATACTCCTGACGAAGGTTCCCACACTCGGGCAACTAGAAACGCGTCGAGTATTCGGGGGTGTTACACCTCCGGGAGAGAATTAGTACCGTATAATTTTTTGTATATATTTTTTATGTTAAGTGTTGTCTTCACCATTATATTACTTTTTGTATAATTTTTCTTGTCATTTGTCTTTTATACTGTCATGCTTATTATGTACTGTGTACCCTGCTATCGGACATATGTATCATTCCGATATCATTTTATTTAATAAACAAATAAATTTCAAACAATCTTTCAGATAATTCTTGGTGAGGGTGGTGTTCTATTTAAAGTCCCAACCATAGGGGTTCTTTTTTGTCTATTCAAGGGGATGAGATCACCACATAACCCATTTATCTCACCAGGGGAGCTCGCCTTAATTTTTTCCTGTGCTACAGTTATAGGTTCTACAAAATGGGGGGATAGATTTATGGCTTTTTTTTTTTTTTCCTAGTAATGGCGGTGATTAGCGATACTGCGGCAGACAGATCGGACACTTGAAACTTTTATGGAACCAGTGATATTTATACAGCGATTATAAAAATGTACCAATTACTGTGTAAATGTCACCGGCAGGGAAGGGGTTAATACTAGGGGGCACATAAGGGGTTAAATTTGTTCCCTTGTGTGCTTTTTTATTTTTTTTTTTTAACTGTGGGGGATGGGACTGACTGGAGGAGGAGACATATCGCTGTTCCTAATTACAAGGAACAGATCTGTCTCTCCTCTCCGGTCAGAACGGGGATCTGTGGGTTTACATACACAAATCCCCATTCTGGTTCTCATGCCCGCGATCACAAGTGGCCAGCGGACATCGGGCTCGCTGGGTGCGCCTGCTGTGGCTCTTAAAGGAGCCGACGTACAGGTACGGCGACTCACGCAGGATTACTGTATAAATGTCACTGGCAGGGAAGGGGTTGACACTAGGGGGCGATCAAGGGGCTAAATGTGTTCCCTGGGAGGCGTTTCTAACTGTGGGGGGGGGGGGAGGGGGCTGACTGGGAGTAGAGAGATAGCTTTTCCTGATCACTAGGAACAGACGATCACTCTGTACTCCCCATGCAGAACAGGGATCTGTTTGTTTAAATTGACAGATCCCTGTTCTGCCTGTTTCTGGAGCAATGAGCGCCCACAGATCGCTGTGTACGTGTCCGACATACAATGATGGCCATTCCCGCAGGGGAGCCAACCTGACGCAGTACAACTGCGGTGGCTGTGCCGTAACTAGCTAAAGACAGCCATAGACGGCGCAATTTTATTTCCTGGGTTGCAAAAGAATATAAATCGCTCGATACCCCCAACAATTAAAAGTCTGCGTTAATGGGAGAATCCCTCCTGCTGAGCTATTCTGTTGCCCTGGCAGGGTGGGGGGTGTGACAGTGATTATGGCTGGCAGCTATATCCGCTGGCAATAATCGCATGAAAAATCCAACATGCTGGTTGTACCCAAGTTGATTGATCGATCAACTCGTGTACATTCAGCCTGCCCATGCATAGTTCGAATCTCATCAAAATTCTGTCTGAACTGGCTGAAATTCAAAAATGTCTACAGCCGGCTTAAGGGTTATAGTCTTACAGGTGATGGATTATCAAATAAAATTAGGAGGAAATCGGGACCAGATGGCACATAAGATATTCTAATGCTTCCGACCATGCAAGGTGTCAGATCACGCAGAAATCCTTGGAAACAACTCAAGATTAGCTTTGAACTGATGGATATTTCTATTCTTCTGTCCAAAATCCGCGATACAAACTCCCTATGTGCACATCGTACCGAATTCAGCTCATTCTGCAGTTGCTGGTTAAAGCTCCGGACTTCGCCCACTTGACTCTCAAGAGCCAGGATTTTGCTTTCCTTAACAGCCAAAGTCGTCTTTAGTGTTGATTCAATTTTGCTCTCCAGGATCTTGTACTTCCTGCAAAACAAAAACACATTAATGAGCAGTTCCTCTATGCACGTCCAGACATTGTGATGTAGAACTTGGTATACAAAAAAAGGAAAGCAACCATTCAAGGGTATTCCCTTTATCGCAGGGATAGAGTGGGTAAATAAGGGGGAGGGGTATGCCTGCATATTAACCACTTGACCACTGGGCAGTTAAACCCCCTTCCTAACCAGACCAATTTCAGCTTTCGGTGCTCTCACACTTTGAATGACAATTACTCAGTCATGCAACACTGTGCCCAAATGAATTTTGTGTCCTTTTTTCTCACACAAATACAGCTTTCTTTCGGTGGTATTTAATCACAGTTTTTTATATTTTTTGCGCTATAAATCAAAAAATACTGAAAATTCGGTAAAAAAATAAAATAAAAATTCTTTGTTTCCATTAAAAATTATTGGCAGAGTATTGGCAGAGTATTGCACAGTGGTGGCAGAGCATTGCACAGTGGTGGCAGAGCATTGCACAGTGGTGGCAGAGCATTGCAGGCACTGACCAGCGCTGTGGGCACTACACATCCAGCCCACAGCGCTGGTCCCGTCTCTCACCCTTTCCGCTTCTCCCAGCTCACTGTACCGATCGGTACAGAGAGGGAAGGGAGGAACCGGCGTCATGACGTGACGCCGGTTTGTGTACATGTGATCGTTCCGTCATTTGATGCGCCGGGTCCTCGGGACCTGGCGGTCACGGATGTTCCCGAGTGCGCACCCCAGGGGGCGCGCGGGAGCAAGGTTCTGGGAGGACGTCCGTAGGACGTCCACTTAGAACAAGCCGACCAGGCTGTAGACGTCTTTCGACTATGGCGCGGTCGGCATGTGGTTAAAGAATAATGTACAAGTGAATGTGAGCGATGACATCACTAAGGGAGCAAGGGAGGAGGTGGAATCCTAATGGGTAGAGCTCCAAAGGGATGAAAAAAAAGAGGAAAAAAATACTGGGAGTATGCTATAGGCCCCCTAACCTGAGGGGGAGATGGACCTCCTATCACAGTTTGGATTAGCAGATGGGTGTGCTTTAAAATCTTATTAAATAAGAGCATTAGCCAGTGCATCCCATTGGGAAATTAATTTAAAAGAGCGAACAAAAGTCCCGGATGGCTTTACTCCAATGTAAAAATGCATATAAAAGCAAAGGAGGCCTTCAAAAAAATACAAGGCTGAGGGATAATCATAAGCATTCAAACTTTATAAAGAATGCAACAAGAAATGTAAGGGTGCAATTAGGGCAGCTAAGAGAACACGAAAGACACATATCGGAGGAGAGCAAAAAAAATTCCAAGAAATTCTTTAAGTAGGTAAACAGTAAAAAAAAAAGGGAGGACAGACCATATTGGCCCCATAAAGAATGAGGAAGGACAACTGGTTACAAAGGATGGGGAGATGACGAAGGTATTGAATTTATTCTGCTCAGTCTTCACAAGGGAATCGGGGGGCTTCAGTAAACAAAATTGCAGTGTTTATCCTCATGAAATGTCACAGGAAGCACCCTTATGGCTAACAGAGGACAGAATTAGGAATAGAACTGGAAAACCTAACATTAATAAGTCACCGGGACCGGATGGCTTGCACCTGAGGGTCCTTAAGGAACTCAGTCAAGGAATTGCCAGACCATTGTTCCAAACAAGCCCATGTGACCACAGGGTCAGGAATGAAAGTATTTCAGAGACCGCGATCCGTCAGTCACAGCCTAGTCTCAAAACTTGGAGCCTATCTTCTTGAAGGCTCCTAGTTCCAAAATGAAACATAGAATACAGTTACCAAAGCCCAAAGCAGTAGTGCAAACTGAATTAGCGGTAGGTGTTAGATGCCCCTTACTTCTCAGCATTGCTGTTCTCATCTTGCAGCATCAGCTCTTTATTTAACCCGATCTTCTCCAGCTCCAGGCTCAGCTTGTCCAGCTCGCTAGACAATTGTTGGGCCTTCAGCTTTTCTAATACCAGATCCTGAAATAAACAAACAGTCTGAATAAACAGCAGACACAAAGATAAAAAGAAACAGAAGTGGCTAGGGAGGTCATTTGCGACTACCTGAAACTACTTAATAAAATAAAAAGTAAAGCTGGGTATACACTGGTAGAATTTTAATTGATAACTTGTAAGAAAATTCTTAGGAAAATGCATACAAAAATACTCAGAACATTTATTGGAAAGTAGTTCAAGTTTCTTTTGACTTTACTATTCAATTTTAGAATGAAGGGGATTTACCGAATGAAAACCACATACACTGTTAGAAAAAAATTCCATCCTTTTCCTTCAATTTTTCATTTCACTGGGGTTAAAAAGTTGATTTGAGGCCACGAATGATTAGAATAATGAACGAATGTTCTTAAGTTTTTACAATGAAAAATGTTGAACCAAAAATTCTACTACTAGTTTATATCCAACTTTATAGTTACACAAATTCTGTCAATAAAACAAATCACTCAATTACACACCCATGGAGCTCAAGGGTTTTGTAAACCCAAACAATGAACTTCTCTCCTGTGCGACCTATT
This sequence comes from Lithobates sylvaticus, assembly GCA_028564925.1. Lineage (NCBI taxonomy): Eukaryota > Metazoa > Chordata > Amphibia > Anura > Ranidae > Lithobates > Lithobates sylvaticus. The sequence goes on from CM053038.1 coordinate 60,737,873, forward strand.
GGTCTGTTAAATAAATAAAACGCGTTATATCTGTTCAATGAGTGCAAAACATTGGTTTAAAGGTATGATTTACTTGTTTTAAACTTTTTTTACATTTCTTCACTTACTTCCTGGTTTCTTGCCTAGGCAAATGAGGTCATACCTCCCAGGAGTCTTCAGGAGGGAAGTAGTTTGCTGAGCTATGCGCACCCTTCTGCCTATATGCCTGAGCTAAGGTTGGATGGACCCAAAAAGTAAATGCTACATGACATCTGCCCTGACATCCAGAAATGCTTGTTTTTGGAGTTTGGAATAATTTTTTTTAAAGTGATTATTTAGCAAAAATAAAGCATGGAGACATGGATGGATGGATGGGCGAGTTTGCTTTGAACATTAAAAATTAATTAACCACTTGCCGACCAGCCACCATCATTTTACTGCGGCAGCTCGGCTCTTTCCTACTAATCGCCGTAGCTGTACGTCGGCTCTTTTAAAAGCCGCAGCACGGCGCGGGACCCTATGCCCGTGGCCGCGATGTCCTCCGGCCACCCGCGATCGTGGGAAAGAGCCAGAACGGGGAATCTGTCAATGTAAACAGACAGGTCCCTGTTCTGACAGGGCTCAGGAACAGCGATCTCTCTCCTCCTCCAGTCAGGCCCCACCCTCCTCTCCCGTTAGAAACACCTCACAGGGAACACATTTAACCCCTTGACAACCCCCTAGTGTTAACCCCTTCCCTGCCAGTAACATTTACACATTAAAAAAAAAGCCATAAAAATGCCATAAATCTATTCCTCATTTTGTAGACGCTATAACTTTTGCACAAACCAATCAATATACGCTTATTGCGATTTACCAAAAATATGTAGAAGAATGCACATTGGCCTAAACGGATGAAGAAATTCGTTTTTTTTTACTTTTTTTGGGACATTTATTATAGCAAAAAGTAAAAGATCTTTTTTTTTCAAAAATTGTCGCTCTATTTTTGTTTATAGCGCAAAAAAGAAAAAAAAACGCAGAAGTGATCAAATACCACCAAAAGAAAGCTCTATTTGTTGGGGAAAAAAGGATGTAAATTTTGTTTGGTTACAGCGTTGCACGACCGCACAATTGCCAGTTAAAGCGACGCAGTGCCGTATTTCGCAAAAAATGGCCTGGTCATTGAGGGGGGGGGGGGGAATCTTCTGGTTATTAAGTGGTTAAATAGGGTTTTTGGTTTGTGCAAACTGTTGTAAAGCTTGTGGTCAGCTTAACACAAGCAGCTGAAAGGTTCCGGTATATACAATTTCTCTTCTCTCACAACCCCTGTAAATCAGTAGAAAGTCATATGAAAGTGCTGTTCATCTCCAAGTAGGTGTTCCAACTTCTAACCATCCCCTGGTTAGATGCAAGGTGTGACCTACAGAGGTGTGCGCCGTCTATTACATTAGAGTGTGCACCCAAAGCTCAAACACATATGCCCTTTCTCTGCAGCCTCAGCTGCACTGGACAGTGAATGAATGCAAAGTGCTCTGTGCTGAGCGGCTTGCTGTTCATTCACAAACTGAAGCATAGTAAACAGTTCACTATGCTTCAGTTATGCATGAACACAGTGAGTGTGTATACTGTGTTAATTAAAAGAAAGGCGCTGGTAAATTACATAAGAAAAGGGAAGCCAGCAGCACTAGGGGGGCGGGGGGCCAAAGCAGTAGGGGGAATTGGCACCATGCGTAGTGATTAGGGTGTGCCCAGGCACACCCCCCTGCGCACACCTCTGATTCTTACATTGCATTTTGGTGGGTACCAGATCTCCAACCTGGAGCTGAAGATTTATCTCCACGTTAAACCCTCCCAGGTTGAGGGAATTCTAGACTCTCAGGAGAGATAAAGAAAAGATCTGTGCCAACAAAAAGAAGAAACGTGCTGTCCCGTTATTGCCGTATTTATCTTAGTTTGAACAGGTTTTTTGACAGATTTGCCTGAAATCTTAAAAATCATGAAAATTGCAGTGAACATGTTCAGCATTCATGTGACCGGTCATTGGTCCAAGCTTATTATTCAGTGTTCTGCATACCTCTCTCAGCGTTGCTAGTGTTCTTTTATCTACGGTCAGCTGCTGCAGCAGATCTTTGTTCTCCTTCTCCAGCTCTCGAGTTCTAGAAGAGGATTCTCGCAGCTTGGAAACCTCCTTCTCTAGTGTTCGGTTTTCTTTCTCCAAGTCGGCCAGCTTCACAGTGTTGTCGTCCAAGATGGCATCTTTAAGCTCCACCTGCTGCCACAGTCTTTTTGATTCCTTGTCCAACATCTTCTTGTCCTTCTCCAGTTGGGTTAAGTCCTGGTCCATCACTTTCTTCTCTTGTTCCAGCCTCTCCAGTCTCTTGTTGGAAATCCTAAATTCCTCCAAAGTCTTCTGAAGCTCCTTGTTTTCCTTCTCAGTGTCCTGAAGCTCGGATTCCAGCTCCTGTAGCTTCTTGTTTCCAGCCTCAAGTATCTGCTGAAGCCTCCAGTTCTCTTCACTCAGGCCTTGGTAGCTGACTTCCAGGCGTTCGGACTTCTTTCCCAAGGCCTTTAGCACTTCGACGTTCTTCTGCAACTCTTCTTTCTCTTTATGAAGATCAGAATTTTCTCTCTCAATCTGCGTTATTTTTGTACAGGAGAACCTCATGGCTTCGACTGCTCTCCTCAGTTCCAGGTTCTCCTCATCCAACTGCTTGTTCTCACTATCCAACACCTCCATACGAATTGAAACATTCTGCAAAGTGTCCAGAGATTTCTTTAGGATTCTATTTTCTCCTTCTAACTTGCCGTTTTCTTTCTCGAGAGCCTCCACCTTCTCTTCCACGATCCTCACAGAGGACACTTTCTTGGTTAACACTTCATTCTGCTTCTCCAGTCGATGGATTTCCATGCCCATCTCTTCTACCCTCTCCACCTTCTCCTTCACCTGATCATAGACCTTCTGTAGCTGCTTCCGTTCATGTTCCACTTCGTTCAGCTTACTGCTGGTGTCTGTGATGGTTTCATGCAGCATTTTATTTTCCATTTCCACATCTTTCACTCTGGAATCGGTGTGGTCTTGCGCTCTCTGTCGAAGAGCTGCCATCGCCTGGGAGAGGTGCTTGTTTTCTTGTTCCAGCTCTTTAATCTATAAAACAAAAAGCACATAATATTTACAAAAACATTTTTCTACTTTTAAAGGGGAAAAAGGTACTTTTTTTAAAAATGTCAGATAGAACAGGGCTCTCCTAACCAGGGCCAGCTACAAGATGTACTCTGGCCCCCTATGAGATTTACTCTGGCCCCCAGCCAGGGTTAGTGGTGTATTATCAGAATCCATGCACAGACTTCAGGATTCACATCAGTTGGTCGCCACTTCTGATGGGGCCCCATTGTAAGGTGGGGAGGTTTCTGATGTAAGAAGGGGGGGAGGAACTTGTGATGTAAGAAGGGGGGGGGGACTTGTGATGTAAGAAGGGGGGGAGGAACTTGTGATGTAAGGAGGGGGGGAGGAACTTGTGATGTAAGAAGGGGGGGGGACTTGTGATGCAAGAAGGGGGGGGGACTTGTGATGCAAGAAGGGGGGGGGGAACTTGTGATGCAAGAAGGGGGGAGGAACTTGTGATATAAGAAGGGGGGGAGGAACTTGTGATGTTAGAAGGGGGGGGGGACTTGTGATGTAAGAAGGGGGGGGGGGAACTTGTGATGTTAGAAGAGGGGGGGGGGGAACTTGTGATGTTAGAAGGGGGGGGGAAACTTGTGATGTAAGAAGGGGGGGGAGGAACTTGTGAAGTAAGAAGGGGGGGGGGGGGGGGGGGGGGAACTTGTGATGTAAGAAGGGGGGGGGGACTTGTGATGCAAGAAGGGGGGGAGGAACTTGTGATGTTAGAAGGGGGGGGGGACTTGTGATGTTAGAAGGGGGGGGGGGACTTGTGATGTTAGAAGGGGGGGGGGACTTGTGATGTTAGAAGGGGGGGGGGGAACTTGTGATGTAAGAAGGGGGGGGGGAGGAACTTGTGATGTAAGAAGGGGGGGGGGGGAGGAACTTGTGATGTAAGAAGGGGGGGGGAGGAACTTGTGATGTAAGAAGGGGGGGAGGAACTTGTGATGTAAGAAGGGGGGGAGGAAATTGTGATGTAAGAAGGGGGGGGAAACTTGTGATGTAAGAAGGGGGGGGGAACTTGTGATGTAAGAAGGGGGGGAGGAACTTGTGATGTAAGAAGGGGGGGAGGAACTTGTGATGTAAGAAGGGGGGGAGGAACTTGTGATGTAAGAAGGGGGGGGAGGAACTTGTGATGTAAGAAGGGGGGGAGGAACTTGTGATGTAAGAAGGGGGGGAGGAACTTGTGATGTAAGAAGGGGGGGGAGGAACTTGTGATGTAAGAAGGGGGGGGGGAACTTGTGATGTAAGAAGGGGGGGAGGAACTTGTGATGTAAGAAGGGGGGGAGGAACTTGTGATGTAAGAAGGGGGGGAGGAACTTGTGATGTAAGAAGGGGGGGAGGAACTTGTGATGTAAGAAGGGGGGAGGGACTTGTGATGTAAGAAGGGGGGGAGGAACTTGTGATGTAAGAAGGGGGGGGGGACTTGTGATGTAAGAAGGGGGGGAGGGTGAATGTGTGGGGGGGGATGTGAGAGAGGGGGGGAGGACTTGTGATGTAAGAGGGGGGGAGGAACTTGTGATGTACGAGGGGGGGAGGAACTTGTGAAAGTAACAGAGGGGGGAGGAGGGAACAGGAAAGTTGTGGATGTAGAGGAGGAAGGAGGAGGAACATGGGGAAGGGAAGGAAGGAAAGGAACTAGAGGAAAGGAAAATGGAAAATGGAAAAGAGGAAGGAGGAGGATCTTGTATGAAGGGGGGGGGGAACTGTGATGTAAGGGGGGGGGCGGAAGGGAGGAAAGGAGGAAAAGGGAACTTGTGAAGGAAGGACTTTTAGGGAGGAGGAGGAGAAGAGGAACTTAGGAGGAAAGGGAAAGGAAGGAAAGGGGAAAGGATGGAAGGAAAGGTACGAAGAAAAGGAAGAGAAAGGAAGGAATGGAATAGGAAGGAGGAGAGGAGGAAAGGAGGAAAGGAAGGAAAGGAGGTGAGGGGAGTAAGGAAAAGGAGGAAAAGAAGAGGAAAGGAGGGAAAGGGAAGGACGGAGGGAGGGAGGAAGGACGAAGGAAGGAACAGGAAAGGAGAAGGAGGTGGAGGAGGAGAAGGAACAGGAGGAACTTTAGAGGAAGGATGGAGGAAAAGGAAAGGAAGGAATTAGGAGGTCGGAGGGGGGGAGGAACTTGTGATGTAAGCGGGGGGGGGAGGGGGGGAGGAACTTGTGATGTAACGAGGGGGGGAGGAACTTGTGATGTAACGAGGGGGGGAGGAACTTGTGATGTAAAGGGGGGGAGTGACTTGTGATGTAAAGGGGGGGGGATGTGATGTAAAGGGGGGGGGGCATATGATGTAAAGGGGGAGGAACTTGTGATGTAAAGGGGGGGGGACTTGTGATGTAAAGGGGGGGGGACTTGTGATGTAAAGGGGGGGAGGAACTTGTGATGTAAAGGGGGGGGGAACTTGTGATGTAAAGGGGGGAGGAACTTGTGATATAAACTTCTTCCTCATAGAACTTATGGCCCACAAATATTTGTAAAGTTTATGATATGGCCCTTGTATTTAAAAGTTTGGAGACCCCTGGAATAGAGTATGGGAGGGATATAACCCCTGTCAGGTGTTTCTTATGATCTGTGTCCCAATGGAAACATTTCTCTTCACTTCCCGTCTCATAGCCCAAAAAAAAAAAAAAACACAAGAAATTTCTTCAAACTGAAGGAATCGCTGGCTGTCCAGATTAGTGTCCCCATTGGGAACATCTCAAAAATGAGTGATCTCATTGGGAGATTTCCTTCAATTCCCTTTCTGGCGGCAACCCAAAATTTGGGTTTTCTTTCACCATCTAATAACGATAAACAGGACAGATGGAGAGGAGTAATCTCCCTAATGGGGGGCCAGACAGCAATAAAAAAATCTGACAGGGGCTCTAATTCCATCCCACTCTATTCTAAACCTAAAAAAGTTTTTAGTTATACTTTAACAGTTATCCAGGCCCACCTGCTTGCCCTTCTCAGACTTGACATTCTCCAGAACCCGAGAAAGTTGCTCCTTCTCTTTCAGAAGATCCTCACCAAGACTCTCCATGTCAGCACTGCTCTGCTTCTCCTTCTCAATCTGCATGTGCAGATTCTCGATCTAAAAAAAAAAGAATATGGAATGTAATTCAGTTCATAGGTTTGTTTGAGAACTGAAAAAAAAAAAAAAAAAACGCCATATTATTTTCCTTGTAGAAAGAATGCCACTGGTACTGGTAAAAGTGCAAAAGGTGGCCGCTTTGAGGATTCAACAAATTTAGATGACATTTTGTTTACCAAAACCATTTAATTTTTTCATTTTGATTTAAAATAATTGTTTATTTCTTCCATGCTTTAATTTTAAAGTACATCAAGGCATTAAAAGGGCAATCTTTGTAATACAAACTAGAAAAATGGGGCTGTTCTAAAACTTGTAACTGGTAAGGTGAGGGTGCAGATGCACCTAAGCCCACAAGGTCAGAGGGCTGTACCGTAATTGTTCCCACATTCTTCATTTTTATAAGTGAATAAACTGTCAGGGCTGGGCTCAGCCCTGCCTTCTCTGAGCTGACCGCTCAGCTGTCGGCTAATTGCCAGCTCCTATCTATCCACAGTTACTTGGCTGTTGATGATATCCTGCTCGTCAGTCCTGCCTACTTAAGCCGCCCAGTCCAGAGGAGCTCTGCCTTCGGCTTGGTCAACATCACAGAAACTATCTTCTGCGATCCTGTTCAAGACTTGCTTTGCTGTCATCCCTTCTGGCTCCAGATCCTGCTTGCTGTTCCACTACATTGATCCCTGACTTCTGGCTTGGCTGACTATCCGTTCCGGTTTTGACTACGTTTTTTCTTTTTACTTTTATTATTAAACAATGTGTGATTTAACTGTATTTCTGTCTTAGCCGGATTTCATGGTTTCTGACAGAAACAAATCCTTTACATAAACCTTTTCTGTTCTGTATTACTTGAGCACTGAATTTATTTATAAGAAAGCCAGCTATGCCCCATGTTTTTAAATAACTGGCAGTTTAGGGACTTTTCTAAATTTATATTTAGTCAAAAATTGTGTTTTCCCCTAAAGCTGCAAACACAACACTTACCTGTATATCATGCACAATGCCATGCAGGTTGCTTCTTCATATAGAAATCATCTCTGTAGGGTGCCCTTCCAGGAGCTAAACTTCCGTTATGGGAGTTCTCTATACATTTTGGGTCCTTGGGCTGACCTGAATTTAGTAGTCCAAAGGGGCCCTCCTTTTCTCATCCATTGAGAAAAAAGACTTTGCACAGTTTACACTGAATGTAACACAATCTCTAAATGGGGAAGAGTCGGAGGAATGACAAGATTATCTCCCTTATTAGGACACCATGTTACATTAAGTGTAAACAATGTTCTGTTTTTTTCCTCAATGAATGAGAGGGCATGAAGGGGTGGGTCCCCGTCGGACTGTCATGAATGCAGTTCAGCTGGAAGACCAAAAATTATTAACCCCTATTGTGCCACAAATGCAACACCAGTAAGAGGACCAGGAAGATTTGTACATGAAGCAGCAGCCTAAAAATAAGTGCATAGATTCTCCACTGCTACTGTTAGGCTAGCAACCCCATCGGGTCCTTAATCCATGCTTTAGAAATCCAGCACAGGATAGCTGCTGTCAGTCCAGCTTTATTCAAACCCACACATGCACAAGCCCTGACGAAGGGGGATCAGTTAGGCCCCTGAAACATGTTGGCAATCATTTTTAATCCTATCATGAATGAAATTTGAACTGGACTCTCAACCATATGTCAGTGTGAATGGGCCCTAAGGAGTCCCATTATATTAGTGGAATGGCGTTGCTGCAGCCGTACTGCCAAAGTTAAATTATAATTTTAAAGAAAACAAAGTGCAGTTTCACATTTATACTTAAGCATTTTGATTGCTTGGGTGTGAACTATTGGGATCCCAATCACATGACTGACCAGCATTATCCTGCTATCATGGAGCAGCATTTTGCAGCGTACACTCTAAAGCAGTGGTTCACTGGGCTACTTCCTCCTGGTCCTCCACCTACCATAGTGCCTCCAATCTCCCACAGTGTCCCCAACCTCCTATACATGCCCACAGTGCTCCCACAGGCTTCTGCAGACCTCCAGCCAACTATACTCCAACCTGCAACAGTATGCCACTGTGCCTCCCAACCTGCCAGTGTAGTGCCTTCCAATCTCCCACAGTGCCCCTGAAAAGCCTCCCGCCTCCTGGAGAGAACCCCAGCCCCCTGAGCGTCTTCAGCCCCCACAGTACTTCCCAGCCTGCTGCAGAGCCTCCAACCCCCTATAGTGCCCCCAAATTCCAGCAGTGTCCCGCTGTGCCTCACAACCTCCCACAGTGCCTCCTAGCCCATGCAGTGTCCTCTATTCTCCCACAGTGCCCCTGCAAGCCTTTAGCCCCCTAACTCCAACTACGTCCCACTGTACCTCCTAACCTACCATGGTGGCTCCTAGCCCCTGCAGTGCCCTCCAGACTCCCACAGTGCCCCTGCAAGTCCCCAGCCTCCTGGGGAGACACCAGTCCTCTCCAGAAACCTCATCCCCCACATAGCGCTACCAAATCTGCTGCAGAGTCCCCTCCAGAACTCCCTGCTCCTCCCCCAATGGTGATATCTAGCCCCATCCAGCATATCGATACATATTTGGCATAGCCATACAATTTATTGGGCATGTACTTTTTTTTATGTTGGGACATGAATAATTTATCAGGCCCTAGTCTCAATAGGGTTAAGAAATGCTGTTCTAAAGACACTAGGTTCTACATCACAGCCAGCACTTAACTAATGGCTCGTAAAATGCAGAGTGCAATGCAGAGCAAACACTTGGCCATCTGTTCTCCCATTTTCAAACAGCCCCTTAGAGCCATAAGGTTGGCAGTATCTCCCATTTCCTGGAACCAACCTTCTTACTAAGCTGCTGATTTTCCTTCTCCAGCTCCTGGCCCTTCAGGCTGCTCTCCTCCAGGCTGATGGAAGCCTCCCTCAGCTCCTGAATGATGTTCTGCAGGGACTGGTTCTCCTTCTCCAACTTCAGGATCCGACTGGACGCCGACTCGTTCAGCTCAAACACAAATGACTTTCTGGCTGTTGAGGCGAGAGAAAAGTCAGCACTTTACATACATGGACTTCACCCAATAAATCATATAGGCTTAAAAAATATGTGTTCTTTGTTCAGTTAAGGGCCCACTCCGTCACCCTAAATTGCTGCAAATAAATAAGAAAAAAATAAATAAAAAAAAATCACCTTTTTGCTGGCTTCCATGCTGCACACAGTAATATTTTCTGGACAATATCCTGGGGAATGCGGAGTACCCCAGATCTCATGAGATACTACAGGACAGTGTAGATCAGGGGTGCTCAACCTGTGGCCCGTTATCTCATGCTCTGGGATGGCGGGTTGGCAACCCACAACCTGGGCTTGCCGACCCGCCATCCCACAGCATGAGAGTGCATGGAGCCGGCAGCGGAGGAAGCAGGTGGCTGTAAAGGGAGCATAAGCCGCAAGAGCTGATGCTTCCTCTGTTGCGCCGGCTCCTTTCCCAGGCGGAGTGAAACAAAGTGCATTTCACTTGGGACCTTTCTGGCAGCCTGGAGAGCGATGTCAGCAGACGCTGGAAAAAAAAAATCTTATTAAAAAAGGTTCATTAGACTGCTTTCACACTGATCTGCAGGTTCCGTGAAGTACACCTGCGCTTTCCTGCAGGATTGCTGCACTGAGTCATAGACCTCTACTATATCCTGCGGGTTTGTGCCCCTGAATGAGAGTTTTGGTGTGGTTTCATAAAGTGCACCACACTCATGAGATGTAATAGAAGTCTATGGCTCAGTGCAGCTATCCCGCAGGAAATCCACAGGTGCACTGCGCTGAGTTTACCCAGAACCCCACAACTGGTGATGTCATCGGGTGACTCCGCCCCTTAGCTATTCAAGAAATGTCAGACGGAGGAACAGGCAGATGGCAGGAGCCTTCGACAAGGCTGAAGGTTTTTTTGGTTTTGGTTTTTGGGTCCAGCGTGTGTCGTAATTGACGATGGATCTACAACGTGGGACACATTTTTTTAAAGTATTTTATTAAAGGAATTGTCAAAAACTTGTGTTGTGTATACTTATTCACATAGGGGGGGGGGGTCTGGGGGCCCCCTTGTTAATGGGGACTTCCACATTCTGATAAGGCCCCCACCCGGAGACCCCCGCAACCATCACCCAAGGTTGTGGGGAGGAGGCCCTTGAGGGCATGTGGCCTGGTATGGTTCAGAAAAAGGTGGAAGGCGCTTGTTTTCGCCCCCCCCCCCCCTTCCTGGCCTGCACTGCATGCTCGGATAAGGGTCTGGTATGAATTTGGTGGAAGGACCCCACACTTTTTTTTTCAGAATTTTCTATATAATCTTTTATTTACATTTCAGCTCTGTGGGGGAAACCCTCTGGACAGCTGATGAAGCATCGGTTGTTAACCACTTCAATACCGGGCACTCCCCCCCCCCCCCCCCCCCCTCCTGCCCAGCCAAATTTTCAGCTTTAAGCGCTGTCACACTTTGACAATTGCGCGGTCATGCAACGCTGTACTCAAAGAAAAATGTTTATAAATTTTTTGTTCCCACAAATAGAGCGTTCTTTTGGTGGTATTTGTTCACCACTGGGGTTTTTATTTTTTGCGCTACAAATAAAAAAAAAAAGACCGAAAATTTTGAAAAAAAATTAAGTATTTCTGTTACAAAACTTTGTAAATAATTAAGTTTTCTCCTGGACTGATGAGCACTGATGGGGCACCTTTATGCAGCACTGATAGGCACTAATAAGCAGCACTCATTGGTGGCACTCATCAGGAGGAACTGGCAGGCATCATTGATGGGCACAGAGTGCCATACTAATGGGCACTAATTGGCACCCCTGGTGGTCTGAGATGGGCATCCCTGGTGGTCTGAGGTGGGCATCCTCGGTGGGTCTGCATTGATAATGTGCTGATTATCAGCACAGACCCCCCCCCCCCCCCCCCACCAGGAGAGCAGCCGATCGGCTCTCCTCTACCCACGCCTGTCAGTGCAAGTGGAGGAAAAGCCGATAAACAGCTCTTCCTGCTTACATTGTGATCGGACACAGCTGATCACGTGGTAAAGAGCCTACGTCATAGGCTCCTTTTACCAAGATCAGAGATGCGGTGTGTCAGACTGACACACCACACCACTGATCGCCGCGGGTGTGTGCTAGCTGCTTATCCAGCAGGACGTCATATGACGCCCAGTCAGGATAATGAAACCACTTTTTGGCCGCCATTTTGCTATATTGCGGGCAGGTGGTGGTTAAGGATGCGGTGGCCGCCTTCCTGGCCCATTCCTTAACCAGCTATTCTTCACACACAATTCAAATCGTTCTGAAAATTTGGAATTCGTTAGAAAACGAATAAACCGAATTAAACAAATTTTAATGAAATTCATTACTGTTTCATTCAGAGATGCAGATACATCCGAATCTCTGAATAACCAAAAAATTTGTTTGAGTTTACATTCGGACCAAAACGAATTGCACATGGTCAAGTGCAGTCTCCAGTCAGTCTGTTAGCTTGGAGAAGTGAGTGCTTTGCCATCCTAGTCTATGAGGCTGTGCGTTTCTATTGATGCACACAGTGTAGGGACACAGAACTGTAGTCCCTGCACACAAGGGTGGCTCCACAGGATTCTGCAAGAGTAAAGAGTCACCCTGAAACAGGAAACATGGGGCGGCAATCCTAGCACTGGATTGAACTGTAACATAGACCAGGGTTAAAAATGTATGAAGCTGCTTTTCCTAGGATATTGCCCAAAAATTATGACTTTACCCTCGCCTAGGCACCATGGGCAGAAGAGGGGATAACAAGTAAGGGATTAAATCAGCTGCTGAAAGCGCTTAAAACCTGAAGGTTTGATATCACTTTAAGGGCTAACTTTAGGGGTTAAGGCTAAACTCTGGGCATTTAATTGGGTTTAACTCTAAATGCACCCACTTACCACAGAAAGCTTTCAATTCCATATACCAAGAATGAAAGAAACGCACATAGGAGTCAAGCGTGCCTTACAATCCATAAAGTAGGGTGAACATAACTGACCTGATGTCACTAGGGGGAGCTGCTGTGCTATACGTTGTCAGACGGTACATTCCGGATTTTTTTTTTTTTGCTAGCGCTTTTCTATGCAGCGTACGAAGCTGTGCGATGCAATTAAGAAACAACCTGATCCCAGAAACACAATCCCTTTTCTTTATTTGGGATTCTTCTAGTGAAACTCAGCACCGAACACTGACCTAGGGGGCGGTCTGGCATTCTCATTTCACTTACAACCAACAATTAGTTCTTCAGTATGTAAAGGGTTAAAGTTTGCGTCATAGGGTGCTGTCTTCCCCTTACGTGACCCAGAACTCAAAAACGACTTGAATGGAATGATCAGGATAAGCTTGTTCTCTTATTAAAGCTCACCTGTAACACATAAAAAACTAATGGTATGGCCATTTCACAGGCCGGGACCATTATTGGCACCTCACAGGTCTCAGGTATAAAACGGATATGTTTTCAGGAGTTTCAGGTTTCATTTTTTTTCCAGCCATCCAGAAATGGATGTAAAAAGCCTTCAATCTATCTTTGCGCTGATGGGAAAGTAGGGGGGGCGGTAGTAGTCCCCCCCCCCATGGCCATCCTGCCAACTACACCAGTTTGCAAATGTAATATCTTAGCAATCTTACCAATACCAATAGAAGACCCTTTTTTTCTTTGTTAATGTTTCCACTAGGGTTGTCCCAGTACCGATACTTTTTTTTTTTTAATGTCATGTTATTTTTTTTGACAATTTTTATTTTTTTTTTATTATTTACAATAATAATCATTTCCTGTCCTGACGACACAAGAGGAAATGAGAAGATGTCTCTCCAAAGCGAACATTCTAGTTATAGTAGAAGGCATCCCAATGGAGCATTCCCCCCACTTTTTGCTCTGACAACTATAAAATGTTGGATCACCCATCACTTTGTCTCCCGATGATGGTTCATCATGATGTATAGAGTGGGTGAATAACCCCCAGTAGTGACACAGACCGCAATGAAAACCTGGCAAAGGGCCCAATCCTTGCATACTTTATCTTTTATAAAAACTCTTAAGAGCTTATCACTGACTTCCTCTCTACAGAATTTGATAGTCATGGGGGCAGCAGACAGTCTAGTGGTCGTCAGAAAAACTTCAAGTGGTTCTGGGACTTCAAGTACATCTTCATTAGGTGTGAAAGAGATGAAATTAATTCGATGAGCTCACTGGCTCCAGCTCGGCTGCTTATATAAAACAAAGCTCCCCTAGACAGGTGCTAGTGTAGGTAAAATTTGTTATTGGCAAACTAATCAGTTGAGTTGCATGCGATTATTTTGGCCTGTTCGGTGTTCCACCGGCTGCAGGGTTGATTGCTTACCCCTGTCTTCCTGGAAAAGTTCTAGAAGATAGTGGGCTGGGAGATTCAAATCAGCAGGTGAATATTTATGCAGCCCTGGCCAATCCCTGGGGGGAATGTGCTCAGATGGTGGCTGGGAGGGGAAGATACCAGCCTGGAGGGCTGCTGCCCTTCTGCTATGTGCTCTGCTGCTCATCGAGGTCCCAGCTAGGCTAGCGCGAGGGCCTATCCTGCTGAAATTCTGACTGAGGGACTTTTAGGGATCTGGTCTGGGATCACAGGAGAGGTGTCTGGAAGATATTGGAAGGATGCATCCAATTATCCAAGGACATTAGTGAGTACCGACCAGTGTGAGATCCCAGTGACTGTGTGCTTTTACTATCCCTCTTGTTCCAGAGTCAGCATTGCTGAAAGGGAACATTGTTCACGGTTTCCTGGTAAAGCTCAGCCCAATATTTGCTGCTGCAAGAACTCTGCTCAAGACTCCTTGGAGGATAATTAGTATCCTCAAGTTGCTGCTTGAGCAACTTAAAGCAACTTGCTGGTTATCCCACAGTTACCCTTAACCTATACAAGTTCAGGTTATGCAGTAAAGCATCAAAAAAGCATATCCCTAGACTGAATATTGAGCCAATGACTGACTGCATGCTTGGCTACGGATCCAACTACTGGTAAAGAGCCTAAGGCCCTAACAGTAGGCTCCTACGAAGGTAAGCGTTACAGTAACAAGAAATGAATGCCAAGAATAAGAATACAAAATAAGCAGCAAGCCAAAAAGGTAAAAAGTCAAAAAATGCTTTAATAGTTCTTTAGCAACAGCACATGTTTTGGGGGGCCACACAATCCTCCTTTATCCTTATCCTCCTTTTTAAGAAAGTTTAGTCCATGACTCAAGAACCACTCTTAAGCAACAAAGTCTGTATTCAGATGCATCTCAAAAAACCGAAAAAACAACCAGTCTAAAGTTTTTCAGTGTTCATAGCATGGTTCTGAAGGCCACCCACTTCAGAGCTTACTATGGGATTCCAAGGGGTTAAAGGCTAGACTAGTACAGGCTGATACAAGGCCAAACTGCCTTCTCAGTCTTTCCTCAAGTAGCAAAGACTCTCTATAACTGGAAACTTGCTAACTAAAGAGGACTGGTCTCAAACTGCTCCTTATAAAATACCAGAAAGTCCAGTGATCCTGCAGAGAAAGCTACTTTCCACAACCGCTACGTTATTTGTTATAGTCCACATGTATCAAACACAAATGCGGCCCTCGCACTCCCCTCGTCCATCCCCACCCCATCTCAGCAGTCGCAGCAGAGTGGAGGACAGAATGCCTCCGCCAGATCCTGCACTTCTCTGTGCAGTCGTAGGGGAGGATCATCTCTGTGTGCCCCCCCCCCCCCCCATTCTCAGCAGAGAGGAGGACACAGAACTCCTACAGATCCTTGTCTCAGGAATTGGCAGACTTTGGCAACTGACTCCAGCCCTCCTCTTGTCCTTGTCTAGGAGCCTACACTTCCCGTTTCCCAGCTTCTTCCTGACAAGGTGAGGGGGTGCATTGTGATGCAAGGGAGGTTAGGGTACTCTTGACTTCTGATGGTGAGGGGGCTCTGGACATCTAGTCTTACAGATACAGATACAACTAGCCCTTTGAGGGCAATCATAATGCTGATGCAGCCTGTGATTAAATTGAGTTTGACACCCCTGTTCTAGTCATATACTGTAAACTCTGAGCTCCAATGAGGAGAGAGGTATGAATTTATAGCAGTGTTAAAGACATTGAAAGCTTTGCACAAGAACAGCAGCGCCATATTTTGTGAGCAACTCCTGACCTTTAGGCCACTCACCGTCAGACAGATCGGTGCTCCGGGAAAGCTGCTCCAGTTCCCAGCCCAGCTGATTAGACTCGTTCATACTTTGCTTCTGAGCGATTTCCAGCACCATGTTCTCCTCCAGCAATTCCTCAATGCGGCTCTTATCCGAGAAACGGTCCTGACAATGTAATACAGTCCTTTATAAAGGATTTCATAACTACTGCCAAGATGAGATATTTACCAGGTCTACAATATATGGCTAAAAGTGATGACACCTGACCATCACTACTATAAGAGCTTGCTGGGCATACCATTCCAAAGCCATGGCCATTAATATGTAGATGCCCTCATTTGCGGCTATAAAAGCCTTCACTCTGGGGAAACTGCCACAAGATTTTGAAGTGTGCCGGTGGGAATTTGGGCCCATTTGGGAGGTCAGGTAAGGAGGTTGGTTGAGAAGACCTGGCTCACCCTCAACATTCCAACTCATCCCAAAGGTGTTCAGTAGGGTTGAGGTCATGGCCCTGTGCAGGACACTCAACTTCCTCCACACCGTACTGGGCAAACTATGTCTTTTTGAAGCTGGCTTTGTGTACAGGGCACAGTCATGTTGGAACAGAAAAGGACCTTCACCCAAACAAAGTTTACAGCAAGGTTGGAAGCGCAGAATTGCCCAAAACCATTTGCATGCTGTAGTATTAACAGTAGGGTTGCACTGATACCAAGTATTTAGTATCGGTACTTGTGCGAATGCGCCAATACCTGAAATTGAGATTTTCAGGCTCTGTTCGTTCAGCTGTAAGCGGGAATCCCCCCTGACAGCTGAAATGTTAAAAAAAAAAAAAAAAAAAAAAAGCCGTCAATTACCGGTTGTTCCCTCATGGTTCCCCTTTGACAGCTGAAGTGTAAACAAAGTTCTGGCAATTGGAGAGTACAAAAAAAAAAAAAAGAAGCAGCCTGACAATGTTTAACATGCTGAAACAGAAAGATAAAAAGAAAAATTGTTTAATTTTGTATCTTTCGGTTTATTCATCTGAGGATCAATGGGATGAACTTCGATCTTCAGATGAAATCAGTTTAAAGCAACCTGTCAAGTAACTAAAAAAAAATAGTTTAATTAAATATTTCTCTGTTTAACCCCCCTATTAAACCTTAAGCCCCTGTTCACATCGGGGCGATTTGACGTGTCAAATCACATGCCGAATTGTCGCCTATTGCCAGCAATGGCACCGTCGGAAATCGTTGTGGCGCTGACTTTTTGGGGCACCGCACAGATTCCCAAAAGTAGTTCCGGCACTACTTTTGGCAGCTTTAGGGGCAATTTCAATAGACATCTGTGCATGAACCCACACAGATGTCTCTCAAATCGCCACCCGAAGTCAAGACTGAAATGCTGGTTTGAAATTGTGCGGGTTCAGCTGAAGTCGCATGATTTCATACCTGCATTCAGTGTGAACCTACATGAAATTAAAGTTAAATCAGCCCTTCTTCGTTTAAAGGGGTTGTAAACCCGTGTGTTTTTTCACCTTAATGGATCCTATGCATTAATATGAAAAAACGCCTGGCAATGACCGCCCCCCCCTGTTTTACTTACCTGAGCCCTGGAATTTCCCGCAGCGAGGACGCGCTGTCCCTCTGCCCGGGGTTCTCGGCACTTGATTGGATAGATTGATAGCAGCGCAGCCATTGGCTCCCTCTGCTGTCAATCAAATCCAATGACGTGGATGCCGGGGGAGGCGGGGCTGAGTCATACCTTAGGCAGCTATGGATGCCGAATGATGGACTCGGGAGCGCGCCCGCAAGGTAACCCCCCCGGGAGATCGCTTCCCCTAGGGGGTTATCTGATGCGAGGAGGAGCCGTCAAGGGACCCCAGAAGACAGTGTTTAGGGCCACTCTGTGCAAAACAAACTGCACAGTGGAGGGAAGAATCATAGGTTTGTTATTTGTAAAAAAAAAAATAATTGAAGCTTTACAATCACTTTATTATTTTCCTGCTGATATTTTTTGTTCACTTCACTTTGTTCGTCAATATTTGTACACCCCAACATACATTTACACATTTTTACATTGAAAAAAGCACAAAAATTAAAAAAATTATTTAACTTTTCAATGCTATGTACCATTGCTGACAGCTGAAGTGTAAAAAAATAAAAATAAACTGTTGCCAGCAGGTGTCGGTAATTGGTATTGGCGAGTACTATAAAAAATAAAATAAAAAGAAAATTAAAAATCGGTACTCGCTGTAAAAAAAAATGGTATCAGTGCATCCCTAATTAAACAGCACCATTCACTGGAAATATCAAGACCATAATTTGGGCCATAAATGGAGGGTGTGATGGTCAGGTGTCTTCAAACTCCTACACATATCTAGAAAAACCGTACAATGAAAAAATTAGATAAGCACAAAATCGTCAGTTTTAGATTTTGGATTACTGGACTGAAATAAAACCATCAAGTCCAGTTTGCCATAAACTCATTTATTCAGGGAAATTCCACCTAAGAACTGTACTTAAAGTGGTGGGACACTCTGAAAACAAAAACTTGAAAAAATGTTGGTAACAATTTAAAATGAAAAAAATAAAATATTTTTTTTTTACTTACCAGAAATGGCTGTTGCTAGGCAGATCGTCCTAATCTGCCTCCTCCAGCGCCACGGTGATCTTCTCTCCTTCCGTCTTCTAGTGAATGGAGCGCGGTGTGTTGTGGGAACTGTGTCCCACAACACACCGCGTTCCCCATTCACAAATAAGACTCGCGCATGCGCAGTAGGCCGTGGGCCGACTCGCGCATGCGCAGTAGTCTGCGCGCCGACTCGCGTATGCGCAGTAGGAAACGGGAAGCCGTTTCCCTTTACTGAGGATGGCGGCGCTGGATCCGGATTGCCGAGGGACATCTCGGCCTCCACGAACGAGATTGCGGGCGCCCTGGGAGGGTAAGTGTACTTGTTAAAAGTCAGCAGTGACTTTTCTTTTAGCTGCTGACTTTTACATTTTTTTTTTTCAGGTGAAACACCGCTTTAAAGCGGAGTTCCAGGCTTTTTTTGTTTATTAAAAGTCAGCAGCTACAAAAAGTGTAGCTGCTGACTTTTAATAAGCAGACACTTACCTGTTCCACGGTCCAGCTATGTGGCCGCATGGAGCCCCGCTCCTCTCCCCTTCCTCTCCTCGGTGCCTCCTTTAAAACTGTGGGCACCCAGCCGTGACAGCTTGCTTGCACGTACTGCACATGCTCGAGTCGCGCTGCGCTCTCCCAGTGGACAGGCAATCTTCTGGGACCTGTCACGTGTCCCAGAAGAATGCCGAGAGGGAGGGGCCACCTAGGGGGAGAGGAGGAGTCACCTAGGTGGCCTGTAGGTGGAAGCAGGAAGTGGGACAGGAAGTTCCACTCAAAATTAAGCACCCACCCCCCCCCCCCCCCAAAAAAAAAGAATGACATGCCAGATGTGGCATGTAAGGAGGCGAGGAGTGCTTGAAGCGGAAGTTCCACTTCTACTTGGAACTCTGCTTTAAGTCACCTCCATCAGATCATCCCCCGACCCCCGCAGCCATTACCTTTTGTACCACCTTCCCCCTCACTTTAAATTGTAAGTTCGATAAGCAGGGTCCTCCTATTCATTCTGTATTGAGCTGTATTGTAATTGTACTGTCCCCCTTTATAGCACTGCGTAAACTGTTGGTGCTATATAAATCCTGTAGAATAATAATCTCTGTAAACAAGTGCAAGTTGCCATCATACTACAGTGCCTTGAAAAAGTATTCATATGTTACAACCAAAAACATAAATGTATTTTATTGGGATTTTATGTGATGGACCAACACAAAGTGGCACATACTTGAAGTGGAGTGAAGTGGATGGAAAATGATAAACGTTTTTAACATTATTTATTTGTAAAAAAAAAAAAAAATTTAAGTGTAGGGTACATTTGTATTTAGCCCTCTTTACTCCGATACCCCTAACCAAAATCTAGTGGAACCAATTGTCTTCAGAAGTCACCTAATTAGTAAATAGAGTCCACCTGTGTGTAATTTAATCTCAGTATAAATACAGCTGTTCTGGGAAGCCCTCAGAGGTTTGTTACAGAGCCTTAGTGAACAAACAGCATCATGAAGGCCAAGGAACACACCAGACAGGTCAGGGATAAAGTTGTAGAGAAGTATAAAGCAGGGTTAGGTTATAAAAAAAATATCCCAAGCTTTGAACATCTCACGGCGCTCTGTTCAATCCATCATCCGGAAATGGAAAGAGTATGGCACAACTGCAAACCTACCAAGACAAGGCCGTCCATCTAAACTGACAGGCCGGGCAAGGAGAGCATTCATTGGAGAAGCAGCCAAGAGGCCCATGGTAACTTTGGAGGAGCTGCAGAGATCCACAGCTCAGGTGGGAGAATCTGTCCACAGGACAACTATTAGTCGTGTTCTCCACAAATCTGACCTTTCTGGAAGAGTGGAAAGAAGAAAGACATAAGAAGTCCCATTTGCAGTTTGCGAAAAGCCATGTGGGGGACACAGCAAACATGTGGAAGAAGGCGCTCTGTTCAGATGAGACCAAAATTAAACTTTTTGGCTTAAAAGCAAAACGCTATGTGTGGCGGAAAACAAACACTGCACATCACCCTGAACACACCATCCCCACCGTGAAACATGGTGGTGGCAGCATCAGGGACAGGGAAGCTAGTCAGAGTTGATGGGAAGATGGATGGAGCCAAATACAGGAAAATCTTAGAAGAAAACTTGTTAGTCTGCAAAAGATTTGAGACTGGGGCGGAGGTTCACCTTCCAGCAGGACAACGACCCTAAACATATAGCCAGAGCAAAGCATATTCATGTGTTAGAATGGCCCAAAGTCTAGACCTAAATCCGATTTGAGAATCTGTGGCAAGACTTGAAAATTGCTGTTCACAGACGCTCTCCATCCAATCTGACAGAGCTTGAGCTATTTGGCAAAGAAGAATAGGCAAACATTTCACTCTCTAGATGTGCAAAGCTGGTAGAGACATCCCCCAAGAGACTTTCAGCTTTAATTACAGAGAAAGGGGGTTCTACAAAGTGTTGACTCAGGGGGGCGCTATACAAATGCACTCCACACTTTTCACATATTCATTTGTAAAACAAATTTTGACAACCATTTATCATTTTCCTTCCACTTTGTGTTGGTTTAGAACATAAAATCCCAATAAAATACATTTTACGCTTTTGGTTGTAACATGACAAAATGTGAAAAATTTGAAGGGGTATAAATATTTTTTCAAGGCACTGCATGTCCATGCAGGGGCGGACTGACAACTCATGGGGCCCCCGGGCAATAGGAGATCATAGGGGCCCCCAGGCAATCAGAGTTTATGGGGCCACACAGTATACACACACACATTATACAATCACACAGTATACACATACATGTTTCTATTGGCTGAGAAGGTACTGGAGAGGTGGGGCAGCTATAAACTTGGGATTTTTAGACCAAAAGGATGTCGGTAAGGGACATTTCAGAGACAGATGTAAAAAAAAAAAAAACACAGATTTTTACATACTGTCCCTGGTTTTACTGAGGCTTGCAACCCTGACGGGGCCCCCTAGTGGCCTGGGGCCCTCGGGCAGTGCCCGAGTGACCGAATGGTCAGTCCGCCCCTGTGTCCATGGTTCAAAATTATGGAAAATATTCTTTGATTCTCCATTTTTTTTTATTCCTTTTTATGTCAGAGCTCCGTCCTGGGTGCTGGTTAAGTCCCGTCTATTCTAAAATTTTCATCTTCCCTCATCTACAATGATCATGTACAGTCCTTGATTAAACCATGGGTTCCCTCACCAGCTCCATGTCGTGTATTTTGGATTTCAGCTGAAGGTTCTCTTTCTCCAGCTCGTGCAGTTTGTCCGTCCGGACCCGGGCTGAGGCCAACTGCTCCTCCAGCATGGTCTTCGTCTCGACGAGAATCACATTGTCCTCTCTCAGCTCCTAGATTAAACAGAAGATGCAAAATTGTTACTATGTTGTTCACAGTACAGTGTTAGAAATATTGGACTACCTACCTCTAACAGACATAAAGTACTAAGAGGAGGAACAATATTATCAGCTTCTAAATGGGTGCAATTATGTGCTGTAATATTACTAAAGCTGAACTCCAGGCAAACAGCCTAATACACAGATTACATTATTATATACAAGTATTTTTTTCTTGGTATCAGCCTCAGACCTCTGTACAGCAGAGCTCAGAATGGGGAAGGAGAAGCAGCACAAGAGGCTTGCTGCAGTGCTCATGCGCTTACAAGAAGCATGCTAACAGGAGGAGAGAAGAGCGACAGAGGTGGGCTTATCAGTCGGCTGATTCTCCATTCACTGTCCAGTTACAGGCCCTTGACAGCCTGTGCTTATAGAAAGTGGTTTGAATGATGCTGGCCAAGAGAAACAGGAGGGAGAAGCAGCTTAAGGAGCATGCTGACAGGAGGAGAGGATAGAGTGACAGAGAGAGCAGTCTGCTGCTTCCCCCTTCATTGTTCACGTCAGCTTTAAGGCAAATACGTTTGATGTATTAATGAATGAAATAAAGTTGTTGCATCAATCTGTGTCTTTTGTACATTTCAGTATCAATTTTTTAGGTAATCAGGGATTTAATGGAGCTACATGCTCCATTTACAGACATTTAATTATTTATTTATTACAGGATTTATATAGCGCCAACAGTTTACGCAGCGCTTTACAATATAAAAAGGGAGACAATACAGTTATAATACAATAAAATACAAGAGGATTAAGAGGGCTCTGCTCAGAAGAGCTTACAATCTAATAGACATGGATGTGTCTTCTTAAGGACAGCAATTCAGAATTTGGAGTAGATATGAGCAGTAGCAATTTTTTACTGGAAAAAACATTCCTATAGAATGTTGAGGGTTGCGGAGAGGAGTCACACCCCAACACACACAGAGCAGCCCCCGGCTCAGCCTCACAGCTCCAGTTACCCTTGAAGGGCAACACGATCGCAGTTCTGGCCATGTAATCTTAATGAGCTCACATTTCTCCATGACCTCTCCCTCTGGGAAGCTGGAAATGTAATCTCCCCTGTGAGGAATGTATTAACAAACTCCATTTCCTGATAATAGGAGGGTCACTAACCCTGGCTCAACTCTACCATCCAAAGCTCCCCCAAGTAGTGGCCCTCAATCCATCTGGGAAATCAGGGTGGCCACAGACTGTAGATACCATGCTGATAAAGAAGGCAGAGCAGGCGTCAACTCTTCCTCCAACCTGCCGCAACCTGCCCTGAAGGGTAAATTTGGCACACTTCTGCAAAAACCCCAGTTCCGATTTCTGTATCGGAAAAAGAATGACTTGGAGCCCACTCATTGATGGATCCCCCCCCCCCCCCCAAGTAGCGGCCGTAACTACAGCCAGGATATTAGGGCGACCAAAGACCATAGATACCATGCCAGGAAAGATGGCAGAGTAGACGTCAGCTCTTCCTCCAACCCTCCTCAACCTGCCCCGAGGTGTAAATTCAGCACACGTGTGCAAAAACCCCAAATCCCATTTCTGTATCAGAAAAAAAAATTAGTTGGAGCTCACTCTTTGATAGAATTTTCCTCCCAAGTAGCAGCCCACACTACAGCTAGGATATTAGGGCGGCCACAGAGCGAAGATACCATGCCAGGAAAGATGGCAGAGTAGATGTCAACTGTTCCTCCAACCCTCCTCAACCTGCCCCAAGGTGTAAAATGAGCACGTGTGTGCAAAAACCCATATTCCCATTTCTGTAATCGGAAAAAGAACTTAGAGCCCACTCACCAAGGGGATTCCCCCCGCCCCCCCAAGAAGTGCCGACACTACAGTCAGGATATTAGGGTGGCCACATACCATAGATACCGTGCTGAGAAAGATGGCAGCGTAAACGTCAACTCTTCCTCCAACCCTCTTCAACCTGCCCTGAGGTGTAAACTCGGCTCACAGGTGCAAAAACCACAATTTCCATTTCTGAATCAGAAAAAAAATTACTTGGGGTCTACTCATTGAGTGCCCCCCCCCCCCTCCCAAGTAGCGGCCATCACTACAGCCAGGATATTAGGGTGGCCACAGACCCTAGATACTGTTCCGAGAAAGATGGCAGAGTAGACGTCACCTCTTCCTCCAACCCGCCGCAACCTGCCCTGGAGGTGTAAATTTGGCACAATTGTGGAAAAACCCCAATGCCCATTTCTGTATCTGAAAAAAGATTGTTCTGCCAAGCAGCAGCCCTCAAAACAGCTTCAAAATTAGGGCGGCCACAGACCAGAGCTATCACGCTGAGTAAAATAGCAGAGCAGACGTCAACTATTCCTCCAAACCACCAATATCTACCCTCTCTAAAACTGAGCCATTAATACCCCCCCGCCGGTGCCCCCTTTCATGACCTTTCCATCAAAATCAACAATGCAGCTATCAGTCCCTCCCCTCACGCCAGGGTACTCGGTGTAATCCTAGACTCTGACTTGTCATTTCAGCCCCAAGTCCAATCGTTGTCAAAAGTTTGAAGAATTCACCTCCGTAACATCTCTAAAATTCGCCCCTTTTTAACAAATGAAACCACTGAGCTCCTCATTCACTCCCTTGTTATCTCTCGCCTTGACTATTGCAACTCCCTTCTCATTGGCCTGCCTCTCCATAGGCTCCTCCCCTCTTCAGTCTATCATGAATGCTGCTGCCAGACTTATATACCTTACCAACTGCTCAGTGTCTGCCAACCCTCTCCTCCAATCCCTACACTGGCTCCCAATCACCCAGGGAATTAAATTCAAAATATCAACCACAACATACAAAGCCATTCACAACTCTGCCCCGAGCCACATCACCAATCTCGTCTCCAAATATCACCCAACTCTTCCTCTCCGCTCTTCTCAAAACCTCCTTCTCTCAAGCTCTCTCATCTCCTCCTCCCATGCTCGTCTCAAAGATTTCTCCAGAGCCTCTCCCATCCTCTGGAACTCTCTACCTCAACCTGTTTGGCTATCCCCTACTCTTGCTACCTTCAGGCGATCCCTAAAAACTCATCTCTTCAGGAAAGCCCATCACGTCTCCAACTAATCTTCTACCACGTCCATCAGCTCATTCCCCACAGTTACATCCTTTTGTACCACCTGCCCCACCCTACTAGATTGTAAGCTCTTCTGAGCAGGGCCCTCTTAATCCTCTTGTATTATAACTGTATTGTCTACTTTTTATATTGTAAAGCACTGTGTAAACTGTTGGTGCTATATAAATCCTGTATAATAATAATAATAATAATATCTGCCCTCTTGTTCGACCACAAACTTTTGTCCCCAAGGTAGTGTCCCTCGCTACAGCCAGAAAATTATAGTGGACATAGAAAGCTTAGTCCATTCTTCTCAGCACAATATCTACAGTCTGTGGCCACCCTAATTTCCAATCTGTAGTGAGTCACTCACTACCTGGGAGAAAAAAATCCCTTGGAGAGTGGGTTCCAAGTTATTCCTTTTCCGATATAGAAACAGGAACTGGCGTTGTGTGCCCAAGTGTGGAGCAAGGCGACAGGTATTGGCGGCTTATGCGGCGTACACACGGTCGGAATTTCCGATGGAAACAGTCTGATGGGAGCTCTTCAACGGATTTTCCGACCATGTGTATGCCCATCGGTCTTTTTCTGTCGGAATTTCCGACGGACTTTGGATTGAGAACCTGTTCTCAATTTTTCCAACGGAAAACCTTTCTATCGGATTTTCCGATCGTGTGTATGCAATTCCGACACATGCTCGGAAACAAATCGACGCATGCTCGGAAGCATTAAACTTCCCTTCTATAGTGCAGTCGAACGTGTTTTATGCCGCTGTGTTACAGACCGTCGGAATTTGGTGTGACCGTGTGTAGGCAAGACAGTTTGAGCGAAATTCCGTCGGAATTCCGACGGGAAAACCATCAGAGCTTTTTCCGACGAGAATTCCGACCGTGTGTACGTGGCATTAGAGTAATAGTTGACATCTGCTTTATCATTTTTCTCAGCACAATAGCTACAGACAAACTATTCCTCCAAACCACCAATACCTGCCTTTTTTCTTTTTCTTTTTTTAACTCAAGACATGTTGGTACAATGACCAAGGTGCTCAACATGAGCACAATGAAAATACAGTTCAGTACACAATTAGGTATCCGATTTACAGCTGTACAGGGGGTCCCCGAGTTACGAACTCGTTAGGGACTGCCCGCCTGTACTTAAGTCGGAAATGTTCGTAAGTCGGCCGCGCATGCGCAGACCGACAAATACGACCATTTCCGGACATTTCCGATGTTCCGTCCATTGCCGTTCTGCGCATGCGCGGCAAATTACGGACATTTCCGAAGTTTTCCGAGGCTCCGAATGGCCGCGCATGCGCAGAACGGCCAAAACACGGCGGAACACGGCGGAAAATGGCGGAGGGTCCCCGCAGCGCCTCGTTCGTAAGTAGGGGATGTTCGTAGGTCGGGCGTTCGTAAGTCGGGGACCCCCTGTATATACAGAGATCAATGATACATTTTTCACATAAACGGATGACATCCAGTCACTTATCAGCCAAGTAATGGTGAGTCGGACATCAGACAACACTATCAGGCATGGAGGTATGAGCACGTCCAGATCAATAAACCAAGTATAGGCTCTAAGCTCTCAGGTAGTTGTGATAGTGAGAGTGGATGAACACCAAGGGTCCCACACCTTATTGTATTTAGTGGGGCAGCCCCTATGCTCAAAAAATTATTTTTTTCAAATGAGAGGATCTGGTTCACCATCAAGTAGATGGGAGGAGCAGCTTGATTCCATTTAATCGATACCTGCCTTTCTACTCCACCAAAGTGTAAATTCAGTACAGGTGTGCACACAACCTCAGTTTCCATTTCTGTATCGGAAAAGGTGATAAATCATCAGATTCAGATCATCTCATAGGTCCAAGGTTAATGAGTACATCACTCAGTACATTTGGCGTGCCGACTCACCCGAATTGGGTGGCGCCACTTTGCTATAATCCCGAACTCAAAACACAAGCAAAGAAGTTGAAGGGGAAGAGACCCATAGAGCTCAAATGGGAAGAGCGGGTTGGGCAAACAGTGGTCTTCTCCTTTCGGTATCAAAACGTTTATTCGTATCAAAAATTAATTAATATAAAGGCAGACTATATATACATTAAAACATATGTTTTAATGTATATATAGTGTGCCTTTATATAAATTAATCTTTGATACGAATAAACGTTTTGATACCGAAAGGAGAAGACCACTGTTTGCCCAACCCCCTCTTCCCATTTGAGCTCTTTGGGTCTCTGTTCCCCTTCAACTTCTTTATGCTTGTTTTTTGAGTTCGGGATTATAGGAAAGAAACCCCTCTTCCCATTTAAGTTCTTCGGGTCTCTTCCCCTTCAACTTCTGTATCAGAAAAGGAGTGACTTGGAGCCCACTCACCTCGGTGCCCCCCCCCCCCCCCCCCCCAAGTAGTGACCCTCACTACACCCAAGAAATTAGGGTGGCCACAGAACATATTTCACCAACTTGGATAACAAATTTCCCTTTTACAAATTCTCACTCTGAGCCACCAATAGTTTATCGGGCCGGGTATGTGTACAAGACAATAAGTATGTAACGTACGTCCATTCTGGCCTTGTAGAAGTCCACGTCATGCAACTTTTCTTTACACCGTGCAAGCTCATTCTCTAGCCGGTCCACTTTACCCGCCCTCTCCTTCAGCGAGTCCAGCTCGTCTCTATAGGTCCGTGCGGTTCGAGCTTCAGATGATAGCTGGATGTTCTACACAAGAAAAAAAACATTATTTTTTTTTTGAATACATTCATTGGTTTTGTCAGCTTTTTCTAGAAGCCTCTTTTCCAATGCTGAGGGAGATGAGACTCACGTCTTGTTTTAGTTTTTGAAGCTCCAGACTTAGCCTCTCCACTTCATGTTTGGTGTCCATCAACAGCTCCGTCTTCTCCTCCCTAAAAAGTAATCACACATCCGAAGTCTTATTGTATATTATACGGAAGTAGTGCTGAGAAAATCTGTGCAAAGGAGAGCAAGAACCATCCAAATGAGAATCTTAAATTAGATCCTAAAGCAGATCTAAACCCCGATTAGATGACATTTTGGGGTCTATTCATGAAAAATTCACTTTATGACTGGGACAAAAAATGCTCAGTCGCAAAAAAATAAAAATATAAAAATATAAAAGTTCCATACTTTGTCTAAGGCGCCTTTCACACGGGTGCCTCCACTAAATAGAATCTGCTTGCTCAGTGGGGCATCTCTCCGCTGATCCCAGTTGACAGGTCCACGTTTGCTCCGCTATGCAGAGCGGACACGGACACAGTCCCACTCTCCTCTATGGGGCAATCGGATGGAAACGGACCACTTGTCTGTTTCCATCCGATGCCATCCAATCCGCCGGACAGATCAGGAATAGGATACCTATCCGTCTGTTTTTGTCGAACAGAATCAGATCGGAAGGTGGCGGGAATCAGCAAAGACATCAGCTGCTCCATAGAAGGAGACTGGAGGGTCCGATTAGGTCTGCCTGAAAAACTAACAGGTGGACCTGATCGGATAGCCCCGTGTGAAAAGGGACCCAAGACGGTTATTGCAAGTGTCATCCAGTGGCCATAATGTGGTATTTTTCCTGAAATACTCCAATCAGGAAAATGAATAAAAAAAAAATTAGTATGGCACAAAACCCAAGCAGAATATAAAATTTATAAGGCCTTATGAGTCCTTTATGTGCCCGTATATTCCATTACGGAAGGTCTTGGGCTAACCGTAAATGCCGCTACTGGAGAGTGCATGGCACCACTTACAGCTCCTGGCGGATCCTCCGTAGTTTGGCTTTGCTGTCCGCCAGCTCCACAGCGAGGTGCTGTTTGTCCTCGGTGGCGAGGTGGTTGACCACGTTGGATGAAAGGTCTGGGCTGGAAGACTTGACGGGACTTGGTGGGTTCAGAGACTGGAGGTAATCCCGCTCCTGGGTCAGATCTACAACCACCTGGAATACAGAAGATGGAATTGAGGGGAGCTTCAATTCAGTGCATCCTAACCAATCACAGACCATCCCTGGGACAATTTCTACCGGCATTGAGCTTGATTATTCCATGACTGCAACTTAGAAAGTACTGAAACCACAGCCAGCAAAGACAGCCTTGAATCTCTCTCAGTGCAGGTTCCTTTTAAGGTGGTGCCACCTCTGTCAGTCGAGAGGGCAGGAAAGAGCTACCCGAGACTTGCTTAGAGCACAATTGATAAACATGAAATAATTTACAATATTTCACATTTACCAAATGACTTTTAAATTGGTACTGGACACAAAAGTAAAGTGAATATATGATAAAAATAAATGGATAGATCCTCCTTAAAGAATAAATGCACATAGAAGGTCCAAGAGATGGCCAGATATAAGCCCACTGATTGTGCAGACGAAACCATTGGCACAAAGACTGATGCCATTATCACAGCTTTTTCTAAGAGTAATTATTGGTTACAATTATTTTCCATTTCCCTCTAGTGTTTTCTAGAATGGTTACACTGAATCTTGTACAAGACTGTGTGTCTCCAATGGTCCACAGAGCCATCTAGTGGAAATAATTGCATTATTTTTCTACGGCCCATAATAAAACCATTTGTTTGGAAGAGAAAATAGCCTAAACAATATTCTTTTTGCCCTATTCACACAAAACAAACAAACAAACATGCTAGTTCACTAGACCAGTCT
This sequence comes from Lithobates sylvaticus, assembly GCA_028564925.1. Taxonomy (NCBI): domain Eukaryota; kingdom Metazoa; phylum Chordata; class Amphibia; order Anura; family Ranidae; genus Lithobates; species Lithobates sylvaticus. The sequence goes on from CM053038.1 coordinate 60,766,861, forward strand.
CCAAACTGCTGTCTGGGGACTGGATGCGGACCTTTGCTTGCTTTTATCCAGCCCTTTGGGCATTATGCCTCCCACCATCAGCAGTGGAGCATAGTTCCTGCCACTAACACCAATGGGGCAATATTCTTCCCACTGACACCAACAATGGGGCACTATTCATCCCACTGAAACCAATGATGGGGCACTATTACTGGCACCATTACTCCCCCTTATGCCAATGATGTGGCACCATTACTCTCCCTTATACCATTTATGGGGCACTATTCCTCCCACTGGGGCACTATCCACCGATACCAACGATGGGGCACTATTCCTCCCACTGACCCCAATGACGGGGCACTATTCCTTCCCACTGACACCAATGACGGGACACCATTCCTCCCACTGACACCAATGACGGGACACTATTCCTCCCACTGACACCAATGACGGGACACTATTCCTCCCACTGACACCAATGACGGGACACTATTCCTCCCACTGACACCAATGACGGGACACTATTCCGCCCACTGACACCAATGACGGGGCACTATTCCTCCCACTGACACCAATGACGGGGCACTATTATTTCCCCTTATACCAACAATTAGGCACTATTACCCCCCATTATACCAATGATGTACAAGTCCATATCCAACGCAGTTCGGTTAGTAATCTTGTTAAATTCTCAACACATTTATGCATGTATATACAGTATAAGACTTATTGTTTTGTGTTTACATCATAGAACATCCTTGAGTTTAAACACAGAACCCCTGGGGGTGGGATTTTAAAGGCACTACCAAAAGACAATGAAGGTAAAAAAATCTATTAGAGAAAAAAATACATGAAATATTGAACATGGTCATGAATACTGAGGAATCAAGATATGCAAAATAAAGATACAGAATCCTATACCCAACGCTTTTCGGAGATGAGTGTTGTCTACTCCATCAGGAATTAACAGGAGAATATTATATTATATATATATATATATATATATATATATATATATATATATATATATATATATATATATATATATATATATATTATTTATTTATTCTATAAAATTCAAGTACAAATAGTTGATTATATAACCACATATTGGAGTCCATTTTTCTGTGGTGCCAACAATAGTCCCTTATTTTCCTTTTTGGAAGGTATTGTTACTTCAGTTCATTATTGGGATGAATGCACTCCCACCACTCCACTATGGTTCTAATTATTATATCAATGATGCAACATTGTTTACTTCCACTGAGGCACAACAATTTTCTTCTCCCAATGGTCACAGCCTGGCCCCCATAAGGTTCGAAGGACAGCAAACTGATCCTTTTTATATCAAGCTTGGAGACCCCTGCGCTGTACGAATGCAAACTCTTTATAAATAGTTCCCTATTTATAACAGCAGAACAATGAAGAATATTGTAATGGTGCAAATATGTTTTCACATCAATATTGGAACACCACTGAAAATCATTCCTGCACTAAAATATACAATGCCAGAAAACGTATGATGAAAACTCTACAGCCAAACAATCACATCCCCAAGTCCTGATCAGAATGACACTACTACTACTACTAATTAAAACTAGACTTCTATTGGTCAAAAATCAATTAAAAATTAATTGGGACAAGGCAGAAAGGCCTTCTATAAAATTCAGAACTCTGCAGTCACCCTGCAATCCCAACGGGGCACATCTAGTCATCCTATCCGGTCACCACCAGCATTCAAACGTCAAGTGGAGAAATGCCAGACGACATCAAGGCAGTGCACTCGACCGAGCGGAGAAAATCGCCAACCAAGCTCTGTCCCTGAACGACAAATCAGTTTGGCTTCTGTTCAAAGGCTGCCAGGGTGACCGACGGGTCTGGTTACAGAAGGTCAGCCTCACTGGCTACTCTCTTCCTGGCCAAACCCACCTAATGGGGGCACAAATGGAAAAAAATTAGACCTGTAACCCAGAAAAACATACACAGCTTATATTTTTCTGCCAATTGTGTCTAATGAAAAAGGTGCAAAAATTAATCTTTCTTAACAGGAAATCCAAAGAGCTGGGTAAAGCAATTATGGCCAGAACGCTTTCTAAGTCAAGGTTTTAAAGAGGTGTGTGGTTAGAAGTGCTTAGTACACTTCTAATCACACACCGCCCTTCTTCAGGGCTTGGACAAGCGTTTGTCAGCCAGTTGTGTACATTGGCCTTAGGACATTAGAATCCCTCCATCACGTCAGAGGTTTTCCCTCCATCACGTCAGAGGTTTTCCCTCCATCACGCCAGAGGTTTTCCCTCCATCACGTCAGAGGTTCCCCCCTCCATCACGTCAGAGGTTCCCCCCTCCATCACGTCAGAGGTTCCCCCCCTCCATCACGTCAGAGGTTCCCCCCTCCATCACGTCAGAGGTTCCCCCCCTCCATCACGTCAGAGGTTCCCCCCTCCATCACGTCAGAGGTTCCCCCCCTCCATCACGTCAGAGGTTCCCCCCCTCCATCACGTCAGAGGTTCCCTCACCACATCAGGAGGTCGCTCACCACATCAGGAGGTCCCTCACCACATCAGGAGGTCCCTCACCACATCAGGAGGTTCCTCACCACATCAGGAGGTTCCTCACCACATCAGGAGGTCCCTCACCACATCAGGAGGTCCCTCACCACATCAAAGATACCCCAACCTCTCATCACATTAGACCATCCTCACATCAAAGTCCAACCTAAATATCAAAAGCCTCTCCCATACATTAGATTCCCCATCACATCAGAGTCCCCCATCACCAAGTCCCTTTCATCATTGATTCCTTCTCAATATCAAGTCCTTCTTGGCATCAAAACCCTGCCTTTGCGCATCCAGCAGAATGGCAGAGGATGGGAGGATGAGCAGATCTGGACAGAAGGAAACATCTGTCCCCCTCTCGAATGCTAGGGGTGGACCTGCACAGTGCCTGACATGGCTCCGCATCATGCGTTGCATGGTATAAGTAGGCTAAAGCAACAAATTTTGTTCTATTCTTTCCGCTGACACCAACATTTGGGTACTATTCTTTCCAATGACACCAATGATGGGAGCACTATTTCTCCTATTGACCACAGGCCTCATGTAATTTTCCTACTCCCATTGACAGCCAAGCCTGAGGCATTTTCTATTCCTACTGGCTACAGTACGACCCCGCCCCCCTAAAATCTGAAGGACAGTCATCTGGCTCTTAGCTTAGAACGCGTGGAGACCCCTGCTGTAGACTTACCTCTCTGCAGTCATCTCTCTCATCCAGAAGCCTCCTCAGATGGATGGCCATGTTCCGCGACAGAGAGTCCAGCTCTTCCGGCGCCATGTCCGGTAAATCCAGCCACTGCAGGTCAAAAACATTCTCATGGTTGTGTGTTACCTGGGAAAGAAAGTAAATAATCAGAACACTACATAAGCCAAAATTAAAGAGAGATTCCAGTAAAAATTACAATTTATACAAAGCCTTTTCGAATGGGATATTCTGCCCTTTGACATTTTAGCTTTGGCTCAATCCACAAAATGTTTTAGGGAATTTCAGAGGTGCGGCAATCTAACTGTACAATCTAAACTTAGCCTTAAAGTGGAAGTAAACCCTCCTATCGTTTTCAGCCAAGGAAGCTGCCATCTTGGCCTCTGTTTGATCTTCAACTGCCATGATGCTGCACATGTGATCAGTCATGACTCCAGCCATTGGATGGTTTGAAAGTTTGGTTGAGAGCACAACCAATGTGGCAGTTACATTCCCGGCATGCCGGGAACGTAACGGTTATATGAAACCGTTAAATTGATGGGTTTACTTCCGCTTTAAAGTAGCATAAACACACAAAAACGCAACATGCAATTTCTTTGAACATGCTGCAGTGCAAATCTATGAACAAGGTATAATATTAAACCTATTCACTAATGAATACAAATTTTTAAATACTGAATTTTAATGTTTTAATGCAGGAATTTTACTGCAGAATTTTTTTTTTTTTTTAAAGGGGTACTAAGGCTCAGTGTTGCGGCTGCCTGTAAACCCCAAGGCGTTAAAGTACTACAAGTCCCAGCATACAGGGAGTGTTGGTGAACTCCGTTTAGTTGGCTGTTGGGTCTGGTTTGCAGAGTCTGTAATGAAGTTAGAGAATTACCTCCTGAATGTGCCCCACAATTCCTGCCTGCGTTTCGATGTCCAGCTGTTTGATCCGCTCGATGTATTCCTCCTTCCTATCACACTGGAGAGGGAAAAGGAAACGTAAGAACCTTCCAGGGAGAGGACAGTTAGAGCAAAAATGCAATTATGTACAGTGACAGTTACCCCGGGAACAACGTATACTAGGCTAAGGCCTCACTAGGGTAAAATATTTTCTGATGAGCCAGATAACCGTTACAGTATAACTGAACCCCAAAACAAAAATACAATGTATTGAAGCTTGAGAAAAAGAGAGAGAAAGAGAGAGCGAGAGGAGAGAGAGAGAGAGAGAGCGCGAGAGAGCGCGAGAGAGCGCGAGAGAGCGCGAGAGAGCGCGAGAGAGCGCGAGAAAGAGAGTGAGAGAGAGCGAGAGAGAGCGAGAGAGGGGGGAAGGAAAGAGGGAGATAGAAGGGGGGGGGGGTGTTTTTCATATTACATTGAACACAAATTATCAGAGTACAATGTAACGAGTTGTGCAGCACACAGGGATGGCGATGATCCAGGTGAGGTATGTCGGCAGTTGCACTCCATCTGTAAATCTCTTTATTGTTCCTAATTGTCATTAATGATTGACCTTGACAGCAGAGATCTCCCAGCATGCCGCAGGCTATGGTAGCGCTGTGCTCCAACATGCCAATTGTAAACTGCAATACTCCCCTCTCATCCCATAATAATCAGACCATTGTCAGACCCCATTAAACTTTCATGGGACAGAAATGTCAGGAGAGTATGTTGACTCCTACAAATGAGGTCAGCATAGGGGACACTTACCTGCACCGCACAGCCCAGCATCAGCAGGAGAATCTTCTTCAGTTCTTCCATGCTTTTCCCTGGGTGAGATACGACATCAGTATGTTTAAGAGTGATATTTATACCACAATGGGAACTGTGAGGGGTTATGGAATGGGTGTTACTGGCGATATCTGGTCACTTACCGGTAAGTGGGTCTTTGCCGATTAACAGAACATTTGGCAAACTCATCACAATCAGCTGCTGGAGGACTTCCTGAGTGGAGACACAAAATAAAAACTGAAATGAAACTAGTCTGTGACATGTTACTCAGGCTAAACTCAACTGCTTTCCTAAAAATAAAAAAAAATAAAAAAAATAATAATTTTAAGGCTGAATGTAAAATTACATTAAAAGCAGAGTCAGTCGTTTTTACGTTTATTAAAAGTGTAGCTGCTGACTAAACACTCACATGTCCCATGGTCCAGCAATGCCGTCTCCTCTCCGCGGCGCCAGCATTGCAAGTGTGGGCACTCAGCTGCAACAGCTTGCGGCTCCACAGCCGGGTGCGCACTGCGCATGTGCCAGTCGCGCCTTCTCAGTGGCCAGGCGATGGACCTGTGACGTGTCCCAGAAGATTGCAGGGGAGGGAAGGGGGCGAGGAGTGCTTAAAGCGGATGTTCCACTTTTTGGTGGAACTCCGCTTTAATATTACAAAATTATTTAAAAACGTAATTACACAAAGACTATGCTTGCAAATGATTGGCTGTTGGAAGTCAGCAGAGATTCTGCTCATTTACTAAGCTCTGGGGCAACTGAACTTTGCAAAGTGCACAGTATTTGCCTTTAGTAAATCAACCCCTGTGTGAGCGTCCGGAGAGCCCCCCCCCCCCCCCGGTTATATGGAGTCAATTGGTTGGCTGGTGATGGGGCCTACCTTTAAAAAATATATGTAAAACCATTCTCATGGGTGAATTGTATGAACATTGGGTTTGATTTTTTTTTTTATAATTCAATTTTTATGAAAAAAAATTATTTATATTTAAGACAAACCATACAATACTGTACAAAAAGATATGTAAAAAGAAAAAAAAATTAAAGAGTAGACTGTGTATATACACTTTTATCTTTGCTCTTCTACCTTAAATCACTTTTCTCAATTATATCGTTTATCTAATAAATCCTTCTATACAATATTTAGAACCCACCAGCCCCACCTCATCCAAACAAACAATAAAAAAAAATAAAAAAAAAATTAAAAAAAACACAACCAACCTAAAACTCCCCAAGCAAAAGAAAAAAAAGGAGGGGAGGGGGGAGGGGGGAGAGGGAAGGGGAGGAAGCGGAGGCAAAAGAGGGGCACAAGCCAAAAAATAAATAAATTTAAATTTTTAAGACCCCTGTAAAAGAGAACATAACCCCTTCCTAACTAATGTGCAATTGTGTACCTATTATAAGTGTATTACATTATGTTTGTGCCTTTGTCCATATATATTTCATATAAGGAATAATAAATAAAAATAAATAAAAAATAAAATGCCCCTCTCCACTTTCCTGTTCTGTCCCCTCCATTGGGGTTGATTTACTAAAGGCAAAATAGACTAGGCACTTTTGTAAGTGCAGTCGCACTCTGCAAGGGCAATTGCTCCAGAACTAAATAAAAGGGAAGCTCTGATGACTTCCAACATCCAATAATGTGCAAGCAAAAAGGCAGTTATTTTTCTATGCACGTGATTGGGTATTCTTTGCAAAGTGAAGGTTCACCTCCTTTACTTAGCTCTGGAGCAAATGCCCTTGCAGAGTGCTATTTACATTCTTTTAGCCTATGGTAAATCGACCTCCATGTTTCTTTATAAAACAAAGTATATAAATACTAATAAATTGTATTTAATACATTCTTATTACATGATAAAGAATTTTTTTTAGGGTGCCACAAACACCCTAATAACACATTAATAATATTCTTATTACTTTATAACTGCTGCATGTCCAATAGTCTATTCTTATTAATGCAAGACCGGCATTATGTATGCATTGCATGCCAAGTGTATGAAACTTTACTAAAGGCAAATATACTGTGCACTTTGCAAGAGCAGTTGCTCCAGAGATTAGTAAATGAGCAGAAGCTCTGCTGACTTCCATCATCCAATCATGAGCAAGCAAAAATGCTGTTTTTTTTTTTTTTTTTTTTTTAATTTCCATACACGGGTCGAATTTCGAAAGAATTTTCTTTCGAAAAATCGTATCCAAGAATTTTCGTTTATATTTCGCACCATTAGTGGGCTGCAGCAACAGCCGATTTTTCGTGCGGCAATCAAAATTTGAGTAACCGGACAAGAAAAGATTTTCCAATCAATGATTCGAGAATCGTGCGAGTAAATCGAAAAAGAAATGCGCATGTGCAAGAAAAGAAAATTCCCGGAAATAAAAGAAGATTCCAGGCCACAAAAATTATTTTATGCAGCAACAGGAGGTGAAATTGAAGGCTTGGTTGTCCGAATTTCGAAAATCAATGGTGGCATCATAGGATCACAAAACGCACAAATTTTTCTGATTTTCAAAAGAAAATTCTTTCCAAATTCGACCGTGTGTGGCCAGCCTTACATGGGATTGATTATTCTTTGCAAAGTGAAGCTTTACCTCACTTACTAAGCTCTGGAGCAACTGCACTTGCAGAGTGCACAGTCCATTTGTCTTTAGTAAATCAACTCCAAAATGTTGGCGTTACAGTGGTACAAGGCACAATGTTGCAGTCTGATTCCTGAGGGAGAGGAGACTGATGACATCATCTTAGCCCAGGCAAGGTAAACAACTAGAGCCTAAAGCCTGGTACACAGATTGTTGGCCAACATAGCGTCAGACTTCTGTCCAAAGGGCGTGTGCCAGGAACTTGTCTTTCATAGAAATGGCACACAATTGTCGGCCAACAAACATGAACGTAGTGACGTACTACTCTTGGGCGCCACCCTTTGGGCACCTTCTGCTAATGTCGTGTTTGTTGAGCATTGATTCTGAGCATGCCTGTTTGTACTTTGGACTTTTGTGTGATGGACTTGTGTACAGACGATTTGAAAATCTGACAACAGACCATTGTCCGTCGAAAATTTCTTAGCCTGTCATCCAACATTTGTTGGCGGAAAGTTGGACAACAATTCTTTGAAGGGTCAGATTTTAGGCAAACAGTCTGTCATCACACAATTCCCTGACGAAAATCCGATCGTGTGTACGAGGCTTTAGACCCCATCCACACTATTAGATTTTTCTGCAGATTTTGGTCTTCAGATTTACCAAAACCATAAAATAGGAGGTCAAACCTTAAGGGTGCTTTCACACTGGGGCGTTTTTCAGGAGCTACAGCGCTAAAAATAGCGCCTGTGTAGCTCCTGAAAAAAGCCGGTCCTTTCACTCCAGTGTGAAAGTCGGAGGGCTTTCACACTGGAGCGGTGTGCTAGCAGGACGGTAAAAAAAGTCCTGCTAGCAGCATATTTGGAGTGGTGAAGTAGCGGTTTATTCACCGATCCTACCCATTGAAATCAATGGGACACCGCAGGGATACCGCCGGCAAAGCGCCGCTGCATCGGCGCTTTGCAGGGGGTTTTAACCCTCTTTCGGCCGCTAGCGGGGGTTAAAACCACCCCGCTAGCGGCTGCATACCGCGGCTAAAACGATGGTAAAAGCAGCGCTAAATATAGCGCTGCTTTACCGTCGCCGCCCGCACCGCCCCAGTGTGAAACCGGCCTAAGAGTTTGAATTTGTATGCAATCAGGCAGGCCCTTGCACTACATGGTTTTGGTAAATCTGAAGACAAAAATCTGCAGAAAATCTAATAGTGTGTATGGGGCTTCAGGCTACGTATTAGGCTGCATTCACGTCTAACAATTTCAGAAACGAGTGTTCCTAGAACACCCCGGCACTTTAGTGCTGTTTAAGCGGTGCTTTTCGGATACTAGCGGGGTGCTTTTAACCCCAAAATAAGGGGTAAAAGCACCCGTGTTGCGGCACTTCCGAGGCACCAACTAATCGATAATGAAAATTGTTGACAACAATTTTCATTATTGATTATCGATAATATTGATTAATCGTTTCAGCCCATAAATTATCATCAATATGCTCTTGCGGACTATTGGGACTCATTAAGACTTGTGGTTGGGGGTGTTAAAAACACATGACTGAGCAGCATTTATAGGCTCCGCCCCTTTAAGCTGCAGCGGGCAGCGGATGGAGATGCTTTGCGCCTGCAGTAAAAATGGTCGCTCCTGTCTCAGTTGGTACTTCAAGCAAATGGGAATGTGCAGCAAAATGCGCCCGGTTATAAATGCGTTAGCCCAGCATTGACGAGATTAAAACCGGCATATACACGGAAAGCATTAAATAAATCTGCGGTCCCAGGAATACCCGGCAGAGATCCGCCACGTCTTCCAGACACAACCACAAAGCTTAAAAGACCAAAATGACATTTATATGCATCTAGTAAAAAAAAAAAAAAAATTTAAAAAAAGAGAAACAAGCGGCACACAACATGAAGTGATCTCATCGCTTGTTACAATGTTGTGACATGAAAAATATTAGTTTGACAAATTGCTACATAACTTGTAAAATTGTAGCAAAACGCACATTCCATCATCCTCCCACTCTGAAGAATCCCCAAAGCTCATAGATTTTAGTTCTGGGTGGTCCAGGAGCACAATTGGCCAAAAGGGAGAGAGAGTGTTGTCACCCTATAACAGGAAGTGCCTGAACAAGTCCTTCTTGGTAGGATCACCAGGGATTATTTCAGTGGAAGCTGCAGATGTAAAAATGGCCCAAGAACTCCACACAGGGATGGTGGGAACCCCTCATAATGGGCACAGCAGAAGTAAAGACCTGGGAACTCAGCACAGGGATGGTGGGAACCCCTCATAATAGACACAGCGGGTGTACAGACCTGGGAACTCAGCACAGGGATGATGGGAACCCCTCATAATGGGCACAGCAGAAGTAAAGACCTGGGAACTCAGCACAGGGATGATGGGAACCCCTCATAATGTGCACAGCAGGTGTACAGACCTGGGAACTCAGCACAGGGATGGTGGGAACCCCTCATAATAGACACAGCGGGTGTACAGACCCAGGAACTCTGCACGGGGATGGTGGGAACCCCTCATAATGGGCACAGCGTGTGTACAGACCCGGGAACTCTGCACGGGGATGGTGGGAACCCCTTATAATGGGCACAGCAGGTGTACAGACCGGGAACTCAGCACAGGGATGATGAGAACCCCTCATAATGGGCACAGTGGGTGTAAAGACCCAGGAACTCAGCACAGGGATGGTGGGAACCCCTTATAATGGGCACAGCGGGTGTACAGACCCAGGAACTCTGCACGGGGATGGTGGGAACCCCTTATAATGGGCACAGCAGGTGTATCAGCACCAAGATCTCACCAATAGAGTCCCTGACTGATAGAAGAGACTGTCAAGTGGTTTAACTCTCAAGTATTTACCAAAAACTGAATTGTGAGTTTTAGGGAGCGATCACTTAAGATCTGGTGACCCCCATTTACAAACCTCTACCAGGACCTCCGATATAACCTGGGGGGGGGGGGGGGAATGGTTCAGGATCAGCTGGGCCTCTTATGTCAAAGTTGGCTAAACTTTCTCCATGTGTCACCGAACGCACCTCAGCTGTAAAAGCAAAAGGTGACAACATGGCGGCCATGCGGCGCAAGCCTCAGAATGTCCAGAGACCATCCCTGCCGGCCACTGAAAGTGAGATCTGCACCCCCCAGCCCCCCCGGCCCCCCTCTTCATCCCGGGAGGGAATTGGTCACACAGGCAGCGCAGATGCGTGCGGACACAAAAGGAGAGAGCGATGGGCCGGGAGGAGATGGGTCCACTAATCACACCGCGCATGAAAAGACCTTTAACTGAAGAATGAGAACAGCATGAGCTCATCCCCCCCCCCCCCATCCGATTCACCAAGGGGGCGGGGGGAGGGGGGAATCAATACTCCGGCCAGAGTTCAGACACAAAACTTTTATTCCTACTTCTTGATTCATTCATATAGAAAAGAAAAAAGGTTTTTCTAAAGAGAACTAACATTTTTAAAAAACTTTTTGGAAATCTGACCATAGGAATCCATTACAGAATCCCGCGCTTGCCCATAAAAAGTCACTTTATAATGTCTGCGGAAGACTTGATATGAACCACCCGCCCTTCTAGAGTTTTATAGAAAGTCCTTCTGTGCCCCTCCCCCGAGGCTCCCTCATTGGACAGAATGATGGCAGGTGGCCGACCCTCTAGGAAGTTTCCATTTTGAAAGTTGAGCTGACAAGTTCACTTTAAATGTAACCTCCAAGTCTTGCAGAGTTGTAGCGGCTCCTCTCCTGGACTGAAATGGCTTACTCTGATTTTACTGCATACTGTGAGCTTCTCACACTGTGCATTAGAAGCTGCAGCAAGTCAGATAGAGCCTGCCTCATTTCCTGGCTGAAGGGTGTAATAATGGGGATAGTATGGGGTCCTGTGTAATGATGGGGGTAGTATGGGGGAGGGGGTCCTGTGTAATGATGGGGGTAGTATGGGGAGGGGAGGGGTCGTATGGGGGGGGGGGTCCTGTGTAATAATGGGAATATGGGGGGGTCCTGTGTAATGATGGGGGGGGTAGTATGGGGGGGTCCTGTGTAATGATGGGGGTAGTATGGGGGTGGGGGGTCCTGTGTAATGATGGGGGTAGTATGGGGAGGGGAGGGGTCGTATGGGGGGGGGGGGGTCCTGTGTAATAATGGGAATATGGGGGGGTCCTGTGTAATGATGGGGGTAGTATGGGGGGTCCCTGTGTAGTTATCGGGGTAGTATGGGGGGGGGGGGTCCGGTGTAATGATGGGGTAGTATGGGGGGGGGGGTGTGTATGGGGGAGGGGGTGGTACTGTGTAATGATGGGGGTAGTATGGGGGGGGGGGGGCGGGGGGGTGGGGGGGGGGGGGGGGGGGGGGGGGAGGGGGTACTGTGTAATGATGGGGGGGGGGTCCTGTGTAATGATGGGGGTAGTATAGGGGGGGGTGGGTGGGGGGGGGGGAGGGGGGGGGGGGGGGGGGGGGGGGTACTGTGTAATGATGGGGGTAGTAGAGGGGGTCCTGTGTAATGATGGGGGTCCTGTGTAATGAGGGGGTAGTATGGGGGGGTACTGTGTAATGATGGGGGTAGTATGGGGTGGTCCTTTGTAATGATGGGGGTATTATGGGGGGGTCCTGTGTAATGATGGGGGGTAGTATGGGGGGGTCCTGTGTAATGATGGGGGTAGTATGGGGAGGGGGGTCCTGTGTAATGATGGGGGTAGTATGGGGGGGGGGTCCTGTGTAATGATGGGGGTAGTATGGGGGGGGGTCCTGTGTAATGATGGGGGTAGTATGGGGGGGGGTCCTGTGTAATGATGGGGGTAGTATGGGGGGGGCCTGTGTAATGATCCTGTGTAATGATGGGGGTAGTATGGGGGGGGGGGGGTCCTGTGTAATGATGATGGGGTAGTATGGGGGGGGGGTCCTGTGTAATGATGGGGGTAGTATATGGGGGGGTAGGGGGAGTCCTGTGTAATGATGGGGTAGTATGGGGGGGGGGTCCTGTGTAATGATGGGGTAGATATGGGGGGGTCCTATGTGTAGTATGAGGTGGGTCCTGTGTATGTTGGGGGTTAGTATGGGGAGGGATGATGGGGGTAGTATGGGGGGGGGGTCCTGTGTAATGATGGGGGTAGTATGGGGGGGGGGGGGGGGGGTCCTGTGTAATGATGGGGTAGTATGGGGGGGGGGGTCCTGTGTAATGATGGGGGGTATGGGGGGGGGGGGTCCTGTGTAATGATGGGGGAGTATGGGGGGGGGGGGTCCTGTGTAATGATGGGGGGTATGGGGGGGGGGTCCTCCTGTGTAATGATGGGGGTAGTATGGGGGGTCCTGTGTAATGATGGGGGTAGTATGGGGGGGGTCCTGTGTAATGATGGGGGTAGTATGGGGGGGGGGTCCTGTGTAATGATGGGGGTAGTATGTGTAATGGGGGGGGGTATGGGGGTCCTGTGTAATGATGGGGGTAGTATGGGGGGGGGGGTCCTGTGTAATGATGGGGGTAGTATGGGGGGGGGGGGGGGTGGTAGGGGGGCGGTCCTGTGTAATGATGGGGGTAGTATATGGGGGGGGTCCCTGTGTAATGATGGGGGTGTGTAGTATGGGGTCCTGGGGTGAGTATGGGGGGGTGTGGTCTGTGTAATGATGGGGGTAGTATGGGGGGGGGGTCCTGTGTAATGTAATGGGGTCCTGTGTAATGATGGGGGTAGTATGGGGGGTGTATAATGGGGGTAGTATGGGGTCCTGTGTAATGATGGGTTGGGTAGTATGGGGGGGTCCTGTGTAATGATGGGGGTAGTATGGGGGGGGGGGGGGAGGGGGTCCTGTGTAATGATGGGTAGTATGGGGGGGGGGTCCTGTGTAATGGGGGGGTAGTATGGGGGGGGGGTCCTGTGTAATGATGGGGTAGTAGGGGGGGGGGGGCCTGTGTAATGATGGGGGTAGTATGGGGGTCCTGTGTAATGATGGGGGTAGTATATGGGGGGGGGGGTCCTGTGTAATGATGGGGGTAGTATGGGGGGGGGGTCCTGTGTAATGATGGGGGGGTATATGGGGGGGGGGTCCTGTAATGATGGGGTAGTATGGGGGGGGGTCCTGTGTAATGATGGGGGTAGTATGGGGGGGGGGTCCTGTGTAATGATGGGGGTAGTGGGGGGGGGGGGGTCCTGTGTAATGATGGGGGTAGTATGGGGGGGGGTCCTGTGTAATGATGGGGGTAGTATGGGGGGGGTCCTGTGTAATGATGGGGGTAGTATGGGGGGGGGGGTCCTGTGTAATGATGGGGGTAGTATGGGGGGGAGGTCCTGTGTAATGATGGGGTAGTATGGGGGGGTCCTGTGTAATGATGGGGGTAGTATGGGGGGGGGGTCCTGTGTAATGATGGGGTAGTATGGGGGGGGGGGGGTCCTGTGTAATGATGGGGGTAGTATGGGGGGGGGTCCTGTGTAATGATGGGGGTAGTATGGGGGGGGGGGGTCCTGTGTAATGATGGGGTAGTATGGGGGGGGGGGGGGGGTCCTGTGTAATGATGGGGTAGTATGGGGGGGGTCCTGTGTAATGATGGGGGTAGTATGGGGGGGGGGTCCTGTGTAATGATGGGGGTAGTTGGGGGGGGGGGGGGTCCTGTGTAATGATGGGGGTAGTATGGGGGGGGGGGGTCTGTGTAATGATGGGGGTAGTATGGGGGGGGTCCTGTGTAATGATGGGGGTAGTATGGGGGGGGTCCTGTGTAATGATGGGGGTAGTATGGGGGGGAGGTCCTGTGTAATGATGGGGGTAGTATGGGGGGGAGGTCCTGTGTAATGATGGGGGTAGTATGGGGGGGGGAGGTCCTGTGTAATGATGAGGGTAGTATGGGGGGGGGTCCTGTGTAATGATGGGGGTAGTATGGTTTGTTTTTCATGATGTGGGGGTGGAGAACGAAAATTGCATGGGGAGGGAGGCGGTTTGCCCAGCGTCCAATATTAAAGACGATCCTGAGGCTCAGCGTCACATGTGGGCGTTACCATGAAAAGGCCGCCAGCCTAGGAATGCCCACTCCTCTGACATCCGCTGTTCAAGGCATTTTGTTATTTGCAGAACTCTTCCAAAGAGCCAGCCCACTGCTTGTATCAGGACTGAGGACCCAGAGATGCATAGAGAAGCACAGAGGCCCAGTGATGACATCATTGGGTCTAAAATAAGGTTTGTAATGAAAATGGAAATGTTTTATTTATAAAATGTTCCTCCTTACAATTTGGATATATATTGGAGGGCTCTGGGTTATCCTACTTCAGGAACAAAGCAGGCGGATACATGTCACTAATTAGCAAGACAAGAGAGTGTTGAAGGACTCAATGATTTCCCTACAACCTCCAGCTGCTGCAGAATGACAGTTTGTATCCATCTCACTCACACACCTATACAGTGACACAATGTTTCAGCTCTCCTCGGTTTTTATGGCCAGGGATGTTTTCTGGATCATAAAGAAGCAGTTTAAGTCGATCCTCCGCCGGTCGGAGCCGCATCTGACAGGTGACATGTTAATGAATGAGACGCGTTCTAACCGACACATCATAAATTTGTCATCCTGCCAGGTGATTGGAGGGATGACAGTAGCTGGTTAATAGTCTCTCCTCCAGTCGTACAATTAGGTAACGCGATGCCGACTTGGCAGCTTTTGTCTGAAACCTGTTGAACAACATCAACGGCAACTTTCTTTTTGCCCTTTAAAACTCCAGAAGTAGGACGCCGGCCTCGGCCGATCCCTTTTATATAAACACTGCGACACGGAATGTCCCCCACGAGCCGCGACGCTACCAAGGACAACCGAAAACGACGGGCGAGTCATCAACCCAACGTAAACCACAACTCCATGACATTACCTTTGCCCTGCCTTTTTTTTTAACCATAAACTGAGGTTTGTTTTTGGTTTCCATCTTTTGTTACATCTCAGTGCTGCTGATCTCTTGCATCCTCTTTGCAGCCACATCCAGTCTACGTGAACTCCAGCGATGGGTATAGGATATTGTTCAGGGTGGGTTTCCAGATGGTGACAACAGAGGACCATGACTGGCCTCTTCTATCAGAGGCCCGTGTGACAGGTTAACTATGCAGGAGCACAATTGGGAGACC
Organism: Lithobates sylvaticus; assembly: GCA_028564925.1. Lineage (NCBI taxonomy): Eukaryota > Metazoa > Chordata > Amphibia > Anura > Ranidae > Lithobates > Lithobates sylvaticus. Next base: position 60,782,454 of record CM053038.1, read on the forward strand.
GAGAAAGAATGTTGTCACCCTATAAAAAGGCACAAAATGAGTGTGTTCAGGAAATATGTTGTATGCGCATGCATCATAGCCCTCTGCTCTTGAGAATGTCTAAGTATGGTCTGTGCTGGCCCAGCTACTCCGCCCATCCCCTTACCTCCCTACATAACTGGGGTGGAGTGGAAGGGAATTCCATAGAGCAGTCTGGTCCCATGAGCATGTGACCTAGTTTGCTCTGTATCAACATTAAGAGTTGCAATGAAATTGGCGGGTCGGCCGCCAGCACCATAACCACCACTGACATTCTGGGACAACAGCAGATGGTGTAATTTGCTGGTATGGTGGACACCCCACAAACACCATGACATTGCATGGTGCTGATCCCAGGCAGGCGGAATGCAAGGGAGGGCAGAAGGTAAGTATCTTATGTGAAAAAGGGGGCTGGGGCGGTCTCTGACATGAAAGAGGTCTGATGTGATGTGGGGGAACTCTAATGTGATGGGGGGGGGGGGGACTGAGGGGGGAACCTCAATGTGATGGGGGGGACTGAGGGGGGAACCTCAATGTGATGGGGGGGGACTGAGGGGGGGAACCTCAATGTGATGGGGGGGGACTGAGGGGGGGAACCTCAATGTGATGGGGGGGGGGACTGAGGGGGGAACCTCAATGTGATGGGGGGGACTGAGGGGGGAACCTCAATGTGATGGGGGGGGGGGGGACTGAGGGGGGAACCTCAATGTGATGGGGGGGGGACTGAGGGGGGAACCTCAATGTGCTGGGGGAACCTCAATGTGATGGGGGGGGACTGAGGGGGGAACCTCAATGTGATGGGGGAACCTCAATGTGATGGGAGGGACTGAGGGGGGAACCTCAATGTGATGGGGGAACCTCAATGTGATGGGGGGGACTGAGGGGGGAACCTCAATGTGATGGGGGGGGGGACTGAGGGGGAAACCTCAATGTGATGGGGGGGACTGAGGGGGAAACCTCAATGTGATGGGGGGGACTGAGGGGGAAACCTCAATGTGATGGGGGGGACTGAGGGGGAAACCTCAATGTGATGGGGGGGACTGAGGGGGAAACCTCAACGTGATGGGGGGGACTGAGGGGGAAACCTCAACGTGATGGGGGGGGACTGAGGGGGAAACCTCAATGTGATGGGGGGGACTGAGGGGGAAACCTCAATGTGATGGGGGGGGACTGAGGGGGAAACCTCAATGTGATGGGGGGGACTGAGGGGGAAACCTCAATGTGATGGGGGGGACTGAGGGGGAAACCTCAATGTGATGGGGGGGGGGACTGAGGGGGAAACCTCAATGTGATGGGGGGGGACTGAGGGGGGACCTCAATGTGATGGGGGGGAACCTCGATGTGATGGGGGAGGAAGGGGGAAACTTGACAAACATGCCAAAGAAGCTCCTGCTCCTTCTTGGACATGGGCCATTGGGTGTTTTAGCACCATGCTTCTACTAACTGTGATTAGGTTGCCATTACCAATTAATTGGCACTGCAAATGTGAAGCATTTTTGCAGCACAGGTTTTATTTTTTTGCGCGCCTTTTCGAAATGTGCGGCCAAACACATTTCCTATGGGTTTTGTCGTGCATTCAGAAACCACGTGTGAATAGGGCATAAGGCGGTTGTGTGTCCAAGGCTCAGGTTTCCCATTGATACTTTTTTTTTTACATTGTAGAGCGGTGGTTGGGGGGCCTCCAGAGTTTACATTTTGAAGGGTGCCTCAACTGAACAAAGAAACACTGCTATAGTGAATTGATCTCTGTGCATCCTGCAACACGCATCTCAAGATTTCCCATTGGGTTCAACGGATACATCAAGAGCCTGCACAGAGACCAGAAAAAGGGTCCCGGAATTCTGAAATCATATCTACCACCCATTAAACCGACGTTTCCTGATACAAAGGCGGTATTTGTCTGTCAGATCCATTGTCACATCCCGTACACCTGGACAGACAGACGGATGCTCACTGCTGATAAATTAATCCGCTGGCGATCAGGCAGGAAAAATCAATATGTAGTATAAGAGGATTTGTTCTCCGGGTGATAATTCCCGAGTCACTGGAGGTCAGTTGGACAACTATATGTACTAATTAATTACACTAATTGGGTGATGGGTCTGCCAGCCACATACTGCCCCTGTCTCTGATTACAGCGTGATAAATTATTGACACATGTGGAATATTCTATAACCGAGGAGAGCTCAGCAGATAAAACGAGGATCAGACTTGGTATTAGTCAGCTGTGATAAATAATGAATAAAAATATAATGAAAAAAAAAAAAAAACAAATATAACAATAATAGAGAAGAGGCTGAAAATGTTGAAGGACAAAATCAAAGTATCTAAACCCAGGAACAAATACTGTCATTTGCAATTTATCAATCCTTAAATGTGGTGGCTGCCTTAGTTTTATTTCATTAGGCTATTTCTGCTTTACTTTCACCTGGTGTTCCTGCCAGTAACACACTTCCTGTCTTAGAGGGACAACACATACATACTGATCCCGGATCCCAGGACCACAAATGGTCTGCATTTTGTCCAACTTTCAAGGTGGGCATATCCAAATCATGTCAACTTTACAGTTGGGTCCTTCCCAGACACGGCTTCTAATTATGAGGTGACCCATCACTTTCACTTTAATGGTTGGTCCCACCCAGACACCACCTCTAAGTATGAAGGGACCTCCCACTCATGGCCCTCGTCTCTGCAATTAATTCCTTTCCGCGTTAAAATGCAAGGGCAGAAACTTAAGGTTGACGCTTTGAACCCGGGACATGGCCCTTGACAGAGCATCAACAGAACCAAGGTGCTAAACTGTCCTGGCAAACCTGGGACATTTGGCCTGTCTATTTCTGTTAAAATTAACTAATCAGGGGCAGTGGAAAGAATGCCTCTTACATTGGTGGCCAGTGGGAAGAATGCTCCTTACATTGGTGGACAAGTGAGAAGAATGTTCCTTACATTGGTGGACAAGTGAAAAGAATGCCTCCTACATTGGCGGACAAGTGAGAAGAATGCTCCTTACATTGGTGGACAAGTGAGAAGAATGCTCCTTACATTGGTGGACAAGTGAGAAGAATGTTCCTTACATTGGTGGACAAGTGAGAAGAATGCCCCTAACATTGGTGAACAAGTGAGAAGAATGTCTCCTACATTGGTGGACAGTGAGAAGAATGCCTACTACATTGGTGGACAGTGAGAAGAATGACTCCTACATTGGTGGACAAGTGAGAAGAATGCCTCCTACATTGGCGGACAAGTGAGAAGAATGCTCCTTACATTGGCAGACAAGTGAGAAGAATGCTCCTTACATTGGTGGACAAGTGAGAAGAATGCTCTTTACATTGGTGGACAAGTGAGAAGAATGCTCCTTACATTGGTGGACAAGTGAGAAGAATGCTCCTTACATTGGTGGACAAGTGAGAAGAGTGCTCCTTACATTGGTGGTCATTTGAAAGGAGGTTTCTAAGATTGATGGTCAGTGAGAAGAATGCCTCCTACATTGGTGATCAAGTAAGAATGCCTGCTACATTGGTGGACAAGTGAGAAGAATGCCTCCTACATTGGTGGACAGTGAGAAGAATGCCTCCTACATTGGTGGACAAGTGAGAAGAATGCCTCCTACATTGGTGGACAAGTGAGAAGAATGCTCCTTACATTGGTGGTCATTTGGAAGGAGGTTTCTAAGATTGATGGTCATAGGGAAGAATGTTCCTTACATTGGTAGTCAATGAAAAGAATGCCCTCTACATTGGTGGTCAGCGGGAAGAAAAGTCCCCTTATATTGGTGGTCATTGGAAAGAAGGCTTCTTATGGTTGTGGTCATCCTTATAGACAGCTACAAAGATGATTGGTGTCACATCACTGGCTCTGCCAGACTGCACTGGCCCCAGGAGTTATGCAGACACAATCATATTGGAGGTCAATCAGTCACAATTCAAGGATTCTCTAGCGACTTCTGGAGGAACCCTAGGGCTTAAAAGAACCCTGGTTGAAAAGAGCTGCTATGGATGGAGCCATGGTGGCCACTCAGGCTGGACTTCAAAAAACATGTTCCCCTCTTCATCCCCAATGTGGGATGGGTTGGGGAGATGTGTAGTTTACAGATGGAAGAGAACATTGTCTATGCTTTCATATCAGCTCATAGGAAGAACACTGGATTTCCGTCAAGATCGCCAGGAATTTTGGTATTTGCTGAAAATGTTCTTAGCATTAAAAAAAAAAGAACATTAATGCAGCCACCACATCTAAGGACGGGTAACCTGCATTACATGAACATTTTTGTTCTTGGGTTTAGATACACTTTAAAGGCAATTTTTGATCATAAATCTGCATCAGCCAATTACCTCCCATGAGCGTTGGGCTTGGCTTCCGCTGTTGCATTGAGCAGACAGGTGCACTTTGTAACCAAGTCATCTCCAGCATGTAATTGGTGTGATTCATTCCTATGGGAATCATCGGGCTCTCATCCCGGATTGCCTCATGGACATGACATTTTATTTTCTGTTTGTCTAAGGATTAGCGCGCAGTCCTTTGCACTTTGCAGTGTCAGGTCCGGGATACAGTAGTCAGTGTACACAGGAGAGGAGCCAGGGTCATTGGCCACACACTCCCAGCATGCACTAGGGTGTGCTGTCGGTACAATCACAGATAACGATGTTGAGGGCTACCCACAGACATAAGACCACAATTGTATGGCTGGTGGCTAAATTGTTGGCCATTAGAGTCAAATATACAGTAAATGATTGTGTCATAAAATGCCATCTCCTCCAACAAAGCTGTACAATTACAAACCACATGTTGTGTCCAATACTGAAATGATGCTTCATGAACAGGAAATGCCCATGTGTATTGTGTGCCATTGTTTATCCTGATAAAGGGGAAACACATGCAGAGATTGAAACATTGGCAACCCTTTCCTTTTCCTGAACGCATCGAATAATTTTAGGGCACACCAACACATTACCCATTGTAATAATACCAAGTTCTTTGTAAATCAATTATGAATATAGACCCGTACTACACCCATTTTTTTGGGGTAAAATACAAAAACAGGAGGTTGCATCGAGTAGATAGATACCCAACAGGTCAAGCCATAGAATTTCCTAGAGGCAACATTTTAAAAGCAGTTTTTTGGTGAAAAAAAAAAAAAAATGCTGAAGTTGTGCTGAATAAATACTGTAGATACCAAACATGTCAAACCTTAAAATTGCATGCACCCCTACAGGTCATCAGTTTAGAGGTCACTGTGAATAATGGCTCTAGAGTTTTATTTTTCCTATTATGTAGGACAGTATTTCTCAACTTTATCAATCAAGGCACCCTTCGGGCTCATTTACATTTGCTTCGTCTGTAACACACATTAAATCGCCTACAGCTTCAACATGCATTGTTGTTGTGTTTTTAATGCTACTGTGATGGATTTTTGAAGCATTAATGAAGATGGAAAATACCCTGTGTGGGTTGATTTTCTATTTAAAGGGGCCCAGTAGTAGCCCCCACAGCTCTGAAGATCCCTTCCTGCTCAGTAGCACCAACCGGCTCTGCTGATGCCCGCTCTGCAGCAGCCCCCAGCTCTGCTGATCCCCGCTCCGCAGCAGCCCCCAAGCTCTGCTGATCCCCCGCTCCGCAGCAGCCCCCAAGCTCTGCTGATCCCCCGCTCCGCAGCAGCCCCCAAGCTCTGCTGATCCCCCGCTCCGCAGCAGCCCCCAAGCTCTGCTGATCCCCCGCTCCGCAGCAGCCCCCAAGCTCTGCTGATCCCCCGCTCCGCAGCAGCCCCCAAGCTCTGCTGATCCCCGCTCCGCAGCAGCCCCCAAGTTCTGCTGATCCCCCACTCCGCAGCAGCCCCCAAGTTCTGCTGATCCCCCGCTCTGCAGCAGCCCCCAAGTTCTGCTGATCCCCCGCTCTGCAGCAACCCCCTGCTCTGCTGATCCCCCCCGCTCTGCAGCAGCCCCCAACTCTGCTGATCTCCCTCAGCTCTGCAGCAGCCCCCAGCTCTGCTGATCAGATTCCGATAATCCCCCCACCCTCAGCCCCCCAACAACCAATGGCCAAGGTTGTTGGGAAGAGGTCCTTGTCCCCATCAACATGAGGACAAGGTGCTTTGGGGGGGGGGCCCAAAGCACCCTCACCATGTTGAGGGCAAGTGGCCTGGTATCATTCAGGCCTGCCAGGCAGGTAAGGGTCTGGTATGGATTTTGGGAGGGACCGCACGCCAATTTTTTTTTACATTTTAGCCTGGAGTTCCCCTTAAAATCTGTGCCAGACCCAAAAAGGGATCTCGCAGTGCATTATGGGACGCTCGAATTTGCCGCAAACACCCCATATGTTTGGTTCGTTAGCAGACAAACGAACATCGGGACCATCCCTTATTGGCATTCAGAGCGCTTGAAAGAAAGCGTGTCCAGTGCCACATTTTGAAGCAAATGTAAACAAGTGCTTAAAGTGGAAGTAAACCCCCCTATCGTTTTCAGCCAAGGAAGCTGCCATCTTTGCCTCTGCTTAACCTTCAACTGCCACGGTGCTGCACATGTGATCCGTTATAACACCAGCCATTGGATGGTTTGACTGTTTGGTTGAGAGCACAGCCAATGTGCAGTTAGCATTCCGGCATGCCTTTTTTTTTTAAGCTGTTAAATAGATGGGTTTACTTCCGCTTTAAAAATTCTGCACATTCTCGAGGCACCCCATTCTAAATTCTAAATGCGTCAATGCTGCTGCAGTATGTAAAACTATTTTTTTTTTATGACTCCCAACATTAGAGGCAGTTTATTTTTACAAGCAAACACAGCTTTTCACACTAGTACTGACTGATATTCTTGCATTTCTTTTCACCCTCAGTTTCTCTTCCTCATTCAGATAAAGTTCTGACAGAAAGGGGCAAACAAAAATGTTCTCAGGCACCCAATGTCCTCCGTATAAAATCCACAGTTTTTAGAATGCCAGCAGCAAGTCTAAGGTTTTAATGGGGCACAATTAAAGCCTGTGGCTTTGTGTAACAAAAATGGCAGGTTTGATCCATCTGCTGGCTTGTTGACAATTTTTGGGTAGTTTTTAGACATTCTGCCCAGGCCCCCCTGAAGAACACAGAAGGCACCCCAGGGTGTCACAGTACTCTGGTTGAAAAAGGTAGATGTAGGGGACCAATAGTCTTCTATAATACTATATTGACAGGACTGGTTCTCCTTATTGAAGCATCTTTTAAAAAAAAAAAACTTTGGTATTGGTAATATATAAAAAAAAATTAAGCTGCACCGAGTAAATGGATACCCAACATGTCAAGCCCTAAAATTGTACGCAATGTATTGGTAATATATAAAAAGAATTAAGCTGCACCGGGTAAATGGATACCCAACATGTCAAGCCCTAAAATTGTATGCGCCCATAAAAAAATGGCAACAAACTTCGGTACCCTATATTTTCCATAGACAAAAGATATCTCCCATGGGACTTTGTTGCAGCAGTAGAAATCACACTACTACAAATTGATGTATAAAAATATATATATTTTTTTTATTGAACAACAGGTTTAAAAATTGTCTGGTCTAGGCACTTCACGTCCTGATATTATACCATTCCTACAATATACATATGCTGCAGGCAGATAAATTGAAAATGATTAAAGGTGAGATTATTAAAATAAAATTGCCACCAATTTAAATTGCCATTGGCATATCCACCAATGTCAACCCAACACGTCTCAACTTTTAGGGAGATCTCCCTGAGGAAGACACGTGACCCTGTGTGGAATACGCGTAGGGGAGGGGCTAAGATGGTGAAGGCACTAGGGCTCTATAGCGATTTGAGGAGCTGATAAAGATTTTTGATGAGCGGCTCTATGTTGCGTTTTAAACCCATGTCCGTATTAGTGCGGTGTGCTGGAAGCACCCGCATATTGTGAGTACCCTGTATATTTTAATAAGCGCACTTTAAAGTGTTTTAAGCAATTTAAGCACTATTGGAGTCTTTTTCTTTGCATATACTCTTCTGCTGACATACTGAGGAGGAGATCTTGGGAGAAGTTTAGGAGCCAGCTGTGCTGGATATCTCACCGGGTCCGGGGGGGGGGGGGGCGCTCACAGGCATCTTTGACCCAGCTCAGTTGGGGGGGGTCACACTTCCAGAGGTGAGCATATACCCATTGGGGGGAGGGGGGCATGATTGAGGCGGTTCCTGGGTGGTCTGGAAGTTTTACATAGGATTTCACTATTACATTTAGTTGTTCAATCAACATCCATTTGCACTGTTTTAATATGGACTTTTTTGCACTTCATTGCATGGACAATTATGCACTTTATATGTTATTTAATTCAATGATTTTTGATATTTGTTTATATTTCACAATTCAGTGCTGCACTTTTATAGATGAACTTATATAAAGTCTTCATCGTGGGAGAAGGAAGTTGAATCAAAGATAGGAACGTGACTGGATGTCCAGACCCACGCGGGTCTCAGCCCAACCCAGACCTCAAGCCTGGCAGAAGATCAATGGCTATCAAGGAGAAGGCAACAGGGCCGGCTTGCTTGCATTCACTAATGGAAGTGTAAGGGGCCACAAAATATATCTGTGTAAAGCTGGATGGTAGACAACCTCAGCAAAAAGGAGCGCAATCTACTATAAAGCCATCCAGCATGGGATGACAGCATGCACTCCACTGGCTCATATTATCCATGGGCAGTACTTTAAAAGCCCCCTACAGGCCATCAGTTAAGAGTTCATTGTGAATAATGGCCCTAGAACTTTACATCGTGGAAAAAAAAAATAGGGGCCCAATAGTCACTGGAAGCCCATGTGACAAAACAAGAGTTCCCCCCAGAACAGGAAGTGCCTGAACATTATACTATTTTGGCAGGACAGGTTCTCTTTATTGAAGCACCAGTTGTTTATTAGACCCCTGATTAGGGTTGACACTTTTTTTTTTTACAAAGAAAAGACAAAGAACAGCGCCTTCCAAGTGTAGCAAGTTAGGTAATTTAATAGTAAAAATTGAACATGGAACCACTCACAAACGAGCAATATATTCAGGCATGTTATATAATGTGTTCATCTGCTCTGTCTCCGGGTGATGCCTTGCGTCACTGGCTGTGGTGGAGGTCCATGATCTGGCCGTCCTCTGGCCGCACTGATGGGTCACAGCGTTTCCGGGTAGCTGGAGCCATGATCGACGTCACTTCCGGGTACAAGGTCAGCGGGCGCTGCTCGCGTTCGGAGCATGCGTGCTCCTTCTTCAGGCTTGGCTGGTGGCCATCTTTGAATAGGGTCAATATATATGTACATACACGCCATATTGACCCTATTTAAAGATGGCCACAAGCCAAGCCTGAAGAAGGAGCACGCATGCTCTGAACACGAGCACCGCCCGCTGACCTTGTACCTGGAAGTGCACCGTCAATCATCAGCTACCCGGACGCGATGTGAGCCAACAGTGCAGCCGGAGGACGGCCAGATCATGTACCTCAACCACAGCCAGTGACGCAAGGCATCACCCGGAGACAGAGCGGATGAACACATTATATACCATGCCTGAATACATCACTCGTTTGTGAGCATTTCCATGTTCAATTTTACTATTAAAATTACCCAACTTGCTACACTTAGAAGGTGCTGTTTTGTCTTTTCTATGTTCCAGAGTGTCTTCTAACTTATGAGCTGGAAGCCTTCTAAGGACAGCATATTGTTTTCCTTACAATTTATACTCAATTTATACAGACTTGTCCTATTGCCCAGTTTAATCTAATCCATGCCCATTTATTAGCTACAAACTGTCATATCCAGAGTGCGCCATATTATACCATTGTTTGTATGTCACCTTTTCTTCAAGTCAAACCCGAACACTTTAGCGATGCACAGCAAAAAAATTTAGCATACACTATAGGATTGTAATAGACCCGGGACACCTTTGTGCGCTTGAAATAATAGTAATGGGGTGCGCATAGCGCCCCCTCACCCTCCTATCAGGCCCTGTCCAGAGCCACATTCCTGTCTGAATATTGTGCCCGGGTTTCATGCACTGTCAATGCGATTGTTTTAATTAAAATAAAACAATTTGAGTAGTTCTTCAACTATGTGATTACCTAAAATCGGTTCGGATATCGCTGCTTTACTAACCTGATAGCTTAATTATACTAAATAGGAAACCTTAATTTTGTTTGCACATATTAAAGATTCTAACTACCAGCAAGAATAAGTCCTTACATAAACACATAAACACATAAACACATTAAAGAGCACCTGTCATTTCAGATCCATTATGGCAGCGCCTGTTAGTGGGCATCCACTCACCTGCCGTTACCTTGTTGTGTCAATGCCGCATCACCCAGCTGTCCCATTAAAGTGAATGGGACTGTCAACAAACGGATCAGAGAAGGTGCCGCTGCGGGACAGAGATGACAGTTGCTCTTTAACACCTGGGATCCGCGCTATAGCCGAATGACGGCTACAGCGCGGATCTAAGATGATTGACGTCGTCCCGGCCACGAGCTGCCTGCGCGCCCCCTGAAGGGCGCCCGCGGCGTGCTCTGTGATCAGGGCGCTTACAGCGCGAGGAGAAAAAAAAAAAAAGACGATCACCGGTAGGGGTGCAACGGATCAAAAAACTCACGGATCGGATCGATCCTCGGATCAGGAGTCACGGATCGGATCATTTTTCGGATCAGCAAATAATAATTGAATTTGCAAAAACCTGTGAAAATTCCGCCACCATATAGTCCCCACTGTAATATCCACGTCATCTCCCCCACTGTAATATCCACATCCTCTCCCCACTGTAGTATTGGCTGGGTATCGCAGAGTATATGCAGGGTTAATGCAGAGTATCGCAGAGTATTGGCTGGGTAATGCAGAGTATATGCAGGGTTAATGCAGAGTATCGCAGAGTATTGGCTGGGTAATGCAGAGTATATGCAGAGTATCGCAGAGTATTGGCTGGGTAATGCAGAGTATCGCAGAGTATTGGCTGGGTAATGCAGAGTATCGCAGAGTATATGCAGGGTTAATGCAGAGTATCGCAGAGTATATGCAGGGTTAATGCAGAGTATCGCAGAGTATATGCAGGGTTAATGCAGAGTATCGCAGAGTATATGCAGGGTTAATGCAGAGTATATGCAGGGTTAATGCAGAGTATATGCAGGGTTAATGCAGAGTATATGCAGGGTTAATGCAGAGTATATGCAGGGTTAATGCAGGATATTGGCTGGGTAATGCAGGGTATGTTTACAAGTGATCGCTCCGTCAAATTTGACGGAGCGATCACATTGTAAACAGTGGCGGGTGTACCAAGATGGCCGCCGCTCCGGAGCTAGGCCGAAGCCGCGGCCTTTCCTAAGGCCGCCGGGTGTACAAAGATGGCCGCCGCCGCTCCGGAGCTAGGCCGAAGCCGCGGCCTTTCCTAAGGCCGAGGCCGCGGAGCGCTCCGCGGATCGCGGGGTGTGCCGATCCGAACGGGGTGGCCCGTTCGGATCACGGATCGGCGACGATCCGTTGCACCCCTAATCACCGGCGGCAGTGAGAGGGACATCAGTCCCTCTCACTGCAATGTGCCTAGGGTCCATGGTGCCCACCTTTGCCCTAATAAAAGTGCCACCTACCAGTGCCCACTAGCTCCACCTGTCAGTGCCCACAGTGCCATCTGTCAGTGCCCACAGTGCCAGTGCCCACAATGTGCCTTTACAGTGCTGCTCATCAGTGCCACCCATCCGTGCCATCAGTACCGACTTATCTGTGCCCGACAGTGCAGCCTATCAGTGCCCGACAGTGCAGCCTATCAGTGCCCGACAGTGCAGCCTATCAGTGCCCGACAGTGCAGCCTATCAGTGCCCGACAGTGCAGCCTATCAGTGCCCGACAGTGCAGCCTATCAGTGCCCGACAGTGCAGCCTCATCAGCGCATATCAATGAAGCAGAAAAATTACCTGTTTCCAAAATTTTATAACAAACTATTAAACATGATTTTTATTTTTATTTTAAATTTTCCATCTTTTTTTGAAATGACATGAACATGTTAAACATGATGCAAATTTCTTTGTGATTGGGGTTTACAGTTACTTTAAGAAATTCTGCAGTTTTGTAAATGGAGTGCAGCGGTCTCAGGTGCAGGAATGCGTTAATAACGTGTTTTCACAGCAGAGAGGTCCGCAGCCCATAAGAAAAGTCTGGCAGTGCAATACTGGACAAAGTGCAGGCCTGCGACTACAAAAGTCCCTGACAGGGACAGACAAAAAAAAGCAACAAAAAACAACAGGGGTACCAACACCTCGCCACTATCTTAAACAAAAAAGGGTTACATTTAAACACCTTGTCTGCTGGCTGAGGCCACCCGTGCCAAAAAGACACCAGAGCCTGGATCTGAAATTTTGGTCCAGATATACACAGTGAGAGGAAAAAAAAAAAAGTATTTGATCCCCTTCTGATTTTGTAGGTTTGCCCACTGACAAAGAAATTATCAGTCTATAATTTTAATGGTCGGTTTATTTTAACAGTGAGAGACAGAATAACAAAAATATCCAGAAAAAACATTTCAAAAAAGTTATAAATTGATTTGCATTTTAATGAGTGAAATAAGTATTTGATCCCCTATCATCAGCAAGATTTCTGGCTCCCAGTGTCTTCTATACAGGTAATGAGCTGAGATTAGGAGCACTCTCAAGGGCTCTTACACACGGGCAGTCAGCCCGACAGACTCTGCTTTGCTCAGCGCGGGATCGCTCTGCTGAGCAGGCGGGTGACAGGTCCATCTTCTCTCACTGTGCTCAGACAGACCTGTCAGAGCCCCCCTCTATGGGCAGATCGGACCGCCTGTCCATTTTCATCCGATTCGATCCTCCAGACGAATGGACAATAGGGTCTCCATGCGTCTGGATTTCACGGACAGGATCAGATATCGGCGAAATTTAGCGGACATGTCCATAGAGGTGAATCGAGGGTCAGATCAGGTCTGCATGAAAAACTGACAGGCGGACCTGATCGGAAAGCCAGTGTGAGAGAGCCCTAAAGGGAGTGCTCCCAATCTCAGCTTGGTAACTGTATAAAAGACACCTGTCCACAGAAGAGATCAGATTCCAAACTATCCACCATGGTCAAGACCAAAAGAGCTGTCCAAGGATGTCAGTGACAAGATTGTAGACCTACACAAGGCTGGAATGGGCTACAAGACCATCGCCAAGCAGCTTGGTGAGAGGGTGACAACAGTTGGTGTGATTATTCACAAATGGAAGAAAATAAAAAACACACAAAAAAAAACTGGCAATCTCCCTCGGTCTGGGGCTTCATGCAAGATCTCACCTAGTGGAGTTTCAATGATCATGAGAACGATGAGGAATCAGCCCAGAACTACACGGGAGAATCTTGTCAATGATCTCACGGCAGCTGGGACCATAGTCACCAAGAAAACAATTGGTAACACACTACGCCGTGAAGGACTGAAATTCTGCAGCGCCCACCAGGTCCCCTTGCTCAAGAAAGCACATGTACAGGACGGTCTGAAGTTTGCTAATGAACATCTGAATGATTCAGAGAACTGGGGGAAAGTGTTGTGGTCAGATGAGACCAAATCAAACTCTTTGGCATCAGCGTGTTTGGAGGAGAAGGAATGCTGCCTATGACCCCAAGAACACCATCCCCGCCATCAAACATGGAGGTGGAAACATTATGCTTTGGGGGTGATGTCTGCTAAGGGGACCGGACAACTTCACAGCATCAACAAGGGACAATGGACGGGGCCATATATCGTCAAATCTTGGGCGAGAACCTCCTTCCCTCAGCCAGGGGATTGAAATTGGGTTGTGGATGGGTATTCCAGCAAGACAATGACCCAAAACACACAGCCAAGGCAACAAAGGAGTGACTCAAGAAGAAGCACATTAAGGTCCTGGAGTGGCCAGCCAGTCTCCAGACCTTAATCCCATAGAAAATATGTGGAGGGAGCTGAAGGTTCGAGTGACCAAACGTCAGCCTCTAAACCTTAAAGCGGTTCTGCACTCGTTTTTGTTTTTTTTGTTTTTTGGGCTATATGCCAAGGGCATATAGCTCAATTGGGGGACTTACCTGTTCCATCTTCCATCTCGATCGCCGCCGGTTTTCATCTTCTTCTTGTGTTCTTCTTGTCTGCTGGGGTCCATCTTGCCTGTGGGCATGTGAAACCCCACAGGCACTTTAGATGGCCCAGCATGCACCGCCGTTACTCGCGCGTGCGCAGTAACGGCACATCTGCCGACATCTCACGAGATTTCGGAAGATGTGGCCGAAATCTCGCGAGATTTCGGAAGATGTGGCCGAAATCTCGCGAAATTTCGGAAGATGCCCGCACTGACTCCTGGGATCAATGACACCAGATCCCAGGAGACAGTGCGGCGTGACGAGGATCCCCGCAAGACCCCGCCCACCCCGAAGAGAAAGAAGACAGGAAGTCCTCGATTACAAGGCAAGTAAAAAAAAAAAAACACACATTTCATTTAGTACTCTTTGCCTGATTTGGAAGGCAAAGAGATTTACTAAATGAAATGGGTGCAGAACCGCTTTAATGACTTGGAGAGGATCTGCAAAGAGGAGCGGGACAAAATCCCTCCTGAGATGTGTGAGAACCTGGTGGCCAACTACAAGAAACGTCTGACCTCTGTGATTGCCAACAAATCATGTTTTGCGAAGGGGCCAAATACTTATTTCTCTTATTAAAATGCAAATCATTTTTGAAATTTTTTTGAAATGCGGTTTTCTGGATATTTTTGTTGTTATTCTGTCTCTGACCATTAAAATTCTAGACTGATCTTTTCTTGAACAGTGGGCAAACGTACAAAATCAGCAGGGGATCAAATACCTTTTCCCCCGCACTGTATGTATAAAAAAAACAAAAAAACAAAGATTGGGGGGGGGAAGTGCCAAGAGATCTAAGGTTTGGTTTTTATTGTCGAAGCAGAAAAGAAAAAAAAAAAAAAAACGCCAGAAATCCAATGGATTTGGTGGAAAACTCCTCACCCCAGACACTCAAATGGTGCCCACTGACCACTCCGGAGGTGGATACATAAAGGGTTAAAGCCTTCACCTTCATCTGATGGAAACAAGGGTATCATGCCAAACAATCACAAAGACTTTTTTGTTCCTGCATGACAAAAGTCTGCCTGAACTGCGTTTGTTTAATGTTACAACATCATAAAATGCGCACCAAAGTACACAGCGAGTGACCTTTGCATAAGCGAGACTACAAGTGTCTAACGCTCGGAGTAGATGTACACCCTTCACTAGGGCTCTGTGTTCTGTGCGTCATAAGCAATTGACATGTTTTACATCTTAGGGCTGCTGATCTCCTGCCGCCTCTTTATAGCCACTTTTTGTCTACATGCACTCCAGTGATGGCTGCCTTTCTCAGGATAGGTTCCCTGATGGTGCCAACAGTGGGTCGCGCCTACATAAAACTGATCTTTACCCAAAGCAATTAATGTTTATATCCTGAGCAGATGAGCCACAGGTCTTTAGGACCTGGCTGAGACTTGCGGGATACCTGTGCATGCGCACGCAGGGCGCAAGTGTCTACAAGGTGAATAGGTGTGCGCACCCTTCACCCCTTTTGCATTGGGGTCACCTAAAACACACATGCGCATAATTTATGTAAATAAAAGGTTTTAATTATTGTAAAAAAAAAAAAAAAAAAGTTAATAAAAAATAAAATAAAAATCAATTACTGATATAGAGATAGATCGATCGCTATATCAGTAATTGATTTTTATTTTATTTTTTATTATAACTTTTTTTAAAAAAAATTTTTATAATTGTAAAAAAAAATTTTTAATTATTGTAAAAAAAATTAAAAAAAAAAAATTGTAATATATAAAAAAAAATAAAAATAAAAAAAAAATTGTAAAAAAAGTTATAATAAAAAATAAAATAAAAATCAATTACTGATATAGAGATAGATAGATCTATCTATCTGTCGCTATATCAGTTTTTGCTTTTTATAACTTTTTTTACAATTTTTTTTATTTTTTACAACTTTTTTACAATAAATAAAAAAATTTTTATTTTTTTTTACAATTTTTTTTTTTAGTACCCCTATTGGGGGGGCTTTGGTAAAATATCAGGGGTCTAAACAGATCCTTGATGTCTCACTTTTGAGACAAAGAAAAGGACTGAGGACACAGAGTCCTCAGTCCCTTTTCCTGCAGCCAAGCAACAGGGGGAATCTGTACAGCACAGCATGATTAGGGGGTGCCCAGGCACACCTGGCACATGTCTATGACAAGGTCCCAGATACCAGAACCCAGTGCAATGTGTGGGAGCGTGCAAAGATATGCCACGGGCCTCTAGGACCTGGCTGAGACCTGCGGGATACCCATGCACGCGTGCATATGGTGCAGGTGTCTACAAGGTTCCAGATACCAGAACCTGGAAATTTCACAGCAGATATGCCACAGCTCTGTTACATCCCAAATGCCTGACACACATCTATGCATATGTGGAATATGGGCAGCACAGTGGCAAAGTGGTTAGCACTTCCGCCTGACAGCACTAGAGTCGTCTGTCTGAATCCCAACCACGCCACCACCTGCCTGGAGTTTGCATGTTCTCCCTGTGCGGGTTTCCTTCGGGTTCTCCGGTTTCCTCTCACACTCCAAAGTCATGCTGGTAGGTTAGTTGTCTCCTGTATGAATTGGCCCTAGTATGTGTATGTATGAATGTGTTAGGGTCTTTGGACTGTAAGCTCCTTGAGGGTAGGGACCGACGTGAATGTAGAATATATATGTAAAGCGCTGTGTAAATTTATGTCACTATAAAAGTACCTGTACTAAATAAAGATGGCGGTGCATGAGAGAAGCTGCGGGACGATAACATCACAGGAGTGGAGCTCCCCTTTAATGTGTGTTGAAACAGCTGTGCAAAGTCTCCATGTGGAAGGGTGACAACGCAGGAACAATTGGCAGACCAGGACAGAGCGTGGTCACCTACAACAGGAAGTGCCTGAACAAGGACCTTCAACAACACCTTCACCGGTATTTTAATAAAAGCTACAAATTTTTAAAAAAATACTGAAAATGACATTTGAAATGACACAAACATTTTAAATCTTATAGGATTTTAGGGATTGAAGATTTCTCGCTGTACCTACATGGGGTTGCAGTCAGGTCTTCCCTATAACAAGTCGGTCCAACTGGCATTTTACAATCAGCGCCCGATATTGCATGACAGGTTCCCTTTACACAACCGGTTTCCCAAATTTCTGTGATCGCCTGTTTTGGGAAATGATTTGGCAGCGACAGATCAGTTCTATCCAAGCTCAGCGTCACTCCCTGGTGGTCGTTGACAGACAGCGGCTCTGGGCTGGTCGCTGACCATCTGTTGCAGAAACAGCTGTGAGAGCGACATTAATGAAAGATTAACCAGCTCCAGGCCAGACAAAGCAACCGGGAGCCGTCATCACAGAATCCGATCACTGACAGATATATTCTGATTATTATTTCATTAATGTCCCCTTAAGATCTGCAGAGCATTGCTCGATCCCATATTATATACACACACATACATATATATATATATATATATATATACATATATACATATACACACACATACATATACATACATACACACACACACAGCATCTTTGCCCAGTGTCAATTGCAGCTTGTCAGCGTCATTTGCATCTTTCCCACATTTAAAATTGCCGCCTAGAAAGACCGCGCAGCCGGAAAAGCCCGAGCCGTCTGTTTGGCTCCGCTCGCAGTCCCGCCTCCCTGCTGTTTCGGAAGCGAGCGCAGGGAGGCGGGACTGCGAGCGAAGCCGAACAGACAGATCGGTCTTTTTCGGCGGCGCTCGTTTTTTTTCCGGCGGCGCTTGTTTTTTGGCACATCGGCGTATAACACGCACCCACGATTTTAAGGGGGAAAAAGTGCGTGTTATACGCCGATAAATACGAATATATATATATATATATTTATATTATATATATATATATATATATATATATATATATATATATATATATATATATATATATACATATACACACACACACATACAGGGCCGTTTTTTCCACTGGGCACGCTGGGCAGTTGCACGGGGGCCCCACTTGCCTGGAGGGCCCCATCCAGGGCCGATCCTCAGCGCTGCAATCTGCTGCTTAAGTTGACTGACTGCACTGGTTGCTCACTTGCTAGAATCGCCGGCCGCCTGGCGTCTAGCTAGCAACCAGTGACATCAGAGGCCGCGGCCGCCCCAGCTTCCATGGTGCACCGCGACCGCCCCAGTGGCTAGTGAACAAGCTCCGCCATGTTCTTCAGACAGCGCAGAGAGGAAGCGGAGCGTAAAGACGGACGGACGTTCATAGCTGGCGCTGCCTTTCTCTGCTGTGAGTAACACACTGTACTGCACCAGGCCGGCGGCCTCAAGTCTACTTAAGTTTGTTCAAGTTGTGCATCAAAACACAGCCACATTCTGTGCCGCTCAAAAGCTGCCACTGTGCCCATCAAACACAGTGACCCCTCTAGAGAGCTGCAGAATATTGCTCTGTGCCATCTAGATTTCTATTCTGCAGATTATCCGATCACTGGCTCCCTATGGAGATGTGCAGGACATTGCTCCCTCCCATCCTTCATCTTGACAGATACAAGGTAATATATTATGCAGATTGTTTCATTGCTGAACTCTTAAGATATCTGTTGTCCTCTGTAAGGACTGCAGAACATTGCTCCATTACTTCATCTTAATAGATACATGCTGCAGATTATATCATCACTGACCCCCAAGACATCTGCAAATTCTCTCTCTCTCTCTCTCTCTCTCTCTCTCTCTCTCTCTCTCTCTCTCTCTCTCTCATTAAAATTGATATACCGTATTCTGCAGATGATTTCATTAATGACCTCTATAGAGAGCTGCAGATTATTGCTTTGTTTTACCTACATCTTGAAACATCGTGATATATTCAAACTATTACATTGCTGATCTCATGTGCTAACTGCAGATTATTACTCTGCCCCATATCCCTCCTGATATAGTATGCAGACTTCTCCATCACTGGGCACTCTACCTGCAGAACATTGCTCCATCCTATCAAACTGAAAACCCTTGATATTAAGGAATATACAGTAAATTAAGCATATTATTCCATCACTGACCCCTCTATCTGCAGAACATTGCTCCGTCCTATCAACCTGAAAACCCTTGACTGATGTATATGAATATATATTCTGCAGATGAATTGCTGACCTCCCCAACAATCCTCAGAACAATGGAAGGTGGTTGCGGTCTTGTATTGTAAGTGGGGCTTCTGTGGCTCGCACTTTGCATACCCATCCATAGTTATGACCTGAGCTTACTCAAGTGTAACATTCCAGCTGGTCATGTAGCGGAAATAATATCCCGACGGGATCTTGTTGCACTGTCAGTACTATTCTGTCCATCGAAACAAACAGCTTGTTCTATGCAGGTATGAAAACAATTTCGCTTAACAATGTAACAGAATGCATAGGAGGATATGAACATCATATGAGGGGGCTAAAAGACCCCATTTACACCTGCGATTATGGCTGGTAGCAAAACCCTGCGGCAAGCAGGGCCAGATCTAGGACTGTTTGATCTGGGGATGCAATTAAAAAGTTAGGGGCATAAGGTCAATACACATTAGAGTTCCACATCACAGTAAATATCTGTTCCCCTTCACAAATAGTCCTACCTTCAATTCTTTACACTTGCTCTTTATATACACATTGTTCAGACAGGAGATAAAGAGATACAAAGTAACATTGTTTATAAACACTGTACATAAGTGAGATAGAGAGATACAAAGTAACTGTACATAATTGAGATAGAAAGAAAGATACAAAGTAATATTGTTTATAAACATTGCACATGGGTGAGATAAAAAAGATATATCGTTACATAATTAGTCAGGTTGAATAAAGACACAAGTCCATCTTGTTAT
This sequence comes from Lithobates sylvaticus, assembly GCA_028564925.1. Taxonomy (NCBI): domain Eukaryota; kingdom Metazoa; phylum Chordata; class Amphibia; order Anura; family Ranidae; genus Lithobates; species Lithobates sylvaticus. The sequence goes on from CM053038.1 coordinate 60,802,360, forward strand.
CGTGTTCTAATAAATATATATACACACACACACACACACACACATACACACACACATATATATATATTTATACATACACAATTGATCCAGAGGAAGGCGAAAAACCCAAGCAAAGAATAAGCCAATTTTGCTACAGCTGGAGAAAATATTTCTTCCTGATCCCGAGAGGCAATCAGATTTTCCCTGGATCAACCTTACCTAAAAATGTTATTACCCAGTTGCATTATGTTCATTTAGGAAAAATCCAGAAGAAAAAGAAAAAAAATCTACTGAGCTGACCACAACCACCTGGAGAGAGTCTATTCCACAGCTCTTACTGTGAAGAAACCTTTCCGTATTTAGAGATGAAATCTTTCTTCTTCTAGACAAAGTGTGCCCCCTTGTCCTCTGATGACCTTAAGCCCCATACACACGGTCGGACTTTTTCATGGATTCTGTCCGATCGGACAATGTTGTTGAAAAATCAGACCGTGTGTATGCACCATCGGACAGTGTACGTCGGATTGTCCGACGGACAAAGTCTTATCTCCTGCTGGAAAGATTTGCCGACAACACGGTCCGATCACACCAAATCCGATCGTGTGTACGGTTGTCCGACCGGACAAAGTGCTACGCATGCTCAGATCACATTACAAGACCAAAGCTATTGGCTACTAGCCTCTACGTAGTCCCGTCGTAGGCAACAATCGTCACCGCGTTCAGAATGATCGGATTTTCCGACAACTTTGTCTGACCGTGTGTACGCAAAACCAACATCAGACAAAGTATGACGGACATGGTCCGACGGACCTGGTCCGCGGATTGTCCGACCGTGTGTATGGGGCTTTAAAGTGAACGACTCAATACCAAGTTCACTATATGGACCACTTATGTAATTAAACATGTTGATCATATCCCCCTTAATCTCCTCTTCTCAAGAGTGAATAAATTCAGTTCCTCTAATCTTTCCTCATAGCTGAGCTCCTCCATGCCTCTTATCAGTTTGGTTGCTCTTCTCTGCACTTCCAGTTCCCCGTTACCCTTTTTTGAGAGCTGGTGCCCAAAACTGAACTGCATATTCCACAGGAGGGCTTACTAATAATTTCATACAAAGTAACATTGTTTATAAACATTGTATAGAGGTGAGATAGAGATACATTGGTACTTTTGTATCTACTCTGTTTCATTCATCTGCAGGTCAAAGTGATGCGCTTCAATCTCAGCCCCACACATCACAGCCCCACATCACATCAGAGTCTCCCTCATTAAATGAAAATGAATGTGGTGGTGTGGCACATGGGGGGCCAGGCACTGTGTAGCCATACCGAATCTTCAATACCGAGACTGAGCAGTGCTTCCCAGCCCCTTACCAACGTTACTGGTCCTGAAGGGGGCATGAATGAAATCTGGGGGGCTTAGCCCACCCCAGGACCTCCCTAATGCCTGGCTCTGGCAGCAAAACCCCAGGAAACTCGTGCAGCAAGACCCCAGGAAACTCCTACGGCAAGACCCCAGCAAACACCCCCAAGGCAAGACCCCAGCAAACACCCCCAAGGCAAGACCCCAGCAAACACCCCCAAGGCAAGACCCCAGCAAACACCCCCAAGGCAAGACCCCAGGAAACACCCCCAAGGCAAGACCCCAGGAAACATGAATAATGAATCGGTTAACTACTATCCTGGCCACCCTTCTGGACACCAATGCACATAGTGGCTAAGATGCCCCTATGCTGCTGGTGTAGTGGTCTGTACACTGCAATACACAGCCTAGGAGTTGAGTATCCATCATAGTGCTTGCATTGGTCAGCATGACTGTGCTGACCAAGTTGTAACACTTCTTTCTTCTGGGACCTCTTACTATTAGAAGTCCTAGATGCGCTTCTCATTGGTAAGCAGGGTCACATAGTTGCACTGAAGAATAAACACTTGTCGTTGCAAGAATTATGATGGATACTCACTCCAAGGCTGTGTATTGTGGTGTGCAGTGTACTGACTGCTACAACGGCACCAAGGGGCTTCGCAGTTGCTATGTTCACCAGGGTCTGGAGGAGTGACCAGTACTCTGGAGTTTGTTTATCTTTTTGTGAAAAGGCGAACTTGGCCTTTAAGTGCCATCTTGGTCTACTAACTAAATTTGTACTTGCAACATGGAACCCCCCCCCCCCTCCCCCTCCCTCCCAGCTCCAACTATCTGCAAACACTAAAACCTTCAATAAAGACTCTCGAACAGAAACTTAACACTAGAAGGAGGACTAAACAAAGTCAATACATAGAGATCTTGCAGGGTTTCACTGGGTGTGTGAAGTGGTCGGGATTAGCACTACTTGTCTACAATACACAGCAGTTTCTATAGGTACCGATATCCTCACAGCAGGGCAGCTAATCCAGAACTCTCAGCTCTGCTCCAGCTAATCTGGAGTAATTCTTAACACAAGTACGGAGAGCGAAAAGATTAATTGAGAATGTCAATTGTTTGCTAGAGTAGGCGTGGGCCTGCAATTACACGGCATGGCTATTAACATGTCCGACCTTCTTCACTGCCTAGCAACCACAAGAAACACATCACTGTCCAAAGACTTTCACAATTCACTGCCATCAAAAGGCTCACACCATTCCCCCGCCAGTCAAAGGCTCACACCATTCCCCCGCCATCCAAAGGGCTCACACCATTCCCCCGCCATCCAAAGGCTCCCACCATTCCACCGCCATCCAAAGGGCTCACACCATTCCCACGCCATCCAAAGGCTCCCACCATTCCACCGCCATCCAAAGGCTCCCACCATTCCACCGCCATCCAAAGGGCTCACACCATTCCACCGCCATCCAAAGGCTCACACCATTCCACCGCCAGCCAAAGGCTCACACCATTCCCCCGCCATCCAAAGGCTCACACCATTCCCCCGCCATCCAAAGGCTCACACCATTCCCCCGCCATCCAAAGGCTCACACCATTCCACCGCCATCCAAAGGCTCACACCATTCCCCCGCCATCCAAAGGCTCACACCATTCCCCCGCCATCCAAAGGCTCACACCATTTCACCGCCATCCAAAGGCTCACACCATTTCACCGCCATCCAAAGGCTCACACCATTCCACCGCCATCCAAAGGCTCACACCATTCCCCCGCCATCCAAAGGCTCACACCATTCCACCGCCATCCAAAGGCTCACACCATTCCCCCGCCATCCAAAGGCTCACACCATTTCACCGCCATCCAAAGGCTCACACCATTCCCCCGCCAGCCAAAGGCTCACACCATTCCCCCGCCAGCCAAAGGCTCACACCATTCCCCCGCCAGCCAAAGGCTCACACCATTCCCCCGCCATCCAAAGGCTCACACCATTCCCCCGCCATCCAAAGGCTCACACCATTCCACCGCCAGCCAAAGGCTCACACCATTCCACCGCCAGCCAAAGGCTCACACCATTCCCCCGCCAGCCAAAGGCTCACACCATTCCACCGCCATCCAAAGGCTCACACCATTCCACCGCCATCCAAAGGCTCACACCATTCCACCGCCAGCCAAAGGCTCACACCATTCCCCCGCCAGCCAAAGGCTCACACCATTCCACCGCCATCCAAAGGCTCACACCATTCCACCGCCAGCCAAAGGCTCACACCATTCCCCCGCCAGCCAAAGGCTCACACCATTCCACCGCCAGCCAAAGGCTCACACCATTCCCCCGCCATCCAAAGGCTCACACCATTCCACCGCCATCCAAAGGCTCACACCATTCCACCGCCAGCCAAAGGCTCACACCATTCCACCGCCATCCAAAGGCTCACACCATTCCACCGCCATCCAAAGGCTCACACCATTCCACCGCCAGCCAAAGGCTCACACCATTCCACCGCCATCCAAAGGCTCACACCATTCCACCGCCATCCAAAGGCTCACACCATTCCACCGCCAGCCAAAGGCGCACACCATTCCACCGCCAGCCAAAAGGCACACACCATTCCACCACCAGCCAAAGGCGCACACCATTCCACCGCCAGCCAAAGGCGCACACCATTCCACCACCAGCCAAAAGGCTCACACCATTCCACCGCCAGCCAAAGGCTCACACCATTCCACCGCCAGCCAAAGGCGCACACCATTCCACCGCCAGCCAAAGGCTCACACCATTCCCCCGCCATCCAAATCAACCATCATTCTGGGATCGCAGTCTGAAGACCCAGCTTTTTCCAATCCGGCTTTCATAGGACATACCTACATATATAGTAAGATAGCAGCAATTAAGTAACAAGCAGGCAAACATTTTTGTCGACAAACCGACTAGCTTTGGGTATGGATGAGCAAAATAGAGTTTGAGTTTTAATGACCCCAAGAATTAGATTTTAGAAAAATGTCATAATTTTGTTGAAATGCATAAGAGTCCATTCACCCTTGTGTGTTGTGACAATGCCTGCTAAAAATGCACACATGCTGTCCCTGCTATACATGCAGTGCACTGCGGTGCCGTTCCTTGTGGAGTGCAGCTCAGGACACAACACAAAACCTATGGTGTGCTGCAAGGATAAAAATGGGTCATGTGTGTTTTTTTGCATCCGTTGTGGTGTGTTGGCAGCCTATTCATAATGAGTGGGCTGCCGTAACAATGTACATTAACACGTGCCCTAACAGGTATTAAAAACACACTTTAGCAGATTGCCTAGGGCCCCTTCACACCTTTCCCATGTGGTGTGTCTCGGAAACGCATGCACATTGCCACACCACTGGTTTTAAATTGCACCTCAACACACCGAGACAATACAATGCAGCTCCAACACGCAGTACAGAGCAACTTTGATAATGAGGGTCGTCGCGGCTTTTATAAAATCAAGCAGACCGCCCAAACTACAAAGTTGTGTGGTAGGATGAGGAAAAGCGGGCGTTCAGCCTAATTAATCGTACTGGTACAGAAGAAGTAATCAGTGAAAGTGGATCAATATCAATAATACATGTGTCCCCGGGGGCCGATCCCGAGCCGACTCCTACGCAAACACAGCTGCTCCCAATACACTCACAATTAACCCCTTTGACCCCAGTTTCCTCCACTTAACATGAAAAAGACGCTAAATGGGAAGGGAGGAACTCCACTGCATCACATTTCCTGATCCTCGGATCATTGGGATGGTATAGAATGGAAAAAAGTTTAAAAAGTCAGGATTAGGAAATGGTGCTGCCCACGGCATTCTAAACCAGAGGTGTGGCCGCTGGCAAAGAATCTAACAAACAGACACCTCTGATCAAATTGGACATCTCTCAGCTGAGTTATTAGAGTGGTTGTAAACCCTTCCATATATGTACCCAGTGAAGTGACTATCCTCAGGGGATACACAGAAATTAACCACTTTCAGACCGGACCAATTTGCAGCCAAAGGACCAGGCCCCTTTTTGCGATTCGGCACTGCGTCGCTTTAACTGACAATTGCGCGGTCGTGCGACGTGGCTCCCAAACAAAAAATTGACGTCCTTTTTTTCCCACAAATAGAGCTTTCTTTTGGTGGTATTTGATCGCCCCTGCGGTTTTTAATTTTTTCGCTATAAACAAAAAAGAGCGACAATTTTATTTTTTGCTATAATAAATATATCCCCCAAAAATATATAAAACAACATTTTTTTTTCCTCAGTTTAGGCCGATACGTATTCTTCTACATATTTTTGGTAAAAAAAAAAAAAAATAATTCGCAATAAGCGATTATTGATTGGTTTGCACAGAAGTTATAGCGTTTACAAGATAGGGGATAGTTTTATAGCATTTTTATTAATAATTTTTTTTTTTTTTTTATTAGTAATGGCGGCGATCAGCGATTTTTATTGTGACTGCGACATTATTGCGGACACATCGGACATTTTTGACACATTTTTGGGACCATTGTCATTTATACAGCAATCAATGCTCTTTAAATGCATTGATTCCGGTATAAATGACATTGGCATTGAAGGGGTTAACCACTAGGTGGCAGTGTAGGGGTTAAGTATGCCTAGGGGTGTGTTTCTTACTGTGGGGGGGGGGGGGGCGTGGCTGTCAGCTAGTGAATGCTGATCTCTGCTCCAATCACAGGGAGCAAAGATCGGCGTCACTAGTTGCTAGGCAGAACGAGGAGATGCTGTTTATTTCCGCATCTCCCCATTCAGCCTTCCCGTGAGACGATCGCGGGTGTCCCCGCAGCGATCGAGTCCACAGGACCCGCGACCGGCCTCACAGGGGTCACGACCGGCGCGGGAGCACGCTGCTCCCGATGGCACGGCGGCATTTAAAAAGGGACTTATATATACGCCCTTATGCCTGTCCGTGCCATTCTGCCGACGTATATCGTCGTGCGCCTGTCGGGAACCGGTTAAACAAATCCTCCTATGTACGTTGTACATTCAAAGTCCAGAGTTTGGCTGAGAGTTCAGAAAAAAAAAAAAAAAAAAGGGGGTGAGGAGCTAAAGTCTCATGCTGCAAAGCTCAGTGAGGAGAGCTCCGGGCGCTGATTGGAGGGAAGGGAAGGGACCCCCCCAGCACACAAGAACAGAGCTGAGGCTAACAATCACAGGCTGTGTGCTGGAGCTCCCTCCCCTGTCTCCATTTTTCTCTTGGTGTCAGGAAAACTTTTCAGAAAAGATTCATCCAGAGAGCAGAGGAAGGAGACAGCAGGCTGAAAAAAACACTTGGTGCTCTGGACTGAGACAAGTGCACACTATAGAGGGATATGCTTTGTTCATGTTTCATGTCTGAGGTTTACAAACACTTTTAGGGTCTTCATACATGTTACAGTCTGACCATACCAGCTCTGTACAATCAACCCTAGATCTATCAAAAGTAAGAGATCTTGCTTCTAACAGTCAAACACAGGTGCAAGAATTCTAAAAAATGTGGTCGCTACTCGTCCTTAGCCTGTTAGACTGTTTGAGCCAAGGAAAATTGCATTACAAGAGGCTACAGAGAAAAATATCAGATGTGGGCATTGTCAGGGGGAAGATAATAAACACCTAAAAATGTAACATTACTTAGCATGCATAGACCTAAAAGGTGAGCTCCAGGAAAGGTAATGATCCAAATCCATTCATCGTGTGTCTTCTTGAATCTGTGATCTTTGTGTATTTCTTCCAGATCTGTGCAGTAATCCAGTGTGAGACTTCCTGTAATAAAGACCGCTCACTGCTGCTCTCTCACCTTGTGCAGAGTAATTGGTCTCATCTCTGCCCCCTCCTGTAGTTTTCTGTAGTGGGTGGAGCCTGCTGGGCCCCTCCCACAGCTCTACTCTCTGCACAGGCTATGTACAGCAAAGTAATGGCGTAACTGTTGCTTTTACAAAGGAATATCTGGGTTTGTAAAGTAATTTGTTGCACACAATGTGGATTCTTTTTTTTATCCTTTGTGGCCATTGAGAAATAGATTTAAATTAGGGATGCACCAATACTGTTTTTTTTTTTTTTTTATTGTATTGTGCTCAAGTAGTCGTCAATACCGATATGATTTGAGCCCATACAAAAGGAATAGGCTCAAATCGCACTGCAAGGAATTGCATGCGATTTGAACAGGAATGTGCTGCGATTCTTGTCCGAATCGCATGCAAATTTCCACACAGCTCCTTTGTGAAACCTGGCTTGTCATAGTGACTTCAGCCTGGGTTCACACTGGAGCCGTGCGGGAAACCGCACGCGATTCATACAGGAAATCGCACCGCATTCCTGTTCAAATCACGTGCGATTCTTTACAGTGCGATTTCATTTTGTATGGGATTAAATTCCACTACAAAAAAAGGTATCTGAGCATTTTCACGAGTAGTTGTGCAAATGCTTAGCATCGACACGGATACTGGTATCGGTGCAACCCTACTTTAAATGTTTTTTGTGCCTGCAGTTTAGATTATCAAATAAAAAATATATAGACAGAGAGACAGAGCGACAGAGAGACAGAGCGACAGAGCGACAGAGCGACAAAGAGACAGAGAGACAGAGCGACAAAGAGACAGAGCGACAAAGAGACAGAGCGACAAAGAGACAGAGCGACAAAGAGACAGAGACAGAGAAATAATTTTTACTAAATATGCTGCTGGCTAGTGAAGAGTGTGACAATGTATCCGAATCGGAAGAATCTGTTATTTTATGAAAGTCGCAGCCAGAGAGGAAATAAGCGGGTCCTGATCCTTCCTGAAATCGCTGAGCCAGTAAAAAAAAGAGAAATTCTTTTCTTAGGTAACAGCTCAGCTCGCCTCGCTGTGTAGACACCCTGCTGGAAAATACAAATGCCTAAAAAAGGTGACCAGAGCGAGGGTGACATCACATAACAGATGTGCAGACCTGGCCCAGGACACTGCCATCCCTCCAACCCCCATTACTTAACCCAAGTATAACAATTTTAGATTGCACTTTACCAGTCATTAGAGGTGGTGGCTGCATTCGTTTTCTTTTATTTATGGATTTTTTGCTCATTTTCACTTGGTGATCCTGCCCGTAACACTTTCTTTTCCAGGGTGACTACGCTCGCTCGCTGTACTGCACCTATGGAGGAGCAGCATTGTAACCCTAGTACAGGAAGTGTGGTAGGACTACAGGACACCTCCCCTTCTCCATAAAGGTAAGGTAGAGGTGTTTTGTAGACAGACGTGAACATGCCAGGGCTGATAAGCCTGCTTGAGATAACACTGCAGAGTGCGCTGGCAGGTCACTGGATTTTTGGCAGGATCAACAGGATTCTTTTTCACTCACTGAACAGATAAGTAGAATAAAACACTCTTAATGTTACCGATCGAATAGGAGCAAATACAATTGTTATTACTGCAATGCTGGCTCCATGTACAACAACAAAGATGTTTATTTACTTTGTGTTAACAGCACCCCAAAGAGTCTGACCGCTGCTCAACACAGAAAGCAGCAACCTGGCTCTCCAGCGATTGATGCCCCGCCCCCCCCTGCTCAGGGCTCCAATCAGCAGCGCTCATGCACCTCATTTTGGTCTGATCAATATAGTTGTAAATAAAATGCACTTTTTAGCTTTCTAAAAGTGTTTCCCAGTGTTAAACCTTTCATCCAATTTCGAAATTGCTGCATTTCTAAAATTTAAAAAGCCAATATAAAGAAATAGAAGTGGTAGAAAAAGGACTTGTGGGTTTAATCATTTTTTTTTATATAATTCTTGTGACGGAGGTGTGGGTGGAACAGAACACATGTGGAGATCAAGAGGGATTTATAGGGCCCCTGACCAAGGGGGTTCTTTATTTTGGAAGGTTAAAAAAAAGCAGGGAACAGTGCAGCAATCTAGTACGGCAGGGACATAGTACAGAATAACAGGGCAAAGTGAGTAGCAGGTCACAATTTAGTAAAGCAGGGCCTTTGTCCAGAGTCACCCAGCAACAATCTGGGCACAGTGAGTATCAGGCCAGGGTCACTGGGCACAATGAGTAGCAGCACAGGGTCACAGGGCACAATCCGGGCACAGTGAGTAGCAGGCCAGAGTCACCGGGCACAGTGAGACATAGCAGCCCAGAGTCACAGGGCACAATCCGGGCACAGCGAGTAGCAGCCCAGGGTCACAGGGCACAATCCGGGCACAGTGAGTAGCAGGCCAGAGTCACCGGGCACAGTGAGTAGCAGGCCAGAGTCACCGGGCACAGTGAGTAGCAGGCCAGAGTCACCGGGCACAGTGAGTAGCAGGCCAGAGTCACCGGGCACAGTGAGTAGCAGGCCAGAGTCACCGGGCACAGTGAGTAGCAGGCCAGAGTCATCGGGCACAGTGAGACGTAGCAGCCCAGGGTCACAGGGCACAACCCGGGCACAGCGAGTAGCAGCCCAGGGTCACAAGGCACAATCCGGGCAAAGCGAGTAGCAGCCCAGGGTCACAAGGCACAATCCGGGCACAGCGAGTAGCAGCCCAGGGTCACAAGGCACAATCCGGGCACAGCGAGTGCCAGCCCAGGGTCACAAAGCACAATCCGGGCACAGCGAGTAGCAGCCCAGGGTCACAAGGCACAATCCGGGCACAGCGAGTGCCAGCCCAGGGTCACAAAGCACAATCCGGGCACAGCGAGTAGCAGCCCAGGGTCACAAGGCACAATCCGGGCACAGCGAGTAGCAGCCCAGGGTCACAAAGCACAATCCGGGCACAGCGAGTAGCAGCCCAGGGCTACAGGGCACAATCTTGGCACAGTGAGTAGCAGGTCACAATCCAGTACAGCCCAGGGGCACAGGGCAGCAGTCTAGTACAGCAGGGACTTACCAGCCAACAGTGGCCTCAGCAGAAATAGTCTAGGCAGCTTGGCATGGAAAAGGGGGTCTGGCGGGTAGACACATCACCTCAGAGGGCTGTGTGTCCTGGCCGCAGCGTCTGGACCATACGGACAGCAGTTGCAGGAAGGGCAGAGAATAGCATAGGGTTGCCACCTCATCCCTTTAAAACCGAACACATTAATCACACAGGTTTGAGGCTAATTCAATGCAGATAAGGCACTAAGTACGTTTAAATTATCACCCTAATCAGCCACAGAACCTGAGTAATTAATATGTGTTCGGTTTTAAAGGGATGAGGTTGCAATCCTAGAATAGCGTAAAGTCCCAGTGTCCAGAAAAGCCACGCAGAACTACAAGTCCCAGCAGTGCAGAAAGCAAAGAACAGCCCATATGGAACGGTCTCTACAGTTCGCTGCGACTTCTAGCCTCCTAGTGAGACCTGCAGCTATCAGCTCAATCACTGAACCAATCAACAGTCTGACCCCCTTCTTGGTTATCGGAGTCCCTTGATATCAGCCAGAGACCTCACCTCAAATTCTGTTGGTGCCGAGGTGTCTGGTTCTTTCCTGCTACAGTATACAATCATTTATGCGCTACCTACTGAGTGCAAGCCTCATGTCCGACCCCCTGGGGGGGCACAGGAACTCACAAACCAAATTATGCAGATAAATTGACTTCGTTACAATTTGCATCTGGACTAGAGACTGTCAATTTCATAAGACAAAAAGAAAATCCAGTATTTGAACTTCGTTACCATTTTTCCTTAAAGGGGGCGTGTTTTATGCCAACATACTTTTGCCAATAGGTGCCCCTCATTCCCATCTCAAAATGTTGGGGGATATGCCACAATGACGTGCATGCGCATTAAATAAAAGAGAAGGGACTGCAAAAAACACATGAAAAAAAAAAAAAAATAGCTAACACCCCCCTGATGTGGCCCTGGGATCTGCGACATGGGTACCCGAGGAGGCTGCAGGCACTGTAACTGCCATTCTGGCCTAGGTGAGGAACCAGGAAGAATAATGGGGAGGGGTCCTTGAGAATAGTAAAACACTCACCCCCCCCCAAAAAAAGAAAAAAAGTAACTAGGAAAAACCTTGCCCCCCCCCCCCCCAAAAGAATAGAAAAATGTTGACACCTTGAAAAAGGGGGGCAGAAGGTGAATGGGAAAAAGTTGCTGAGGTCAGCTTTACTCGGTCAGTTGGGCGTCTCATCTGAGAGACCCCACAGGGAGTCCAACAGCCAACTGAAGGCAGGCTGACAAACACTGCAGTGCCTTGTGAAGTAATGGCTTGATGTTGTCAGTCTGCCACAGGAAGTGCCGTTACTGGCAGGATCTCCAGGAATTACACTTTGTAACAGATTTGCAAGAAAATATTGGTTTTAAAAAAAAAAAACGTATCCTGTGAGCAGGGCTGCGGATAAGGGGGTACCACTGGTCCTCCTGTATGGGGCCCAGGCCATCAGGGGGGCCAAGGCAGCAGGGACTGAATGTGGGCAGGGAGGGTGATCGGTGCGGCAGGGTGGCAATTGCTGGAACCAACCTCCTGTATGGCGCTCTCTGCAGCAGCTGAAAGTTGGCTGCTTCTCTCCCTCCCATTGGCCCAGGCAGCAGGGATTGGATGTGGGCAGGTAGGGCGATAGGTGTGGCAGGGTGGCAATTACTGGAACCAATCCCCTGTATGGATCTCTCTGCAGTAGCTGAAAGTTGGCTGCTTCTCCTCTTCCTCCCATTGGTTTTTAGCTGCTGCATTTCCAGTAACTGCCCCCTCCCCCCACCACACCGATCACCCTCCCTGTACGCCAGGGATCTGCAATTAGCGGACCTCCAGCTGTTGCAAAACTACAAGTCTCATCATGCCTCTGCCTCTGGGTCTCATGCTTGCTGCTGTCAGAGTCTTGCTATGCCTCATGGGACTTGTAGTTCTGCAACAGCTGGAGGTCCACTAATTGCATATCCCTGCTGTACGCCATACGTTTCCCCCTGCTGTCCAGGCCCATGTGCCCCTCTACCCCTGCAGTGCTTCTGGCTTCTCTCCTCTCCTTCCCGCCGGAAGCTGCAATCACTCAATAGGATCCTTCAAGATGGAGAGTGAGGGAAGGGGAGTAAGGGAAGGGTCCAGGTAAATATGTCACACCGGTGCCTTTCTTTCCCGAATGAACACAATGAGTGATCAGCACTGATCACTCACTGTGTTCACTCATAACTAAAGCATTGGCTGTAGGAACCACATGGCCCAATGCAGAAAACCTGGTACGGGGCCCCGTGGTTTGTAAATGCAACCCTGACTTAGACATGCCACAAAAAAAAGTTTTTTTGGGGACTTGCATACATTTTTTAATGAAATTAAAATTTTACCTAAATTATTTAACTTCCCAGACACACTAACAAGAGAAAGCATCAAACACACGATCTACAAAACGAGACTAGGAACGAGAGCACCAGAAACAAAGCGCCCTTTTCTGTGTACCGTTCTGGGTTGTTGCTGTGCAATTAATGACAGGAGAATAATCATCCAGGTAAATACTACACCGGAAAGCAAAGGGTTCATTATAATAATAAGCTGGTCTGTCTGTCTGTCTGTCCCTGCGGTGATAAGGAAGGAGCCAGGGAGGCGATTCCCCGAGGTCCTCTATACTGTTTACTACAAAAGGAGGATCTTCTGATAATTGAACACCATCGTGTGTGAATGAATTGCTAACATTATATAGAAAAACAGGTTACGTACTAACACAACGCCGGTAACAAAGTCATTAGGACCGAAATACAGTAACAATTTTTTTTTTTTTTCGGCAGTAGTTGTCGTGATGTTTGGAAATGTATTATCAAGGAAAATTTCATTGGTTTCAGAACTGACCAAAATTTCCTCTATTTCAAGTTAAAAATTAACATGGAGTCACTGAAAGGTTACATTGTGTCACTGAGCACCTTCATTCAGTATTGTAGACTAGAGAAACAATTCTAAAAATGATCCTTCAATGGCCACCACTGTAAGGGGACCCCTCTACCACCAGCCACTAACATAAGAGGCTTCACTGACAACCGGACACCTTTATTATTGGCCACCAATACAAGGGGACCCTTTATTGACCACAAATGTACGGAGACATCTCTACCATTAGTCAACAACATAAAAAAAAAAAAAAAAAAAAAAAGAAGAAGGACCGTAAGGCCCCTTTCACACTGGGGCGGGAGCCGCGGCGACGGTAAAGCAGCGCTATATTTAGCGCTGCTTTACCGTCGTTTTAGCCGTGGGATTCGGCCGCTAGCAGTGCGGTTTTAACCCCCGCTAGCGGCCGAAAAAGGTCTAAAATCCCCCGCTTTGCGGCGGTATTGCCGCGGTGTCCCATTGAAATCAATGGGTAGGAGCGGTATAGGAGCGGTGAATACACGGCTCCTATACTGCTCCAAAGATGCTGCTAGCAGGACTTTTTTTACCGTCCTGCTAGCACACCGCTCCAGTGTGAAAGCCCGCCGGTGTTCTGTCACGAGCAGTCCGGCTATCACCAAGTGTCCGCTGTGTACTGCGCGTGCGCAGTACAGAGCAGAAGGATTTTCGGAAAATCTCCGAAGATGAATGATGCCTGCGCCGTGAGTCCAGGTGAAGCCCCACCATCCAAGCGGACATAGGGCTGCACAAAGTTATAGGGCCCCTCGCGGCCTCTATTCGCTCGCCATGCTTCGGGCACGGCCTCGCTGCACTCGGCTCATTTATATTCTAACTCTATGTCCACTTGGATGGTGGGGCTTGAAAGTGGACTCTCGGCGCAGGCGCCGTTCATCTTCGGCGATTTTCGGAATCTGGGTGTCCTGTGTACTGCGCATGCGCAGTAAACAGCGGACACTTTGTGATGGGGGATAGAAAATGATAGTACACTGGCTTTCACCGGAGTGAATGGGGCCGTTTTTTTCAGGCGGTGTACATGCGCTATTTTTAGCGCTGTACCGCCTGAAAAACGCCCCAGTGTGAAAGGGGCCTAACACTGACAACCAGAGACATCTTTATCATTGGCCACCAATACAAGGGGACCCTTCACTAACCACCAATGTAAATGGACACCTTTATCATTGGCCAATACAAAGGGGACCCTTTACTGATCACCAATGTAAGGAGACACCTTTATCATTGGCCAATACAAGGGGACCTTTCACTGATAACCAATGTAAGGAGACACCTTTATCATTGGCCAATACAAGGGGACCTTTCACTGATAACCAATGTAAGGGGATATCTCGAACACTAGCCACCAACATAAAAAGGCCCTTCACTGACCACCAATGTAAGGAGACATCTCTACCATTAGCCACCAATATAAGATGACCCTTTAACCACCAATGTAAATAGCATTTTTTTTTTTAACAGAAAAGAGAAGAATGCTCTTTACATTGGTGGTCAAAGAAGGGTCATCTTATATTGGTGGCTAATGGTAGAGATGTCTCCTTACATTGGTGGTCAGTGAAGGGCCTTTTTATGTTGGTGGCTAGTGTTCGAGGTGTCCCCTTACTGGTTATCAGTGAAAGGTCCCTTTGTATTGGCAGAAGATAAAAAGGTGTCACCTTACATTTGTGATCAGTGAAGGGTTCCCTTATATTGGTGACCAAGGATAGAGGTGTCCAAATACATTTGTGGCCAGTGAGACAAATGCTCTTCATTTTTTTTTTTTTAACAGAAAAGAGAAGAATGAAGAGCATTCTTCTCACTAGCCACAAATGTATTTGGACACCTCTATCCTTGGTCACCAATATAAGGGGACCCTTTACTGACCACTGATGTAAGGGGACTCCTTTATCATTGGCTACAACAAGAGGACCTTTCCCTCACCACCAATGTAAGGGGACATCTCGAACACTAGCCACCAACATAAAAAGGTTACTCACTGACCAGCAACGTAAAGAACATTCATCCCACCGGCCACTAATGGAAGGGGACCTTTCACTGACCACCAATGTATGCAGACACCTCTATCCTTGGCCACCATTATAATTGGAGACTTCACTGACCACCAGTGTAAGGGGACACCTTTTTTTATTAGCAACCAATACAAGGGACCTTTTACCGACCACCGATGTAAGGGGACAGCTCTACCATTAGCCACCAATATAAGAGGGTCCTTCATTGACCACCAATGTAAAGAGCATTCTTCCCACAAGCCACGAATGTAAGGGGACCTTTCACTGGACCACCAATGTAAGGAGAATTATTTTCTCTGACCATCAATATAAGGGATGTTCCTCCCGCTGATCACCCACGTAAGGGGACACATCTACCACTAGCCACCAATAAAAAGGTTTACCCTTCACAGACCACCAATGTATAGGGCATTCTTCCTATGACTGAATATAAGTGGGGCATCTATCTCTACAACTCTGGGAAGAGACAGCTGGCCTCCGATGAGGTTACAATCACGGCAGCAGGGCATCAGGGCATCAGCATTTAGCGGATCAAAGCAGGACATCACTGGCTTCTCTGGACAGGCAAGGATGCTGATCCATCCCACCCGCCATACCAGGTATGATGGGGTTATTACTACAATTTACATAAATGGGCTCAGCATTAGCCTATCTGTACAGCAGATGAGATAATTAGTCTGCCGCTTCTCATTTCACTGTCCAGTCACAGGTGGGAAGGGGGCAGAGCCTATGTGTTACTGCAGCAGAGAAAGGAAAAAAATAAATAAAAATCTCGTCTCCTACCCTGCCAGAATTGGCTGCACTGCATGGCAGAGCTGTGCACATCTCAGGATTGGATGGACAAAAATAAAAATCCTTTGGCAGGTAAAAGCAGCTCCCATGATTGTATTTGATTTGTATAGTTAGCGGTTTGCCTGGAGCTCAACTTTAAATCATATTCTCAGTTGGGGGGGGGGGGACAAAAGATACAAACAGAGCGCGACCGCACTAAACACAACCCGCCGCGCGTTTACTCACATACATCACTTTTACCGCATTGTTCATCCTCCTCGCGCACAATGCAAACACCAACCTATTCTCTGCCTTCAATTATTCGTGTCGGGAGGTGAATGGGATTTGCTACAAACAGGACAGTTTGTCCCCTTATAAACACGGCAACATAGATAATGACATCTGTCAGCACGCGGGGACAACAATGTATGGTGGGGACACGGGCGCTGCAGTGATATTTGCTTTGCTTTCACGCAATGTGGACAAGTGGCTGCAAGTTTCCAGAATCAACGGATTGTGTGAGACGTGAGCGACAAAACCCCCCGGATGGGATGGGTGCAGAGGAACGAATGGATGATGTCATGTTTGATAGTGGGGGGGGGGGGATAAAGTAGGACTTTGAATCCATCTGCAGGCTAAACACAACGAACGATCTTTCTGCCAACGTAACATTTCTGCCACTTTCACGTGCTCTGGGAGCCACGTACAGGCCGCCCATACAAGTGAACAGCTATATGCGGCCATGCGCTTGTAAATACAGGATTGCCTTTGTAACCGCTCATACCCATGCATGCGTGTATGGCATGTGTCCCCGAATGCACGACTTTCACATTTGGCTACACATTGACATTCACTTGTATGGGTGGCTGTATGTGGCACCCGCGTCCCCCCCAGTCGCATGAAAGCGACCCCTGTACCCTACCCCCCCCCCCCAGATTTTAGTTGTGCCCCCCCAGATCTTGAAGAGTGCAGCCTGAGATCCATGGGGCCCCCTGTTGGGGATACTCAACACGGAAAAGGGGGAAACTTTGACGGAGGCACCCAGTGCAAAAGGGGCCACCCTGACGGAGGTAACTGGCACAAAAGGGGGCACCCTGATCTAGGCACCTGGCACAAAAGGGGGCACCCTGACAGAGGCACATAATGCAAAAGGGGGCACCCTGACGGAGGCACCTGATGCAAAGGGGGCACCCTGATGGAGGCACCTGATGCAAAGGGGGCACCCTGATGGAGGCACCTGATGCAAAGGGGGCACCCTGACAGAGGCACATAATGCAAAGGGGGCACCCTGATGGAGGCACCTGATGCAAAGGGGGCACCCTGATGGAGGCACCCTGATGGAGGCACCTGATGCAAAGGGGGCACCCTGATGGAGGCACCTGATGCAAAGGGGGCACCCTGATGGAGGCACCTGATGCAAAGGGGGCACCCTGATGGAGGCACCTGATGCAAAGGGGGCACCCTGATGGAGGCACCTGATGCAAAGGGGGCACCCTGATGGAGGTACCTGATGCAAAGGGGGCACTATGATGCAAAGGGGGCACTATGATGCAAAGGGGGCACTATGATGCAAAGGGGGCACTATGATGGAGGCACTTGATTCAAGGTGGGCACTATGATGCAAAGGGGCCACTATGATGGAGGCACCTGGTTCAAGGCGGGCACTATGATGCAAAGGGGGCACCCTGTTGGGGATATCTGATATAAGGGAGGCACAGGCTTGGTTTAATCATCCTAATCTAATGACAGCCGAATACATACTAGAGTTCCTTGCTCACTCCTGCAGCCACCTTTGCACTGTCAGGTGTTCTTTCCTGGCTGTGGCTCGGGGTACAGAAGCACGTTGAGGGAACAGTGAATACTGGTTCCCAACACCTCTGTCACATCGCTGACATGATGCCCTCTGACTTTGTATAATGCACCCCAAGATGAGATAGGATAGATACAGCCCTGAGGGCAGCTCATTCATTTCAATGGGCAGCCCTCCGCAGGAGAAAACGCAGAAAAGAGTTCCTGAAGAAAAAAAAAAAAAAATACATGTGCATCCGCAATGGTCAGCGCGTTTTATGGCTTGTCGGGACAGCGCGCCATTTTGCCCATGTTCTCGACGTGCACAAAATGGGAATGTAGGGTCTCGTGCACACAGAGGTTTACATGCTGAAAGTCTTTTAGGGTAAAATCTCCTGCGTTTTCCCCACAGCCAGGGAAGCGCAGGCGCCGTGTACAGCTGCTGATACAAGTGAAGGGATGTACGCATTTAAGCGCAGCAAATCTGGGATCTCTGCTGTCAGTATTGTACAGAAATCGCATACAAATGTAATACTTCTATCTTCTTACATCATCACCCTCCCCCATAAGGCTCAGCACATCATCCAACAACAGGTCAGACTCCCGAGTGCTTCACTTTCTAATCCGTCTACAAGGAGGACCCCAAGGGAGGCACGAGGCGTCCCCAGAGAGGCACACGAGGTCTACGCTGATTCTCAACGCATCTAGAAACAAACAGATCCTCACCTCTGCAAGGAAATCAGTGATGTGCTTTAAGGCCTGGGTCACACCTATGCATTTTTTTGTGCGTTTTCAGTTTTGCAGAAACACACTATAGCCCATTATCATGGTTTCCTACGGGTCAGGTTTTACATCTATTCATTTTATAGAAAGGGCCAGGGACTTTTTGGTTCCAAAGACTTCAATAGATCAAAAACGTGTATTGAAACATTGCGCCTGCAATATGAAAACTGCAACCTGCGTAGGAGTGTGAACCGGGCCGAAAACTAAATAAAATAAACCTGACAAGCAGCGGTCCTACAGGATTCTAGTTGTGCTCTGCGATGGTCCCTTCAGAACTTTCCTCACTTCATCCGATCCCATTATTCATATCCAGAGTCCGGGGCTGACCGCATCACTTGATTGAGATTAAAGTTTAAAACACCCCTCCCCCAGCTTCTGAGTGCGCATAACATCATAGAACAAAGAGGGCCGCAGTTACAGGGACTGGGACAACCACAGGACTGTTCTCCTCACTCAGGAGCTGGGAAGCAGCTCAAGCGGTCATGTATATGTTAATGCAATAATTGAATCAACATCTTTCAGCACAGGGATGGCGGGAACCCCTCATAATGGGCACAGAGGGTGTACAGACCCGGGAACTCAGCACAAGGATGGTGGGAGCCCTTCATAATGGGCACACCAGGGGTACAGACCCGGGAACTCAGCACAAAGATGGTGGGAACCCCTCATAATGGGCACAGCAGGGTACAGACCTGGGAACTCAGCACAGGGATGGTGGGAACTCCTCATAATGGGCACAGCAGGGGTACAGACCTGGGAACTCGGCACAGGGATGGTGGGGAACCCCTCATAATGGGCACAGCAGGGGTACAGACCTGGGAACTCAGCACAGGGATGGTGTGAACCCCTCATAATGGGCACAGCAGATGTACAGACCCGGGAACTCAGCACAGGGATGGTGGGAGCCCCTCAATGCGCACACCAGGGGCACAGACCCCGGAACTCAGCACAGGGATGGTGAGAACCCCTCATAATGGGCACAGCAGGTGTACAGACCTGGGAACTCAGCACAGGGATGGTGGGAACCCTTCATAATGGGCACAGCATGTGTACAGACCTGGGAACTCAGCACAGGGATGGTGAGAACCCCTCATAATGGGCACAGCAGGTGTACAGACCTGGGAACTCAGCACAGGGATGGTGGGAACCCTTCATAATGGGCACAGCAGGTGTACAGACCTGGGAACTCAGCACAGGGCTAGTGAAAACCCCTCATAATGGGCACACCAGGGGCACAGACCTGGGAACTCAGCACAGGGATGGTGTGAATCCCTCATAATGGGCACAGCAGGTGTACAGACCCAGGAACTCAGCACAGGGATGGTGTGAACCCCTCATAATGGGCACAGCAGGTGTACAGACCGGGAACTCAGCACATGGATGGTGGGAACCATTCATAGTGGTCATGGCAGGCAAACAGATCCAGAAACTGAGCACAGGGATGGTGGGAACCCCTTATAATGGGCACAACAAGTGTGAGGAACAATGATCTCATCAATAGTCCTGACTGATAAAAAAAGAACTGGGGGAGGGGGAGGTTTAACACTCCATCTACAAACAACTGAACTATTAGTTCTGGGAGGAGTGTTCCTTTAAAATGCCACCATTCATTCAGTCCCGGCAGCGAGAGGCCCTTCTTGTTCCAGCGGGAATATTTGGGTGCGAGAACTTCAGGTGGACAATATGTGAGCAGCGTTGGCGTTTGTCTGCGAGTTCTGAGCATTGTTCCAGCACAGCCGGCTGCAAAATCAAATAAACACACAGAGGGGACAATGCGGCCATGATACAATGTGTCACAGGAGGGGCCCCGCGCCGCACAGCGAGCCCAACTTTGGCCGCTGTGCTAATGCGGAAAAAACAGCGCAGGAAGAGGGCAGCCGGCGAATGTTCCTGTTATTGCTTACTTACAAAATAAATGGCTTACAGTATGGAAATGTTTAATAGCTAATGAAAACAGTGGCATGGTGACACTTGGCTCCAGGAAAAAAAAAAAAAAACACAACAGTTTCCACAGCCAAAACTGCATTAAAAAAAAAAAAATAATAATAATTTTAAGAAATGAAAAAAATAAAAAAAAAACAGAAAAAGTAAAAAAAAAATAAATAAAAAAAAAATGTATTTATATTTTATTAGTAAAATTATTAAATAATTAATTAAAATAAGAAGAAGGATGATGACAGCAAATAAGTAACAATGTACAGAGAAAATCGCCACATGCGATAACGAGTATTTCCTCTCTCATCTACACAGCTGCATGCAAATTTCAAACTGTGCCCGTGGCTAAAAATAAAAACTGTCTGTGTTGCCTCATAAACCACTATTCAAATACTAACCTGCGCTGCAAAAATGACAGCTACAGAATGAAAATGTTACCCCTCCCCAACACCAGCCATGTGAGCTCAAACAGTTCTCATTTCATACAGAACGTCGGTGATTGCAACTTTCAAGGGCTCATTTACATTTATTGTGCTGTATTAATTTGCGTGCATCAAGGTAGCAACGGGCTGTTAATGTGCCAAATGTCTCAAAAATGATAAAAAAAGGACCCAAGTTGAGTAACGCAACACGCTAACGGGGAGGCTGTAACACAAGTGTTTCTAGTCCTTCAGAAATACGGGTGTGATGTTTCTGGCGAGTGCCATGTTTGATGGGTATTTGTGTGTGATTTGATGCAGGGATGTTGGGAGTACTGTTATTGTTTAAGGCTGCATTCACACCGGAGCGTAGCGTTTTCAGGCAGAAAATTGTGCGGTTTTACAGCGTTTATCGCGATTTTGATGCGTTTTGCCGCGATTTTGTGCAGGGCAAAAGGTCACCAATGTAAAAGAAAAAAAAACGCCCAAATCTGCCCGATTCGAGCGACAAAAAAGGGTCCGGAACTTGTATGAGCTTCAGACGTTCGGCTTCAGGCGACATGGAGTGGAGATGTGACCCATCTCCATCGAGAATAAAGGATTTTTTTTTCCCCACGCTCAGGTGTGAATGCAGCCTTAGGGTTCACAGCCCTTGCCACACCTCTGAAAAAGCGATTCACAGGGTATTTGACAGGCGGCGATATATGTTGCCTTTTCACCTGCTAAGTTAACTCTAGCCGCTTCAGCCCCAGAAGATTTTACCCCCCTTCCTGACCAGAGCTATTTTTGCGATTCGGCACTGCGTTGCTTTAACTGACAATTTCCGTGGCCATGCGACGTTACACCAAAACAAAACTGACGTCCTTTTTTTTCCCCACAGATAGAGCTTTCTCATGGTGGTATTTGATCACCTCTGCGGTTTTTATTTTTTGCGCTATAAACAAAAAAAAGCGTCAATTTTGAAAAAAAAAAAAAAAAAAAAAAAGCAATATTTTTTTAACTTTTTGCTATAATAAAATATCCCCTAAAAAAAATAAAAAAAAAAAATAAATAAATAAAAATTCTCCTCAGTTCAGGCCGATATGTATTCTTCTACATAACTTTGGTAAAAAAGAATAAATAAAAAATATCGCAATTTATGGCATTTTTATTATAATTTTTTTTTTTAAAAAGTAACGTCGGCGATCTGCGATTTTATGGCGGACACACATCGGACACTTTTGACACTATTTTGGGACCATTGTCATTTATACAGCGATCAGTGCTATAAAAATGCCCTGATTACTGTGTAAATGATACTGGCAGTGAAGGGGTTAAACACTAGGGAAGGGGTCAAGTGTGTCCTAGGGAGTGATTAACTGTGGGGGTGGGCTATCATTGACATGACAGAGCAATGATCTCCGTCATGTCACCAGGCAGAACAGGGAAATACCTAGTTTATATAGGCTTCTCTTCCCGTTCTGCAGCTCCATGAAATGATTGCGGGACACCGGCGGACATAGAGTCCGCGAGACCCGTGGGCACGGTCTCGCTGTACGCGGCAGGCGCGCGCGCCCCCACTAGCCCCGCAAATTAAACGCCCATTTGCCCACCGCCTTTTCTGACTGTTTACAAATCTGGACTTTTTGCTACAAAAATTTGTTAGAACCCCCAAACATATATTTTTTAGCATAAGCCCATGAGAATAAAATGGTGGGTTTTGCAAAAAAAAAATTTTTATGTCACACGGTATTTGCAGAACGGTTTTTCGAAATGCTAATTTTTTTGGGAAAAAAAATACACTTTCATTTTAGTGCACACAAACACAATATAATACCCAATTTTTGGTAAAATATAAAAGATGGTGTTACGCCGAGTAAAGAGATATCCAACAGGTCACGCTTTAAAAATTGCACACACTCATGGAATGGCGACAAACTACATCACCATAGATGACACTGTAAAAGCCATTACAGGTTACCAGTTTAGTTACAGAGGAGGTCTGGTGCTAGAATTATTGCTTCTTTCGCTTTGACGTTCACACGTGTGGTGCGATCCCTGTTTGGGTATGCATGCGGGTTCAACGCATGCCTTTGCACGGTGGTGCTTTAAATTATTTTAAAACAAAATTTTAAAAAAATATATATTTTTATATATATTTTATAAAATATACAGTTTTAGAATTTTTTTTACATTTTAAAATCACTTTTATTGTGGTTACAAGGAATGTAAACATCCTATGTGGCATTAATAGGCAGTGACAGGTTCTCTGTTTGTAAACACACAGATCCCGATTCTTTTCAGGGGAGAGGAGACAGATAGTGTGTTCATACTAAGTATGAACACTGATTTCTCTCTCCTCCTAGTCAGTCCCCTCCCCCCACAGTTAAAAAACACACACTAGGGAACACATATAACCCCTTGATCGCCCCCTAGTGTTAACCCCTTCCCTGCCAGTGACATTTACACAGTAATCAGTGCATTTTTATAGCACTGATCACTGTATAATTGTCAATAATTAAAAAAAGGTGTCAAAAGTGTCCGACATAATGTCACAGTCCTGATAAAAAAAAAAAAAAAAAAATAAAAAAAATTGCAGATCGCCGCCATTACTAGTATCAAAAAAAAAAAAAAAAAAAGCCATAAATCTATCCCCTATTTTGTAGACGCTATAACGTTTGCGAAAGCCAATCAATATACACTTATTGCATTTTTTTTTACCAAAAATATGTAGAAGAATACATATCGGCCTAAATTGAGGAAAAAAAAAAAAATGATATTTATTATAGCAAAAAGTAAAAAAAAAAAATAAAATAAAAAGATAGTGTTTTTTCTAAATTGTCGTTCTTTTTTTTTATAGCGCAAAAAATTAAAACTGCAGAGGCGATCAAATACCACCAAAAGAAAGCTCTATTTGTGGGAAAAAAAAGGACATCAATTTTGTTTGGGTACAGCGTCGCACGACCGCGCAATTGCCAGTTGAAGCGACGCAGTGCCGAATCGCAAAAAAAATGGCCTGGTCATTGAGCAGCCAAATCTTCCGGGGCTGAAGCAGTTAATATTCACCTGGTGATCCTGGCAGAGATGCATTTTGGTTTTGCGATTTAAAATTGCGTACACCCGTGCAACGGCAATAAATGTAAAATTTACTATCCATAGGTGACGCTTTAAAGCCCTTTACAGGTTACCTTTTTATATCTATAAAGGAGGTTTGGTGCTAGAATTACAGTACTGCCCATGATCTGACATTCACAGTGATACCTCACATGTATGGGACAAATCGCTGTTTGCGTGCGGGACCGGCACGTGTGTTTGCCTTTGCGTGCGAGCAAAGGAGAACGGGGGGGCACTTTACATTTACTTTTTTTTCTTTCCCCCTTTTTTTAATTTTTTTAATCACTTTTATTGCTGTCACGAGGAATGTAAACATCCTTGTGACAGCAATAGGTCCTCTTTTTGAAGAGCTCTGGGGTCTATAAGACCCCAAAATCCCTCCTCTGCATTTAAAAGCAATCATAAAAACACAAAGATCTGTGTTTTTGAATGCTTCAGATTTTTAAAAATGGCGCCCATTGTTTCCGGAGTACACTGGAAGTGATGTCACGTCATCGCTTTTGGTTTACTGTTACGAACAGCCGATCCTGGCTTTGCATGGCTGTCCGGCCAGCCTGGTTGCTTGGTTCTTCCAGTGGAACAGGAGAGGTTGAGAGAGCTGCGGAAGGCAGCTGGGAGGGAAACGTCTCCTTCTGCTGTTTGTAATAGCAATCCAGCGGCTAGTAAGGTGCTCTGATTGCTATTACAAGAGAGCAGACCACAGGCCCAAAAAAAAACAAAAAAAATAAATAAAAAATGCCTGCCATCATCCCGGTACAGGTCCCTGCCCCCCTGAAAAATGTTGCCCGAGGCATTGTTTGCCTCATGGTAGATACGCCCCTGGATCCTGGCAGTCATTGGGTTTAGATACACTTGTGTTACAAACCTAGTGAGGAGGACTCCCCCCCCCCCCCCATGCTGGGAATTAAAGGGTTAAATACAAAGTAACTGATGAGTCATCTACAGCCTAGATACATTTCGCACTGGTCGATAAGAGTGCATGTGGCACGGAGGGGGTTAACTGAGGATTTCCTGTGTATCTCGTACAGGAAATAAGAGTCATACCTGATAATAGAGCGAAAGATACAATGTATCAGGTATTCAAATATCACGTACAGTAAAAAAAAAAAAAAAAAAATGCATTTTATTATATATATATATATATATATATATATATATATATATATATATATATATATATATATATATATATATATATATATATATATATATATATATATATATATATATTTTTTTTTTTTATTTTTTTTCATTCCATATTTGTTTGCAGCAACCAACCAATCTCATTTTAAGTCGCACTATTTTTTTTTCTTTTACATATTGGAATATCATCTTTCCCACTCACACAGTCTCAATAATGATGGAAGGAATTTTGGAATACCTGGTAATAGTTCTTGATGTGTCGCACCAGTATGATGAGGTTCTGAATCCGAAGGTTCACGTCGTTGTTCACATGCTTGTTGATGCGCTGATTGGATGGCCGTGGGTCTCTGCAGGAACCAATGAGAGAGACAATTCAGAACAGACCCAATGTGGTTCATTAGAAAAAAATAAAAAATTCTCTTTAAAAGGATCCCTCTGTGCTCTGGTTGCAACAATTTAAAAGAACTCTGAGGTCCCATGCAAACCAGGTGTTTAGTTGCGGTGTATGGAGTTCCGGCACTAACCTGCAGTTGGAGGGCACAGGTGTACCGTCCATCCTCGCTGCTGGCAAACCCGAAGAGGGGCTGACAGCTGCTGTGGCTGGACGATGCACTCGGCTTCTATTTAGGGCAGTATGTGTACAGGGATGATTGCCCGGAACACAAGCAGTTTGCGTTTTGGGCATCGCATACTGCCCTTTACAGAAATACCGCTAGGTGCACCGCCCAGCCGCAGCGGCAGTCAGCCTCTCAAAGTTGGATAGGCTGCAGGGAGGGACGATGCACCTGTGCCCTCGCCCACAGCTAAATGGAGGAACCCCATTCACAGGAGCTAAACACCCAGCATACATGGGGCCTTAAAAAGGGACACTAAACTATTATTATTTTTTTTTTGTAAAGTGGTTGGAGGGAAGCTTATAATGGCAAAGATGATTTTATTTCAAATTATGTGAGCAGACTGCAGTTCCTCTTAAGATCTTGAGGGCAGAGACTGATGTGAATGTTTAATAAATATGTTGTCCACCCTTACCCCCAATTGTTTCTCTCTCCCCCCCCCCCACATAGCCTTTGCATTGCTACCAATTGGCTCATTCACTTTTTCATTACCATTTTGTCACAGGTTCACACCACGGGTGATCTGTGTGCCCGGTCCCGCCTGGGTTACGGCCCGTGGTGGGTGCCACTGCTGGACATGCCCCCTCGGCTCCCGACATTGATGCCTTTGGGTGGCCCGCAGCCCTTGATATTGCGCTTCCGATTGTACATACACCTGTAAGTGATTTAATGGCGGGGCGGAGAGGGGTTCCCATCCATCCATCCATCTTCCCCCTTTATTGATACAAGTTTACTTATTCCAACAGCTATCTCCTACTTGCAGATACACCACATGCTTGCTCCTGATGGTAGAAATATAATGTCATTAAGATCTGGTAGGGCTATAGTACTATGGTACACGGCAGTTGGTAGCTCGACGCGTTTCGTGGCTTGGTGGCGCTCATCAGGAGCAAGCATGCAGTGTATCTGCAAGTAGCAGATCGATGTTGGAATAAGTAAACTTGTATCAATAAAAGGGGAGGGGGAGATGGATGGGAACCCCCCCCCCCCCGCAGTAAATCACTTACAGGTGTATGTGCAATTGAAGGCGCAATGTCAGGGGCCACCCAAAGGGATCAGCAAGGTCATAGCCCACGCAGATGTTATTTTGCAATATATGTGTACCCAATCGTGACATTTGGTGGACTCTGTAACCTTATAATGTTACCCATTTTAACCACGTTGTTAATACCAGTTACCACTGTTCTAGAAAACCACAGTGTATTTTTATGTTTTGGAATTTAATATCCACCATTGCGTTCAATTTAACCACGTACTTCATTCAAAGTTCCACCCTTTTTGCTCTTTTTATATTTTTTGATTATTGATACTAGGCACATGACCTTACCATGGCCTCATTCAAAGTCCCACAATTTCCCCCCCCCCCCCCCATTTTTTCAAAACTGAAAAAGAGCTAAAAAAAATGCATAGGTGTGAACCAGGCCTCAGTGTGAACACAGGCTTAAAAAGTTGGTTGTGAGGAGGCGACATAATGGGGGAGATTCGCTAAAGCTGGTGCACATAGAATCTGGTGCAGCTGTGCATAGTAACCAATCAGCTTCTAGATTTTACTGTCAAAGTTTAATTGAACAAGCCAAAGTTAGAAGCTGATTGGCTACCAAGCTCAGCTGCTCCAGATTCGGAGTGCTTCAGAGCCCTTTCACACTGTGCCTCCTAGGGCATCAGCGGTAAAGTGGCGCTATTTTTAGCGCCGTTTTAGTGGCGCTATTCGGCCGCTAGCAGCCGAAAGGGGGTTACATCCGCCGGCAAAACGCTGCAGCGGTATAGCAGCGTTGCCCCATTGACTTCAATGGGGAGGAGCGGTGAGTTCACCGCTCCAAAGAAGCTGCTGGCAGGACTTTTTCTGACGCCCTGCCAGCGCACAACTCCAGTGTGAAAGCCCTCGGGTGAGCCGTCTCACCTGTGGTCACCGATGATCAGCGGTCAGACAAGTCCTGTGAGATGGATAGGACTCGGATACACACATACAAATACTCAGGTAACAGATAATATGAACATTAATCCTCCTCAAATTCCAGGAATGACATCCAGATCAGCCATCACTCAGCAAGCGGTCCGGATTACAGGACAGGTCCCGACACGTTGCGGCTTACAAAACATAAAACTCACTAAAACCATCTAATTAAATCTTCCCATTAAAATAAACTCGGCTCGTCTCCAAAACAATTCGCTCATCTCTCAGAATTCTCTGCAACAGCCGATCAGCCAGCATCACACAAAATCAATAATATTATAATAAAGTAAGAGATGCAGCAACAAATGGCAATCCAACTCCACCAACCGCTCATTAACGATGGAGTAGAGCAGTGATGGCGAACCTTGGCACCCCAGGTGTTTTGGAACTACATTTCCCATGATGCTCATGCACTCTGCAGTGTAGTTGAGCATCATGGGAAATGTAGTTCCAAAACATCTGGAGTGCCGAGGTTCTCCATCACTGGAGAAGAGGAACGGATTATGGAGGGTCTCAGACAACGTTAACACCAAGATAGTACGCTTACATGAACTTGTCGATTTTCTTTGTCCGCACTTCACCTTCCACTCTTCTCCCATAGTAGATAAACACACTTTTTACACTCGCAGAACTCCGTGCATTTACAATACACAAGTACACAATACACAAGTACACAATACACAAGTACACAATACACAGGTACTAACCATCCACACACACTACACTCAGGTAGTCACACTACACAGGTACTATGACCCCTGTTATAACCTCCTGTTTTCAACTCACCACTTAGTCCAGTTCCACCAACTCTGGTTTTTAACGCACCACTTAGTCCAGTTCCACTTGGACAGAGTTCCAGCAAGCTCAAAAGAGGAGCAGGCTCACACTGAGTTCTACACAAGGTTATATAGGCCTCAAGCCCCTGCGACTAATTAACCACTCCCCTTAATTAGTAGGCTGAAGGAAGCAAGTAGGCTTAAGCTGGCCATACACCTATAGATTATCTGCAGATTTTCTATGGTTAGATGGAAAAAGTGCAACAGAGTTCTCCATGTTCGCTAAACTGTGTGGATGGAGGAATCTCCCACTTTTTCCATCTAACCATAGAAATTCTGCAGATAATCTATAGGTGTATGGCCAGCTTTAGTCATGGTCCATCTTTCCCACTACTAACCGCTCGCCGACCAGCTGGCGCAGTTGTACTGTGGCAACATGGCTCGGCTGTGCGAATCGCCGTTATGTTACGTCGCTCCCTCTGGTGGCCACGCGGAACCCCCAGAGCCAATGAGAGTGCCCAGCGGCCTCGATGACTACCGGGTTCCCGCGATCGCTCCCAACACGGCAAGAACTGGGATCTGTGTGTGTAAACCCACAGATCCCGGTTCTCTGATGGGAGAAGAGACAGATTGCTGTTCATACTTTCCATGAGCACACAATCTGTCATCTCCCTTGCACAGTCCCCTCCGCCCTTCAGTTAGAACACACACTAGGGAACACAATTAACCCCTTGATCGCCCCCTAGTGTTAACCTCTACACTGCCAGTGACATTTTTACAGTAAGCAATGCATTTTTATAGCACTGATCGTTGTATTAATGCCAATGGTCCCAAAAATGTGTGAAAATTGTTCGAGGTGGCCGCCATAATGTCGCAGTCATGATAAAATAAATAAATAATCACAGATCGCCGCCATTACTATTCAAAAAAATGCTACAAATCTATCCCCTATTTTGTAGACACTATAACTTTTGCGCAAACCAATCAATATACGCTTATTGCGATTTTTTTAACATAAATATGTAGAAGAAGAATACATATCGGCCTAAACTGATGAAAAAAAAAAAATTATTTTATATATTTTTGGGGGATATTTATTGTAGCAAAATGTAAAAAAATATTGTTTTTTTTTTCCAAAATTGTGGCTCTTTTTTTGTTTATAGCGCAAAAAAATTAAAACCGCAGAGGTGATCAAATACCACCAAAAAGAAAGCTCTATTTGTGGGGAAAAAAAAAAGGACTTCAATTTTGTTTGGGTGCAATGTCGCACAATTGTCAGTTAAAACGACGCAGTGCCGAATCTCAAAAAGTGCTCTGGTCAGGAAGGGGGTAAAATCTTCCGAGGCTGAAGCGGTTAGGAGGCCAGTCCAGAGAAACTATGCACAGTGGAGGCTGGAGTAAGTGTTTGTAGACAGGAAAGGGCTGAAAATAGGCTGCAAGAGATCAGCGAGGAAAAATAAAAATAAATTATTATAATAGTAATAATAATAATCCGAATAATAATAATACGCATTTTTTTAAAACACATGTGCGCAGATGTGCTGTTGGTCTGGTATTTGGCACCTGCCAGAGACCAAAGCATGTGGATGTAGTT
The DNA here is from genome assembly GCA_028564925.1 of Lithobates sylvaticus. Classification (NCBI taxonomy): domain Eukaryota; kingdom Metazoa; phylum Chordata; class Amphibia; order Anura; family Ranidae; genus Lithobates; species Lithobates sylvaticus. The sequence goes on from CM053038.1 coordinate 60,832,325, forward strand.
AACCATGCATGTGCAGAAATGCTGCCAGATTCTGGTAGATGGGCACTAGAGCGCCTCGCTGCATTTCTGCGCATGCACACAAATCCACTGCGCATGTGGACATGTGCCACAAAATTATATATATTTATATAATAATATTATTATAACAGAAGATGCTGCAACAAGACACAGTGTAAAAGTGTAAAGTATGCGGGATAAGTCGGTGATGTTGTAAATCCCAGTTTATGAATGAGGCTTGCCACTCTCCAGCAGTCGGCTCTTCTGACGTGATCCTATAACGAGCCGATTATAGCAGCCGGGGGTCTCGGGTGTCGGACACATGCAAGTATAGCGTTCAGCTGTTCGGGGGGGGCTGCTAAATCACCCTTAAAATATCCAAACAGCTTTGTCAACTTCTCACCCATCTACTGGGCGTCGCACATCCACAAACAAAGTGATCACTGTCTACAGACAGCTGCTAAAACCATCACCTAAAAAAAGGGTCAACTGCTCAGCGCCCCACTGTGACCACCGCCGGGGGAAAACCACCGCCATGGGTCACCAGTGAATGTCACCGACTGTCAGGGAGAGGAAGAAATGGAAGTCTACTAACCGCCCCCCCCCCCCCCCCCAATGCATACGCATTCCAAAATTACACTACGTTTTGCGTTAAAGTGGTTGTAAAACCCTTAGGCTCCATTCACATCTAGAAGTTTTGAACCGCGGGCGAAATTGTGGCGATTTCAAATGGCAGCAAAAAGCGGGATGCGTTTGCGATGCCATTACTTCTTAAATGGCACCGCAATTGTGCCGCAATTGTGGCAGTTCGCAATGCGCAACACTGTTGCGGTTTAAGAAGTAACGGCATTGCAAACGTGTCCCACAATTTGGAATCAGGGGCAGAATTGCGGCGATTCCGCCCACAATTAAAATCGCCTAGGTGTGAATGGAGCCTTACATATACCCAGGGCTGGGACAAGGGGTGGGCAGGAGGGGAAGCTGCCCTGGGTGCAATGGTTTATTGCAGGGATGAGGGCGCCCTGCCCCTAACCCTAAGGGAAAAGGGGGGGGGGGGTGGAGCTCCCTCCCCACCAGGCAGCCGACCTGGGTGTTTTCAGGGCTGGGCTCAAGCTCAAGTGAAGTTAGCTGGGCCACAACTACCCCGTAGCCTTATGCACACGGTTAACGTGTGGTGGTTCGGGCTTTAATGGGTTAAAGCAGGCAGTGAGAAAGCGACATATCGCCTCTTCATTGCCCGTCAATCATCCTCTGAAGAATGATGCAATAAACTGATCCGCTGTGAATCCATTTACTTTGTGTGCTCCCAAAATTATACAGTGGGTTAAAGCGGAGTTCCACCCTAAAGTGGAACTTCCACTCATCGTAACACTCCCCCTCTCCGGTGCCACAGTTGGCACCTTTCAGGGGGGGAGGAGGGTGCAGACACCTGTATAATACAGGTATCTGCACCCACTTCCAGGAATCGACTCCCACGGGAGTCACGCCCCTTCGCATCACCCCCCCCCCCCCCCAAATAATTATTTGATCCCCTTCAGATTTTGTAAATTTGCCCACTTACAAAGAAATGACGGGTCTATAATTTTTATTATAGGTGCATTTTATATGATAGAGAGACAGAATATCAACCAAAAATCCAGAAAAAAAAAAAACACTATACAAATGTTATAAATGGAGTTGCAGTTCGGTGAGTAGAATAAGTATTTGATCCCCAACCAACCAACAATAATTCTGTCTCCCACAGACTGGCTACAGTAGGTGCTCATGTAGTACACAGATTAGTCCCGTCAATGTAAGAAGGTGCTCCTACCGACAACTCATTATGTGTATAAAAGACACCTGTCCACAGAATCTCTTTCTTCCATTCAAACCTCACCATCATGGGCAATACCAAAGAGCTGTCAGAGGAGGTCAGGGAGAAGAATGTAGACCTGCACAAGGCTACAAGACCATCAGCAAGAAGCTTGGTGAGGAGACAACTGTTGGAGCGATTATTCCCAAATGGAAGAAATACAACTAACCATCAATCGTCCTCGGTCTGGATCTCCATGCAAGATTTCGCCTCATGAGGTGAGGCTGATCATAAGAAAAGTGAGGGATCAGCCCAGAACTACACGGAAGGAGATTGTGAATGATCTCAAGGCAGTTGGGACCACCGTCACCAAACAAACCATTGGTAACACAACACACCACCATGGATTGAAATCCTGCAGAGCCCGCAAGGTCCCCCTCCTCAAGAAGACCCATGTACAGACCTGTCTGAAGTTTGCCAATGAACATCTAAATGATTCAGAGAAGGATTGGGAGAAAGTGCTGCTGGTCAGATGAGACCAAAATTTAGCTCTTTGGTATTACGTGACTCGCTATGTTTGGAGAAAGAAAAATGCTGACTATGATCCTAAGAACACCATCCCTACAGTCAAGCACGGAGGTGGAAACATTATGCTTTGGGGCTGTTTCTCTGCTAAAGGTACAGGCCAACTTTGCCGCATTGAGGGGCCAATGGACAGGACCATGCATTGTAAAATCTTGGATGAGAACCTTCTTCCCTCAGCCAGAACACTGAAGATGGGTCATGGATGGGTCTTCCAGCATGACAATGACCCAAAACATATCGCCAAGGCAACAAAGGAGTGGCTCAAGAAGAAGCGCATTAAGGTCATGGAGTGGCCTAGCCAGTCTCCAGGCCTTAATCCTATAGAAAATGTATGGGGGGAGCTGAAACTTAGAGTTGCCAAGCGACAGCCAAGAAACCTTAAGGATTTAGAGAAGATCTGTAAAGAAGAGTGGACCAAAATCCCTCGACAAGTGTGCAAACCTGGTCACCAACTACAAGAATCGTCTTACCTCTGTTTGCCAACAAGGGTTTCTCCACCAAGTACTAAGTCATGTTTTGCTTGAGGATCAAATACTTTAAATTTTACTCTTTTACATTCCAACAATTGGGGCGGGACACACACACGAAGGGAAACCCCCTGACAATATGGGGGCACACCCAGGAACCAAGGCATTCCAACAACTAGGGGGGGGGGGGTGAATTTGGGGGGGGGGGGGGATGACACCCAGGAACCGAGGCATTCCAACAACTGGGGGGGGGGGGATGACACCCAGGAACCGAGGCATTCCAACAACTGGGGGGGGGATGACACCCAGGAACCAACACATTCCAACAGCTGGGGGGGCACCCAGGAACTGAGGCATTCCAAAAACGGGGGGGGGGGGGGGGGGGGGGGGGGACACCCAGGAACTGAGGCATTCCAACAAATTGGGGGGGGGGACACCCAGGAACCGAGGCATTTGAACAACTGTGGGGAGGGACACCCAGGAACCGAAGCATTCCAACAACTGGGGGGGGGGGACACCCAGGAACCGAAGTATTCCAACAACTGGGGGGGGGGGGGGGACACCCAGGAACCGAAGTATTCCAACAACTGGGGGGGGGGACACCCAGGTACACCGAGGCATTCCAACAACTGGGGGGGGGGGACACCCAGGTACCGAGGCATTCCAACAACTGGGGGGGGGGGGGGGGACACCCAGGAACTGAGACATTCCAACAACTGGTGGGGGAGCACCCAGGAACTGAGATATTCCAAAATCTGGGGGGGGGGGGCACCCCGGAACCGACACATTCCAACTGCTGGGGGGGGGGCACCCAGGAACTGAGACATTCCAACTGCTGGGGGGGGGCACCCAGGAACTGAGACATTCAAACAGCTGGGGGGGCACCCCGGAACCGACACATTCCAACAGCTTGGGGGGACACACCCAGGAACTAAGGCATTCCAACAACTGGGGGGGGGGGACAGCCAGGAACCGAGGCATTCCAACTAGGGGGGGGGGGACACCCAGGAACTGAGACATTCCAACAACTGGTGGGGGAGCACCCAGGAACTGAGATATTCCAAAATCTGGGGGGGGGGGGCACCCCGGAACCGACACATTCCAACTGCTGGGGGGGGGGGCACCCAGGAACTGAGACATTCCAACTGCTGGGGGGGGGGCACCCAGGAACTGAGACATTCAAACAGCTGGGGGGGGCACCCCGGAACCGACACATTCCAACAGCTTGGGGGGACACACCCAGGAACTAAGGCATTCCAACAACTGGGGGGGGGGGGGCAGCCAGGAACCGAGGCATTCCAACTAGGGGGGGGGCGGGACATCCCAACAACACACGCAGCAAGGGAACATTTCTGACAATCCGGGTACACCCAGGAACAGAAGCCAACAACTGGGGTGACACCCCGGAACTAAGACATTCCAACAACTGGACAAACAAATGGCCCCCCTATCCCACCTATAACTAGCCTTACTATGGAGGCTCTCAAAAATGAAATGTATAGAGTTCGGACTGCAGATAATGGTGTGCCTTGTCGTGGCCTCCGCAGCTTATGCATGTATATGCAAATGTGTGCCAACTAAACCCCTTGTTTTTAACGGACACTTAGACTGGTTAGTTTGGTTGGTAGCAGGCTGGCTGGCAAATGAGCTGGGAATATTCTTTGGTTTTGTTTCCATTCCAACAACTGGTGGGACACCCAGGAATGGAAACCTTCCGGCAATTAAGGGACACCCAGGAACTGAGATCTTTTGACAATCTGGGGACACACAGGAACTGACAGATTCTTGTAAGCAGCAGATCAGATCTGCCCGGCACAATTCGCAGAGCTCACATCAGTATAAAGCGCGAATCAGCGTGTCAGTTATAGATGCCGCGTCACACGCGATCTCTGCTGGAGAGGAAGTGGTTGGGATACGCGGATGGTGTTAGAGATAAAAATGGCACAGAATTAAACTAACCAAAAGAAAAAAAAAAAAAACTCTGTGGCTACTTAAACACGAGAGGTAAAACCCAAGACAGGAGCCGCCTGGTGTGACAAGGCTAACATATGCAGCTCAAAGCCCCAGTGCTGCCAGAGACGCAAACTATCTATCCATCGCACATAATGAAACTGCATCCCACAGTACTCCACACATAGGCTGGACCTGATGGACATTTTTTCCCCCCAACCTTCACTAGTATTCAGCTATGGTAAAATGTTCACGCAAACAAAACATGGATATATCAGTAACTCTCTGCATCGCCATAGCGCATCCTTTGACTTGGAAACAGATCGGTTATCTTCAGGGCAGCTGCTGCACACAAGGACAAAACCTAAAATCAAATCCTACCAAACCTGCCCTTACCTGGTAATCTGTGTCCTGACAAATGTACTTGTTTAAAAGTAGAACTCCAGGTACAATAACCTTCATTTAAACAGGTCCCTTAATAACCATAGCGGATATAAATCCACTTTGTGTGCATCAAATGCCTTTGCAAACTCTGATACTACCTTGTAGAAGTAGCAGTGACATCAGCACTGCTGTACATGGGCTGTGCAGAAAGCAGAGATGTGGGAGGGGCCCAACAATAGAAAATGACAGGAGGGGGGCGGAGACAAGACCAGTCATCCTGCACAAGGAGAGAGATCAGCAGTGAGCGGTCTTTATTACAGGAAGTCTCACACTGGATTACTGCACAGATCTGGAAGAAACACACAAAGCTCACGAGATCCAAGAAAACACAGGACCAATAGATTTAGGTGATATTTACTTATCCCGGAGTTCAAATTTATCACACACATGATTTGGTACTTACATTTGCAGCATAATCTTATTTAGGAAGACTCCATCTACCAGATCCATGAACATGGACAGTTTATTTTCATTTTCAGTGCCGCATGGACCGAAGGTTTTCACCTGTAGAAGAAAAGGGGATGTTGAAGTTACATTGAAATATACCGAGACCCAAAAACCATAAAAGTAACATATCATTTTTTTAATACATACAATATTATTATTAATGTGCTGGAAAAAACGTCCCAAGCTTGGCTCCCAAAAAGGAGCTTCTTTTGGGCAACAAACGCGCACAAGGCAGCACATTGAAGTGAATGGGCTGCCCTATGTGAAACACGCAGAAATGCCGCTTTCAAGTGGAAATACTCGTTTCCTACAACACAATGGGGGTTATTTACTAAAGGCAACTCCACTTTGCACTGCATGTGCACTTGAAAGTAAAGTCACTGTAGATCGGAGGGGGATATGAAAGGAAAATAAAAAACAGCATTTTAGCTTGCACATGATTGGATGATAAAAATCAGCAGAGCTTCCACTCATTTCAGATCTACCCCTTAGATTTTGAGCGACTGCACTTCCAAGTGCACTTGCAGTGCAAAGTGGATTTGCCTTTTGTAAATAACCCCCAATATCTGTATGGGACCTCCGTTACAATTTTAGTGATATGAAATAAAATGGAGCATACAAAAAAATAAATAAAAAAAGGAAGAAGAAGAAGGAGAAGGAGACGGAGAAGGAGGTCAAGCTAGGGTAAGGTAACAAAAAGTACTGAAAAACAACATTTACATAAATATATACCCTCACCAGCCACAGTATTATTAGCAGTGTTGGTCATCTTACTTTAAAAAAGTAATTAGTTACGTTACAAATTACTTCTCCCCAAAAAAGTAATTGAGTTAGTAACTCAGTTACTACATTGGAAAAGTAATTAGTTACTCAGCAAAGTAACTGACTTTTTTTTTTTTATATTCTTAGAGGCGGGTCTAGTATTACTGTAAGCAAGGGGCGCGTTCCCCCCTGCACGTCTATTTCCCCTCTGTACCCCCCTGCACGTCTATTTCCCCTCTGTACGTCTGTTCCCCCCACACACACACACACACCTGTTCCCCCTCTGTACCCCACTACACGTCTGTCCCCCCCCCACACACATATATCTGTTCCCCTCTGTACATCTGTCCCCCCCAAACTCACGGATTGGATCGTTGCAGAGTCACGGATCGGATCATTTTTCGGATCAGCAAATAATAATTGAATTTGCAAAAACCTTTGAAAATTCCACCACCATAAAGCCCCCACTGTAATATCCACGTTATCTCCCCAACTGTAATATTGTCTGAGTATAGCTGGGTACGGCCGGGTATCGTTGAGTATGGCTGGGTATCGCTGAGTATGGCTGGGTATCGCCGAGTATGGCTGGGTATCGCCGAGTATGGCTGGGTATCGCCGAGTATGGCTGGGTATTACCGTGTATTGCAGAGTGTGGCGGGGTGTGGCCGGGTGTGGCAGGGTATGGCGGGGTGTTGCAGAGTATTGTGCAGTGTTGGCAGGGTGTTGCAGAGTATTGCGCAGTATTGGCAGGGTGTTGCAGAGTAGTGGCAGGGTATGGAGGGATGGCTGCTGCCATCCGATCTCTCCCCTCCACTGTACACAGAGGGGAGGCCAGCATCATCAGGACGCCGGTTTGTTTACAAAGTGATCGCTCCGTCATTTGACGGAGCAGTCACATTGTAAACGGCCGACGGGTGCACCAAGATGGCCGCCGCTCCGGCCTTTCCTAAGGCCGAGGCCGCGGACGGCTCCGCGATCGCGGCGGGTAATTGCGGTAACGCCGCCCCAGTAATGGGAACAGCGTTACCGCGAGGGGAAGAGTAATCAGTTAGATTACTCGTTACCCTCTAAAGTAACGGCGTTACGTAACGCCGCTTACTTTAACGGCGTTAGTGCCATCACTGATTATTAGGTACATCAGTTCAAATGGTTAGTAACAAAAATTGCTAATCAGTCAGCAACTCAATGCATTTAGGCATCTAGATGTGGTGGCACACTTTGGGCCCCTTAGTACCAATTGAGCATCGTTTAAACGCCACGGCCTACCTGAGTATTGTGGCCAAACATGTCCATCCCTTTATGACTACAGTGTCCCCATCTTCTGATGGCTCCTTCCAGCAGGATAATGCACCATGTCACAAAGCACCAATCATCTCACCACTGGACAATGAGGTCCCTGTACTCCAATGGCCTCCACACTCACCACATCTCCAATGGCCTCCACACTCACCACATTCTCCACACTCACCACATTCTCCACACTCACCACATTCTCCAATGGCCTCCACACTCACCACATTCTCCAATGGCCTCCACACTCACCAGATCTCATCCAATAGAGCACCTTTGGGATGTGGTGGAAAAGGAGATTGGCATCATGGATGTGCAGCCGACAAATCTGCTGCACGTCCATGCCATCATGTCACTATGGAGCAAAATCTCTGAGGAATGTGTCCAACACCTTACTGATTCTATGCCACGAAGAATGAAGGCAAAAGGGGGTCCAACCCGGTACTAGCAAGCAGGACCGGGACAAGGGGTGGGCAGTAGGGACGGCTGCCCTGGGCACTGTGGCATCATGTTAGGTGTGGGGGGGGGGGGGCAGGATTTGTGTTGAGAAGGGGAATTGGAGGGGGGAGGGCGGCAAGAATTGTTCTAGGAGGGGAAATTTGGAGAGGTGTGATAGGAGTGGTTATTTTGGGGTATTTGTGTTGGGAGGAGGATTTGTGCTATACTGTGGGTATAGAATTGGGTATATTGGATTGTACGATTTTTTTAGATTTTATTTATTATTTCTTTTATTTATGGTTGAACTGGATGGACTTGTGTCTTTTTTTTTAGCCTAGCTAACTATGTACAGTAACTATATAATCAATGGATTATTATATTTACAGTTGAACTAGTCAGTGTTAATCTTGATGTTCAAATTCGATTTACCGGTAGTTTTAGTTCCATTTTAGTCTACTATAAAGAATATTCATTTTGTGGACAAAAATATTTTCGGCGACAAAATTAACACTGCGGGTCAAGTAGTCAAAAACTTTTCTCCCCCACATTTTGGATAGATCAAGGGAGGGTTATAACCCTGGACATGCATACATACCAAAAAAAAAATAAAAAAAAAATCAAAAAAAAAATCACTGTGCTAAACCCAATTGCTACAAGAATTAAAACTAAATAAATACAATAGAGATAGACAGGTATCTCAATTTTATTGATTTCATTTTTATTCTTGTAACAATTGGGTTTAGCACAGCGATTTATTTTCTTTTTTTTGGTATGTTTTTGAGCCATTAAAAGTCAAGAATTTATAAAGCTTGTCTGAGCTTTCAGGAAACAGGGGACAAAACGCTTAAAGTACACGCTGCAGGGCTCAGTGAGGAGAGCTTTGAGAGCTGATTGGAGGGAAGGGACACACACCCTGCACACAGAAACAGAGCTGAGGCTGTCAATCACAGGATGTGTTCTGAAGCTCCCCCCCCCCCCCCCCTCGGTGTCAGGAAAACGTGTCAGACGTGACCCATGCATTTCTGTAGTAGGGATAACCCAAGTTTGGGATTTTCTTTCACTTTCCATGATAAAAGGTAAACAGGACAAAAAATAGAGAGGGGTGAATCTCCCTTCAGAGAGAGCAATAAAAAATTGCCAGGGGCTCTAATCCGTCTCCACCTTTAGTTATATTTTGTTTCCATTTCTGCTACATTTATATATTAGCTTTTTTTTTTGTTTTGTTTTTTTATTGGCGTGCCGGCCACACAGGGTGATGTAAATGGCGGCGGTGAGTTGCCATATGTTGCCGGTGACGATGGATTCTATAAACGCCCGTCTTCCTCTATGTGCTGCGTCAGGCTGTCACTCGAAGACAGGTGCTGGGGGGGGTCTCTGGAGAGGGGGGGGGGGGGGGATTGGCTCTGCCTGCTCGCCTTTTGTCTGGCTCTCTGGATTGTGTTCACAATAACGTTCGTCTCGGCTTCCAGCTTTGTCTTCGGAATGCCAAATACACGGAGGGCGGAGCTGTGTGCCCGGAGGATTTACATAACTGTCCCTTTTCTGTCCCTCTGTCCTGCAGGACTCTCCTAAACAAACCCACTCATTCACCGCTGAAATATTTTATATTGGGCCCAATTTGGACATTTTCACTTAGGGGTGTACTCACTTTTGTTGCCAGCGGTTTAGACATTAATGGCCGTGTGTTTGAGTTATTTTGAGGGACAGCAAATTTACACTGTTATACAAGCTGTACACTCACTACTTTACATTGTAGCAAAGTGTCATTTCTTTAGTGTTGTCACATGAAAAGATAGAAGAAAATATTTACAAAAATGTGAGGGGTGTACTCACTTTTGGAAGATACTGAAAATACACTAAATGTTACCTTTGCCTCACCTCCTCCTCTCTCTCATCCCCCCCCCCCGCCACCCCTATGCACACAGTGGAGTTGCTCTTTAAGGGGAAGCGGTCAGGGCCAGGTACTTCAGTAACAGGAGCCATGACAACCCCCATCTGATCCTGGGAGCGCTGGAGATCAGAAGAAGTAAGACGATCCGCTATTTGTGTTCAAAGTAATGAAGTGTTTCAGGTTACAGCTCAACTGACCTTGTTCACATGCTCACCGCACCCACACAAGGATCCTGTGCTCAGTGCACCATGCTGTACCAACTATACCCAGCATGCCACTGTACCAATTATACTGAGCACACCCCCCTATACCATCCATACCCAGCATGTCACTGTATCAATTATACTGAGCACACCCCCCTATACCATCCATACCCAGAATGTCACTGTACCATATATACCCAGCACCCCCATACCATCCTTACCCAGCATGCCACTGTACCATCTATATCGAGCACACCCCCCTATACCATCCATACCAAGCAAATATCCCTATACCATCCATACCAAACTCACCATCCCCCCTCCCCCAATTCCAGCCATACCCAGCATGCCACTGTACCATCCATACCGAGCACATCACCCTATACCATCCATACTGAGCACACCCTTCTATACCATCCATACCCAGCACATCACCCTATACTATCCATACCCAGCATGCCACTGTACCATCCATACCGAGCACATCACCCTATACCATCCATACTGAGCACACCCTTCTATACCATCCATACCCAGCACATCACCCTATACTATCCATACCCAGCATGTCACTGTACCATCCATACCAAGCACACCCCCCTATACCATGCGCATCACCCTATACAATCCATACCAAGCACACACCCCTATACCATGCCATTAACCAATACTATCCATACCCCAGCACCCCCCCACCCATACTATCTATACCCAGCTTGCCATTCTACAATCTATACTGAGCACACCCCCTATACCATCCATACCCAGCATGCCCCTGTACCATCCATACCCAGCATGCCACTGTACCATCCATACAGAGCACACCCCCTATACCATCCATACCAAGCAAATAGCCCTATACCATCCATACCAAGCCCGCCCCCCCCCCCCCATACCATCCATACCCAGCATGCCACTGTACCATCCATACTGAGCACACCCTTCTATACCATCCATACCCAGCACATCACCCTATACCATCCATACCCAGCATGCCACTGTACCATCTATACAGAGCACACTCCCATATACCAACCATACAAGACCTGAATCCTGCACACAGGGCATAATGCTGTACTATCCATACCAAACATGCCACTGTACCATCCGTACCCAGCACACCACCCCATACCAGTCATACCCAGCACACAATGCTGTACCAACCAACCAACCACATACCTCCCAGCAACTTTTTTGAATGGGAACGAGGGACACCTATTAACAAAAGTATGTACACACCCCTTAAAAGGAGATTTAAAAAAAATAAAAAATAATAATAAAATAAAAAGAAGGAGGAGGATTACAATTAAACCCACAAGTGCTTTCCTTTACCTATAATATTCCTTTATACTGACTTTTGACATTTACAAATGCAGCAATTTTAGAAATTGGATGAAAGGTTTAGCACCAGTATACACTTTTTGGAAGATAAAAAGTGCATTTTATCTACAACTATATAGATCAGACCAAAATGAGGAGGAAATTGTTCCAAATCAAGGACAGTTAGGAGCTATGCATACAAAGTGCACCCGGTTGGATTCTCTATGTCTGACAGATTCTGGCTTTTGTAGACCAGCGTACAACCAGAAAAAAAAAAAAAACTGTCCCAGTACACCAGCGACGGTCAACTTTTTTGATAAACAGGGCCTCAAGTGTGGCCCCTCACATCAGCACAGGTCTGCACATAATAATTAAGAGATGGCCACAGACTGCAGGCACGCTTACCTGAGTCTCATCCCGATCCAGCGGTGTGCACAAGAGCAGTCTCTCTCGCTCTCTCTCCCCCTCTCCAGCAGGAGCCATTGGCCAAAGGAGTTCCTATTGGGGGGGGGGGGGGGGGACACTCAGCTGGGAGGGAGGAGCTAGGACCGCCAACGGGGGACCGAAAATAAAGGGGGGGGGGGGAGATCAGAGCTACTCTGTGCAAAAGCATTACACAGAGCTGGAAAGTAGAATGTCCGATTTTTTTTTTTTTTTTTAAATAAAAATCCTTCCTTTAGAATCATTTTAGGAGATATATTTTTTCTGATCAATACTAATGTACTCTAAACAAAAAAGAAAAAAAAAAAAAAGGGGGGGGGAGGAGGAGAAAAGACGGCACAAAAAAAATAAATAAATAAAATGAAAAAAAAAAAAATTAATAAATAAATAAACCAACCCATTTGACAGCTAGTAACCAGTCTATAGAATATTTTTTTTTTTTTCCGCTCAGTGGCCTGAGAAGACACCAAAGTAAGGAAAACACAGACTGCCACTGAGGGTTGTCCAATAAGAGCCAAAAACTGCCTCATGTGGCCCCTGGGCTGCAAGCTGGGTACCAGGCCTTTACACAAACACATGACTTTTCTATCTGTTACTCAGAATGACACAATTAAGATTACAGTATATACTCGAGTATAGGCCGTCCCGAATATAAGCCGAGGCCCCTGATTTACCACAAAAAAACTGGGAAAAGTTATTGACCCGTGTATAAGCTGAGGGGGGGAAATGGAGCAGCTACTGTAAGTGGAAAAGAGGGTCAGCAAATGCCTATCCGCATGTCCCGTGTCCTATACAAACCCCCCGTGTCCCCAGTGCAGCCTACCTGTGCCGATCGATCTGTCTCCCGCGGATCTTCCTCCTGTCTCAGATCGCTGGCTGTCCCGCTGTCCCGTCACCCGTGTCCGGTGTCCCCCCATGCTGATCCTGGCGATCAGCGTGTACGGCGCCATTACATGTTTGAAAGCCGCGCCTCCTCCTCGCCCATGATAGGAGGAACACTCGGTTTTCCCAGCAGTCAGTGTGCAGTGTTCCGCCTATCACGGACATTCTCTCATCCTCGTCCATGAGATGAGAATGACTGGACATCCGTGATAGGCGGAACACTGTACTGCTGGGAAAATTAGTGTCCGCCTATCACGGACGGGCGGGAGGAGGCGGCGCGGCTTTTGAACACTGCCGTCTGTCTGCATGACACGCTGTTCATGTAGGCAGACGGCACTGACTCGAGCCGAGAAGGGGACTTTCAGCACTAAAAAAAGGGCTGAAAATCTCGGCTTATACTCGAGTATATACGGTAGTCAAAAAAGTAATTGCAAAGGTGGCAGTATTATGCCACGTGCACAAACTTTCCGCGGCCAAACTGAGCGCTGATTAATTCTGCGCTTTCCACTGTGCAGCTTTCAGATCATATGCAAAACATGCACACTTCCTGTACCTGGAAGATTCAGATATGATTGAAGAGTGCCATGCTTGTCGTCTGCAAACATCCATGTGTGCAGTACATACAATAGTGAAAGTGGAACTTTATGAAAAAAAATATATAAAGCTGGAGAACAGTCAGGATTTTCAATGCAGAAGAGAATTCCAACGTCTCTTCTGCATTAAAAAGATACTTACCTGCCAGTCTACCTTTTTTACACTGAGCTGCGCATGCACAGCTCATTGTTCAATTCGGACAATGCCAAGATGATCGAAACTCCATGCATATGTGGGAGTAGAGCTGCACGATTAATCGTTATCGCAATTTTTTTCCCCGTTGTGATCTTGACAAAGCATTTCCTGATTAGGGCGGCACAGTGGTGTAGTGGGTAGCACTCTCGCCTAGCAGTAAAAAGGGTCGCTGGATTGAATCCCAACCACGACACTACCTGCCTGGAGTTTGCATGTTCTCCCTGAGCCTGCGTGGGTTTCCTCCAGGTACTCCGGTTTCCTCTCACACTCCCCATTGAAAATGTCTGTGTATGACAAAACGCGTCTGGGAGGGCATGCAGGGACGTCACTGCGTCAATTTGAAGGAGGAAGGGCTCCTGGAATGCCGGCCGGCGTTTCTCTTTTTATGCTTTTTAATTCATGATGTTTGTAAGTATAACTTACTTTTTACAATAAAGTAATTTGTATTACGGTATCACGTTATGGTCCTCTTTTTCTCATATGCCCCACGATCTCACGGATCATATGACATATGGAATAAGTTCAGCACCCTGAACGCCCTGAGAAGCCTTCCTGGAGTGCTCCATTTTGGATACTAAAGGCTGCGGCTGGGTTATAGCCAAACGCTGTTTGTGCTTACCCTCTGGTAAGTGTCTTTCCATTCGGTGTTGGTTTTTTCAATTATTTGTGGAGCACAGTGGTGGTTTGTTTAATCATACCAAAGGACACTGATGTATTAAGCCGTTTCACTACTTATCTTGGATGACATTTAACCCATCATTCTCTGGTCTGTTGCGGACCTTGGTGGATTTATTGCTGGCGCAGTGTTTTTTCTTCTTTGTGTGTTTATCTCACTCATACTGCAGCCTATTTGTGTTTAGTTTTTATTCAGGGTTAGCGCAGTTCTTTTTTACTACTACTCCAAAGAGTTTAATTGGCTTCTGTACAAAATTGGCCCTAGTATATGAATGGGGACCTTGGATTGTGGGCTCCTTGAGGGTAGGGAACAGATGTTAGTGTGTTATGTACAATGTAAAGGGATAAGGACAATTGTAGACATGCACCCACACTCACTCAGGTGGAACTGGATGGATGGACTGGTGTCTTTATTCAACCTTACTAACTATGTAACTATGATTCTTTCTATGCAGAGAATTCTCTCTTCTCTGCTAAAGCTGACAGCCATCAAAAGAAAGGAACAAAAAAAAAAAAAAAAAAAACGGGCAGTCTGCCAAGAAACACAACATTCAGTGGAACTTAAGTATAAACATTGTAACAATTTGTCCTTTAGATCAGGATTGCTAGAAAATTACTTAGAACCCCCAAACACACACACATATATATACATGTGTGTGTGTGTGTGTGTGTGTGTGTGTGTGTGTGTGTGTGTGTGTGTGTGTGTGTGTGTGTGTGTGTGTGTGTGTGTGTGTGTGTGTATGTGTGTGTGTGTGTATGTGTATATATCTACCAACACCGAGCAACCCTCCGCTCACCAGGACTGCAGGCATTACTTCATCCTATTCATCCACCAACTACCAGGGGGACAGCATGGCAGAGTATGCCATCAAAGCCAGCTGGAGAGCTCCACTGTAGGTGGAGTGCGGACCTGGAGAGGCCCGTCTGCACCCCCCCAAATAAAATACTCCAGCACCAGCCTCGCCACTGCTTCCATGTATTGATCACCTCTCACAGAGATATCAGTGTTCTGTCTGAAAATGGACTTCATCCACTTTTCTCTAATCCCCCGTACACACGGTCGGAAATTCCGACCACGAAATTCGTCGGATTTTTTCCGACGGATTTTGTCCGACACTGGTGTTGCATACACACGGTCGGACAAAGTTGTCGGAAAATCCGATCATCATGAACGTGGTGACGTTTGTTGCGTACGACGGGACTACGTAGAGGCTAGTAGCCAATAGCTTTGGTCTTGTAATGTGATCTGAGCATGCGTGGCACTTTGTCCGTCGGAATTCGCTACACACGATCGGAAAAAGTCTGATAGGACTTTGTTGTCGGAAAATTTGAGAGCAGGAGATAAAACTTTGTCCGTCGGAAAAAGTCTGATGGAGCCTACACACGGTCGGAATTTTCGACAACATTGTCCGATAGGACATTTTCCATCGGAAAATCCGACCGTGTATGGGGCATAAGACTGCACCATCTTTATCCATCCATATCCAGGTATCATCCAGGGTCACAATCTGCTTCCTGGACTGAAATGTCGGCTGAGAGATAACACAATCATGCAAATCCCGGTGTCTGTGCAGTTCTTGGCCACGCTCACACATAGCTCTGTACTGCAGACTCTCGCCTTGTGTCTTGCTACAAAACTACAATGACACAGTCTGATCGCTGGTGAAGGGAGACTGAGGGAATGCTTCCCCCGCCTGCGGCAGACAGATGACATCAGTTCTGCATAGGTTAAAAAAAAATAAAAAAAATAAAAATATCTTTCGGTATATTGTGACAGATCAGGTAAATGATCATGCAGACTTGTAAAAGTTACCGACTAGTCATATTCTCTTAAAACTCTACAGACTGAGGAACGGCCTACAAGCCTGGCAGATGCCTTATGCCCATCAGCAAACTTACTGCCCGTGTCTGCATCAAAACGGTTTACATCACAGTATCTGGGATGCTATGAGAAAGACAATCAGCTTCTGTGAATGGCTACAGATGTAATCAGAATTTTAGAAGTTCCACTAAATCACGATGAATAGTAGTCCATTATGCTTTACCTTTGCAGGGAAACAAAGAGTAAGTAAACCCATCAGGGTTTACTTCCCCTTTAATGGCATCCCAGTCTTAGTCTGTAGGGTTCAATATTGAGTTGGCCCACCCTTTGCAGCTATAACAGCTTCAACTCTTCTGGGAAGGCCGTCCACAAGGTTTAGGGGTGTCTATGGGAATGTTTGACCATTCTTCCAGAAGAGCATTTGTGAGGCCAGGCACTGATGTGGATGAGAAGGCCCGGCTCGCAGACTCCGCTCTAATTCATCCCAAAAGGTGTTCTATCAGGTTGAGGTCAGGACTCTGTGCAGGCCAGTCAATTTCCTCCACCCCAAACTCACTCATCCTTGTCTTTATGGACCTTGCTTTGTGCACTGGTGAGCAGTCATGTTGGAAAAGGAAGGGGCCATCCCCAAACTGTTCCCACAAAGTTAGGAGCATGAAATTGTCCAAAATGTCTTGGTATGCTGACGCCTTAAGACCCCTTTTGAGGCAGTTTTCAGGCGTTTTAGCGCTAAAAATACCACCTGAAAACTGCCTCTCATGCCTCTCCAGTGTGAAAGCCTGAGTGCTTTCACACTGGGGCGGTGGCGTTTGCTGGAAAAAAATAAGTCCTGCAAGCAGCATCTTTGGGGCGGTGAAGGAGCGCTGTATACAGTGCTCCTACACCACCCCTGTCCATTGGAATGAATGGGCAGTGCTTCCAAAGCACCTGAAAAGCGATTCAGATGTGCCGCAAAACACAAGCAGTTTTAACCCTTTCTTTGGCCACTAGTGGGGGTTAAAAGCACCCCACTAGCGGCCGAAAGGCACTGCTAAAACGACGGTAAAGAGCCGCTAAAACAAGCAGCGCTATACTGCCAATGTGGCTGCAGCTGCAGTGTGAAAGAAGCCTTATGCCCCGTACACACGATCTGCAAAAGTCCGATGTGAGCTTTTGGTCGGAAATTCCGACCGTGTGTATGCTCCATCGGACTTTTGCTGGCGGAATTTCTAAATCTCAAAGATTGAGAGCAGGTTCTCTATTTTTCGGTCGGAAACAGTTCCGTTTGTAAATTCCGATCATCTGTACCAATTCCGATGCGCAAAATGCCTACGCATGCTCGCAAACAATTTGACGCATGCTCGGAAGCATTGCACTTCTCGTCGTAGTGTTGTACATCACCGCGTTCTTGACGGTCAAAAGTTCAGGAGAACTTGTGTGACTGTGTGTATGCAAGCCAAGCTTGAGCGGAATTCCAGCGGAAAAAACATCCAAGTTTTTTCCGACGGAAAATCCGCTCGTGTGTACGGGGCATAAGAGTTCCCTACACTGGAACTAAGAGGCCAAGCCCAACCCCTGAAAAACACCCCCACACCATAATCCCCCTTCCACCAAATGATTTGGACCAAGACATGGATAAGCGAGTTTGGGGTGGAGGAACTTGACAGGCATGCACAGAGTCCTGACCTCAATGCAATAGAACACCTTTGGGATGAATTAGAGTGGAGACCGCAAGCCAGGTCTTCTCGTCAAACATCAGTGCCAAACCCCACCCCCCCCCCCCCCCCCGCTTCTGGAAGAATGGTCAAATAGTCCAATAGACACACTCCTAAACCTTGTGGACAGCCTTCCCAGAAGAGTTGAAGCTGTTATAGCTGCAAAGGGTGGGCCAACTCAATATTGAACCCTACAGACTAAGACTGGGATACCATTAAAGTTTATGTGCGTGTAAAGACAGGTGTTCCAATACTTTTGGTGTAATTATATATATATATATATATATATATATATATATATATATATATATATATATATATATATATATATATATATATATATATATATATATATATATATATATATATATATATATATATATATATATATACATATACACACACACACACACACACACACACACACACACACACACACAGTAACAGTAAACATAAACAGTGTAAACAGATATAAAATTTAAACTACAAGAAATATATAAAAATATAAATATTTATTTTGTAAAGGAGTTACAAATGTAATAAAATGATAAACAGGCAATCTGTGGGGTATGTGCTGCTTAGCTGTACGATGACTTCAGGCAAGTCTAAAGCAGACCCGGGGGGGGGGGGGGGCAAATAAATGGGCTGCAGGGCTAACAATCCATCATAGCAGGCGCAGTGTCAAACAGAAGATCTTTAGATGTTCTTGTCTGTTTATTCACTCTGCACCCCAGGCCAAAAAAGACCAAGTCAGCTTACGTGAATGGCTACAAGTGTAATCAGAATTTCAAAATAAGAAATCTAAAAAAGTAGTAGACTGCCATCTATATTTCTAGAAGAACTTATTGTATACGGATCCAACAAGATTTCTAGAAAAACATATACAGATCTAAAGAGAGGTCCAGACAACCATTTTAACTACATGAAATATATAGGAGAATAAGAATATTATTTAAACAAGTTTTAAATGTAACGAGATGAGAGTACACAACGGTAGGCAATCTAAGCCCAATCCTGCTGAGCTCATTCTGGTCCTGGCAGGTCCACAGCAGACCCAAGGAGGCAAATGGGCTGCAGAGCCAACAATCCAGCATGGCAGCTGAAGGGTCGAACAGAACATGTTTAGATGTTCTTGTGTATCTTATTCACTCTGCACCTCAGACCAAAAAAGACCAAGTCAGCCTATGTGAAGGGCTCATGCCTGACGAAGGGGCCCTGCGTGGCTCCGAAACGTTGCACTATCCCTGTGTTGTAATCGTGCAATAAATCACCCTTTTGGACGCTTTTTGTGTCGCTCCATGGTGTGCGGGCAAATATCTTCATTGTGACTTGAACCAGTATCCAGCTGGTTGTTGCTACAGCACCCAAATCTGAGAGCATTTCCAGGAACGTGTGCGATGGGAAAATGAAGTACTACAGCCTATGTGAAGGACTACAAAAATGTTAAAAAAAGTTTCACAACTTCCACTAATTCAGCATTTATTGAAATAAGAAATCGAAACCAGCAGACTGCCTTCTATATTTCTGTGGAAGCGTATACAGATCTAACAGATTTCTATGATAACATATACAGATTTTAAAGGTTTCCTGACCAGCATTCAAGTAAGGGACATAGTTTGTTAACAAATGTAACAAAATTATATATATAAAAAAAAAAAAAAAAGGGGGGGGGGGGACAATCTGCAAGCCAAACGCTGCTGAGCTATTGGATCCAGCAGGCCCTGACAGGTCCACAGCAGACGAATAACTGAGCCAAAGAGCTAACAATCCAGCATGGTGGCTGCCGTGTCAAACAGAAAATACTGAGAAGTTCTTGTTATTCACTGTTAAACTGAACCTCAGCCAAAAAACAAAAAACAAACTCATCATCTTCTACAAATGGCAGTAATCAGAATTTCAGAACTTCCACTACAGAATTTTTATTGAAATAAGAAATCTGAACCAGTAGACTGCCATCTAGATTTCTATAAGAGCATTAAATGATGCAATAGCGTTCTATAAGAGCATATAGAGACCCAATAGCGTTCTACAAGAGCATATAGAGATCCAATAGCGTTCTACAAGAGCATATAGAGATCCAATAGCGTTCTACAAGAGCATATAGAGATCCAATAGCGTTCTACAAGAGCATATAGAGATCCAATAGCGTTCTACAAGAGCATATAGAGATCCAATAGCGTTCTACAAGAGCATATAGAGATCCAATAGCGTTCTACAAGAGCATATAGAGATCCAATAGCGTTCTACAAGAGCATATAGAGATCCAATAGCGTTCTACAAGAGCATATAGAGATCCAATAGCGTTCTACAAGAGCACATAGAGATCCAATAGCGTTCTACAAGAGCATATAGAAATCCAATAGCGTTCTACAAGAGCATATAGAGATCCACAGCTGTGGCCAAAAGTTTTGAGAATGACACAAATATCAACCTTCACAAAGTCTGCTGCCTCCGATTTTATGATGGCAATTTGCATATAACTGCAGAACGTTATGAAGAGTGAAAAGATGAATCGCAAAATAATTGCAAAGTCCTTCTTTGCCATGAAAATAAACAATCCCAAAAAAACATTTCCACTGCATTTGTGAAGAAAGCTTCAGGGCACCCAAGAAAGTCCAGCAAGCACCAGGATAGTTGATTCAGCTGCAGGATCGGGGCGCCACCAGTGCAGAGCTTGCCCAGGAATGGCAGCAGGCAGGTGTGAGTACATCTACATGCACAGTGAGGAGAAGACTTTTGGAGGATGGCCTGGTGTCCAGATAGGCAGCTAAGAACCCACTTCTCTCCAGGAAAAACATCAGGGACAGACTGATATTCTGCAAAAGGTACAGAGATTGGACTGCTGAGGTCTTGGGAAAGTAATTTTCTCTGATGAATCCCCTTTCCGATTGTTTGGGGCATCCAGAAAAAACCTTGTCCGGAGAAGAAAAAGGAGCGCTACCATCAGTCTTGTGTCATGCCAACAGTAAAGCATCTGAGACCATTCATGTGTGGGGTTGCTTCTCAGCCAAGAGAGTGGAGCTCACTCACAATTTGTCTAAGAACACAGCCATGAATAAAGAATGGTACAACTTCTCCCAACCATCCAAGAACAGTTTTGTGAGGAACAATGTCTTTTCCAGCATGATGGAGCACCTTGCCATAAGGCAAAAAGTGATAACCAAGTGGCTTGGGGAACAAAACATGGAAATTTTGGGTCCACAGCTAGGAAACTCCCTTAATCCCATTGAGAACTTGTGGTCAATCCTCAAAAAAAAACAAAACACAAATTCTAACAAACTCCAAGCATTAATTATGTAAGAATGAGCGGCCATCAGTCAGGATGTGGCCCAGAAGTAGACTGACAGCATGCCAGGGAGAATTGCAGAGGTCTTGAACAAGCAGGGTCAACATTGCAAATATTGACTTTACATAAACTTCATGTCATTGTCAATAGAAGCCTTTGACACTTAGGAAATGCTTGTAATTATACCTCAGTATACCATAGTAACATCTGACAAAAAGATCTAAAAACACTGAAGCAGCAGACTTTGTGAAAATGTATATTTGTGTCATTCTCAAAACTTTTGGCCACGGCTATAATAGCGTTCTAAAAGGGCATACGGGGATCTACGCGATCTAAAAGGGCATACGGGGATCTACGCGGTCTAAAAGGGCATACGGGGATCTACACGATCTAAAAGGGCATACGGGGATCTACGCGGTCTAAAAGGGCATACGGGGATCTACGCGTTCTAAAAAGGGCATATACGGGGATCTACGCGTTCTAAAAAGGGCATACGGGGATCTACGCGTTCTAAAAAGGGCATACGGGGATCTACGCGTTCTAAAAAGGGCATACGGGGATCTACGCGTTCTAAAAGGGCATACGGGGATCTACGCGTTCTAAAAAGGGCATACGGGGATCTACGCGTTCTAAAAAGGGCATACGGGGATCTACGCGTTCTAAAAAGGGCATACGGGGATCTACGCGTTCTAAAAAGGGCATACGGGGATCTACGCGTTCTAAAAAGGGCATACGGGGATCTACGCGTTCTAAAAAGGGCATACGGGGATCTACGCGTTCTAAAAAGGGCATACGGGGATCTACGCGTTCTAAAAGGGCATACGGGGATCTACGCGTTCTAAAAGGGCATACGGGGATCTACGCGTTCTAAAAGGGCATACAAGTATCTAAAAGTTTTAAAAGGGCATATTATTATTATACAGGATTTATATAGTGCCAACAGTTTGCGCAGCGCTTTACATATAAGGGCATATAGGGATCTAATAGAATTCTATGAGGGCATATATGGATCTAATAAAGTTCTAGAAAGGGAATATAGGGATCCAAGAGTTCTATAGGCGCATACAGCGTTCTGATAGAGTTCTAGAAGGGCATATAGAGATCTAGTCCTATAAGGGTATAGAGCTATCTAAGGCAGGCCGTAGATTATACAATTTTCTTGTACAACTTTCCTTTTAGATTTACCAAAACCATATAATATGAGGTCAGACCTAAACACTTTCAACTTGTATGCAATCAGGGAGGCCCTTGCACTACATAGTTGAAGGTAAATATAAAAGGAAATTGAATAAGAAAATTGTATAGGGTATGGCCAGCTTACTAGGGTTCTAAAAGGGCATCTAGAGATCTAACAGAGTTCTAGAAGGGCATCTAGAGATCTAACAGAGTTCTAGAAGGGCATCTAGAGATCTAAAAGAGTTCTAGAAGGGCATCTAGAGATCTAAAAGAGTTCTAGAAGGGCATCTAGAGATCTAACAGAGTTCTAGAAGGGCATCTAGAGATCTAAAAGAGTTCTAGAAGGGCATCTAGAGATCTAAAAGAGTTCTATAAGGGCATATAAGGGATCCAAGTGATATAAGAACACATACAGATCTAATCAATTTCCTGACAACTCTTTAAGATACATGAAATGTTTTAGAAGAGATTTTATTTTGTAAACTAGTTACAATGCAACAACAAAATGATAAAAGCACATGCAGGGGGACAATCTAAAAAAGCCAAATGATGCTGAGCTCAGGCCAGTCCTGGCGGTCCCCAACAGAACCCACTGGTCTGCAGAGCTAACAATCCAGCATGGCAGTTGCAGTGCCAGTTAGAAGATATTGAGATGTTCTGGGGTGTTTACTCGCACTGAGTTAAACTGCACCCCAGGCAACAAAAAAAAAAAAGAGAAAGAAACCATTTCCTCCCAGTGACACTGATCTTTATTCAGTTACACACCTATAAACTTCAAGAAAGTCGCTGCGCCTGGCGGAGAGGATGTCATAGAAATGTGCTTACAAGGCGGTTGTCACCTTCTGGTTATAAAAAAGGACAGCACAGTAAATTCAGCTCCCTCCAAAAACAGTCACAGCGGACCCCCGAGAGCTGAAAAGCCATTCTCTGGAGGAAAACAAAAAATGCAAATTCCAAGTCTGCAGGTGGTCTGAGAATAGGAAAAAAAAAAAAAAAGAGTTCACACTACAGCCATAGGATTTGCATAGAGATAAAATAAAGTTCCTGCTGCTGGCTTACTACAATTTAC